>OY292313.1:3394795-3994795 GCA_958496155.1 Sisyra nigra | reverse complement strand
AAGACGATTTTAAAAAATGAATATTTTTTATGATTTATTCATTTCATTTTTAATTGACGTAATTGCATTTGTGAAATCATTCTAAAAATGATATATTTTTATCATTTATAAATTTTTTAATTTACGTAATAATGAAAGGTATCACTCATAAAATTGGCATAGTTTACCAAATCAAATGAACGGCAAAAGCCGAATGAATGCGTTGGCGACAGTAGCATGCGATTGTTTGCTTCGAATTGGTCGCGCATGCGCACTAGTACGGTCGAATACTATCTCTCTCGGCATTTAACATAGCTGATTAACGGACAGCAGATGCGTTTGCCGTTTTGAATCTAAACAGTGAATTTAAATGTTACTGATACTTTTCGTGAGTTTTTTTGAATTATTGACCCAAAGGCCATGCAAATGTTCTGTTCTTTAGGATAACAACTATTTTCGTGGTTTTTAAATACATTTCATGATGCGGTTGTTGATGATTTTTGTAAGAAAGAGCGTCGAATAAGGCTAATTAAAAAAAAAACATACTTATAACACCACGTTTATCAAATAAAAAAATAAATTTAAAAAATGTGTTTCTTATCCCCCACTTCTAACCGCATGCCCTGTTTCAAAAATCACCGCACGCCACTGATATATATATATATATATATATTTAAAAATATAATTATTAAAAATAAAAATAAGAGAATTATATTTTAATTTATACCAATAAATAATATCCAAAAGAGCTGCCAGAAGTTTATAAAATTTGTCAGGATCATTCTTCTGGTTAACAATGAAAACAAAGCTTCATAGAAATTGCAAAATAAAGGAAGTAGCTACATTTCAAAGTAAATGTTTTAATCTTATTCTTATCTTGTTTTACCAAATTATTATTCTAAGATGGTTGAATCATTTCAGAATCCCAGATTTCGCGATAACTAAGAATATGCATGGAATGCAAACGTTATTTTCATCCTTAAATTTCAAATAGTTAAATAGCTACTCAAAAATTCGAGAAAAGTAATAACTTATTTTTTAATAATATGTGTCATTTGTATATATAAATATTTTCTAAATAAAATATAAAAAATATATTTAAAGAATGAACTATTTTTAATTAAAATATAAAAATAAGTAAATAAATAAAACAAAAATTCAAATTACGCGCGCCTAGTTAAAAATACCGAGCCGTTTTGCGGGCAACTTCATCTTGTTAATTTGTGATGATAAAATAGAACGCTACTAATGCTTCTAAAACCGCGCCGCGATGCTGATGTCATTTTCATCACTTAACTTCAAATAGTACCTATAACAGCTACTGCAAAATTCGAGAAAAGTAATAACTTATTTATTAATAATATGTGTCATTTGTATATATAATTATTTTTAATTTAAGTATAAAAATAAATGAATTAGAAAATAAATACAACAAAAATTCAAATTACGCGCGCCAGGAAACCGAGTGGTTTTGCGACTAACTCCATTTTGTTAATTTCTGTCTCAAGATGCGCGCGCATCTTAAAATTTCACTCTCATCATTTTTTCACAACGCGCCTAAAGAAGTATAACTTTAAAAAATTTGTTTGCTGATTTTTTTATTTAGAACTTTTGAATTAAATTTTGATAATGTTGATTATAAGGGATGGACACTTTAAATTGAGTTATAAGCTCATTTCTACGTTCATTGCTTTGAAGGATTGGAAAAAAAATTTTTTTACTGTAATGTTTAAAGTATCCTTTGACATCCAATGGCATCTTCGAGAAAAAGTTTTGAGTCAAAAAAAGCATAGACTTGCAATTTTTTCATTTAATCGTCGAATAGGTAAAAAAAGCTCATTATTCAATAGGTCTTATTTATTCTTTTGCCTATTTTAATACGAAATTGTTAACAAAATAACTTTGATTTGATCACTTAAATCTATTTGCTTGAAAATACTTGTACATACTTGTGATTGCATTCATTGAACATGATTCGATTTCTATAACTATTTTAAGGAAAACAATCGGTAAAACTTTTTGAGTGAGCTTTAAGAAATCGACACACAAACAATTAGGAAATGTGGTCTCAATATTAAAAAAATCTCCTAGTTTTATTTCCTTAATTAAGCCATGCTTCTTTTATTAAAATGTAAAATATGATTATGATCAATTATTTAGTTAATACCAAAAATGTTCATATGATAAGAAAAAAAAGGAGGCGATTTTTAAATGAGCTTTAAAAAGTTCTACAAAGTTTTGTTTATAGTTTGTTTTTTTTCGCTAGGATTCAATACGTTTTCTAAAAATAGATTTTTTATGATGAGCACTAAAATAAAAAACTTCAGAAGTTATTAAAACAACAAACAGCTTAATCTAAAACATCCCTAGAAAGATTTTTATTGTTTAAATTTTTAAACGCTCAAATTTTAATTTTTTAAAGAGAAAGTTTTACCTAAGTTAAGCCTTAAGTAAAACCTTAAAAACTTTTTTGAAAAATGTTTAAACTAAATTTCCTTGTGTAAAACTAATACAAATAACATGCGGAAAAACCAACCACCAATTTTCCACGGGAAAAACACCACCAGTAAGAAACTGCCGCCACCTGGCGTACAATTCAAAGCTTAAAACCGATTCAGAGACACGATGAAACGCTATTTCTTGCCTTTAACACAGAACACTTTCATCACACTCTTTCCTCACATCCCAACCAAAACTTGAACCACTTGTAGATTAAAAAATTTCATCACAGTATCAACATTTGTTTTTTTTCAATTCCAATTGCATCTCATAAAACTTGTTAATTTTATTTTCCCATCTACAATCCAACTGTAATTTGACCTCAATTCCAATTTAAAATTCGTCCCTCACTCGACATTCGCATTCGCATTCGCCTCATTTCGATTTGATTTAATTTTCCACACATTTAAAAGCGATAAAAACTCAATTAAAATCCCACATGACAAAAAGTCTAGAGAAAAAAAAATTAATGCATACACACACAAACGATTTTAATCAGTCACCAATTGAATCAAATTCGATTTAGCCATAATAAACCAATACAGGCTCTCAACATCTCGTTATTCATAAGAAGAAATTAATCAGGTTTCAGTTACAAATTCATCACAACCTCTAATAATTTCAATGGATTTTTTCATGTGCATATATTAAACAATAGTTATGCGTTCTGAATCAGAGTTTTGAAATGGAAACTTTACTCATATAAATGTAAAGAGATGGGTTTGAATGTCGGGTTTCGCTTCTACGATACCAACTGTCAGCCCCACACGGCCTGTGCTTGACGGCTTTTAAATAACTAAAATGATTACAAGGATAATTATTATGATTGCATAAGACCAAGGAAATCGTTGGATAAAAGTCGACAGAGAGCTTACGCTCAATCACACTAATAACATCCTAAACTAATCATTTCAGTAGTACCACTTTTTGAAAGTGCATCACCAAAGATAAAAAATTCAAAAATTCTATTATTGATTTCATCTCTTAAACTACCCTCATCAAGCTACCTTTATATAATAATACACTTAATTTTGTTCAGGGTGAACTTCCAATTAGTCGGTATTAATTAGCAACCACTTGAAATTCTCTCGCTGCCGCCAGAAACGACCCATCTACGAGTACTTGTACCTTCATGTACCGGTATCATATTAATGATCTAACATACAAGAGGCTTTCATTATCTTCTCGGTATATAAAACAGTACCGCAATTGACTGACAGACAAGCTGAATGTTAAATCGCTGATGATAAAAACATGAAATTGTGACTTTTGAGAAAATTGTCGGTTCAGTTAAGGAAGAATTTCTTAAAAAAAGGGGGTTGAAAGATAAACTTTTTTTAAGTCTAATACTCCTAATTAAATTTTTTTTCAAGTTTTATCCTCCTTTATAGACCAGGGTTAATAATAATTGAAACAAAAAAAAATGTTAAGGATAGAAACGGTATATCTCGATTTCCGACAAAACTACGAGTCCTATGGAAACAAGTTAAAAAGCAAAGTTGTAGGTAATACAAAAATCTACAACTTTTGTGATAACAGTTTTTCCTCATCAAATCAAAATTTATGTGAAAAATTCCAATAACTTAGTTTTTAAATTTTTATTTTTATCATTTACAAAAAAAAAATCCTTCATGAAATTTTGTAAAAACTTACCTATTAATGTCAGTATATTTGAGGTTGATGTTTGTACCACAGTCCTTACAGCTCATAATGGCCTTTTTTTCAGAACTCGGTGAAGAGAAATCTCGCCAAGATCAATTTTCATTTTTTGCACTAAGGAAAAGTAGATCAAATCTAATTTAGACTAGGTAAAATAATTTTTGAACAAAAAAAGAAATTATAGTAGGATGAAACCCATTGGAAATGGTAGAGAACATAACAAAAATTAAAGGAAAAATTAATTAAGGTCGATCTGAGGTGGGGAAGTGGAAAATAGTGGGTGTTTTAAGGGTGGAAACGGTTTATCTAGATTTCCGACAAAACTATAAGTCCTATGGAAAAAATTAATCAACAAAGTTGTAGGTAATAAGAAGATCTACAACCTTTGTGCGAACACTTTTTCACATAACCTCAAAATTTATCTGAAAAATTCCAATAACTAAGTTTTTGATTTTTAAAAAAAAAAATTAAGAAATTTGGCAATAAATTATCTTTTAATGTCCCAAATACATTGCATTTTTTTATTTAAAATATTAATTTTTTTACCTTATAATGACTTAATATCAAAAAAGCACCCTAATTTTCAATCGAAAATTCTCACGTCAAAATATCTGATTTTTTAAAAAAGTCGGTGATGAGCCTTTTGTTTGTTGAAACCTCTATTATCTGATGGTGCAAAAAAAATATACGTTACAATGTTAAATGTTTTCAGAAAATGCAATATATAACATGTAAATTTTAAAAAATTGCTCAAAGTTGTATTGGTACAATTGCATTAAATGTAAAATTTTGATCAATTCAAAATTTACACTTCAACTATTGCATTTTCTAAGAACATTTAACATTGTAATGTAAATATTTTTTGCACCATCAGAAAATAGAGGTTTCAGCAAACGAACAACTCACCAATTTTTTTAAAAAATCAGATATTTTGACGTGAGAATTTTCGATTAAAAATTAGGGTGCTTTTTCAATTCAAAGTCAAAATAAGGTTAAAAAAATTAATATTTTAAATCAAAAAAAAAAAAAAAAAAATACAGTGTGTTTGGGACATTAAAAGATAAGTTTACACGAGATTTCGTGTAAAAAAATTTTATTGTAAAAGTTAAAAATGATAAACTAAAAACTTGGTAATTTGAACTCTTTAGATATATTTTGAGGTTATGTGAAAAAGTGTGAACACAAAATTTGTAGATCTATGTATTATCTACAACTGTGCCATATAATTTTTTTCTATAGGACTTGTAGTTTTGTCGAAAATCGAGATAAACCGTTTCTTCCCTTAAAAAAAAACCTCTTTTTTTCTTCCCCACCTCAGATCGACTGTAATTTATTTTTTCTTTCATTTTTGTTATAGTCTCTTCCATTTTCAATGGGTTTCATCCAACTATAATTTTTTTCACTTTTTACCATATTCAAAGGCTAAAAGAAATGGTCTATTAGTAATTTTAATCTTTGTTTTACACTAGGTGTAGTTTTTTCAATGTTGATCTTTTTATATTTTCTCTGCTTTATTAGCTCTGATTTATATTTGCTTAGTGAAGTGGTTCTTAAAACAGTGTTAAAGTAATGGGGGTGTAGTTACTATTAAAATTTAAATTAGAAATTTTACATCATTACTTAAAGACTTGTACAAAAGTTATTTTGGCTTCCAGTCCAATAAAATTTTTTTACAATCTATTTTTTAGTATTCTACCAGATCTGCCAATAGGATAATGAACATATATAGTAAGGAAAACACCATGTTTCACTTAGGGGCCTCTCTTAAGGTTCGTATTCAACCTCAAGTTTATTATTATTAATATTTATTACATATAGAAGACTTTTCTTAAAGCAGTTTTTATACTAATACTATAAGACTGTAAGCTTTCTTAGGGTTCTTAAAATAACTAAATTAAAAAAAAAACAGTAGAAAACAAAATAGTCTCTAAAAATAGTTTTACCTTATCTGATTTTTTGAAGTTATACTTCTTTAGGCGCGTTATGAAAAAATGATGAGAGTGAAATTTTAAGATGCGCGCGCATCTTGAGACAAGAATTAACAAAATTAAGTTAGTCGCAAAACCACTGGGTTTCCTGGCGCGCGTAATTTGAATTTTTGTTGTATTTATTTTCTAATTTTTTTATTTTTATTTTTAAATTAAAAATAATTATATATACAAATGACACATATTATTAATAAATAAGTTATTACTTTTCTCAAATTTTGTAGTAGCTGTTATACTATTTGAAATTTAATGATGAAAATGACGTCTGCATTCCATGCATATTCTTAGTTATCACAAAATCTGGGATTCTGAAATGATTCAACCATCTTAGAATAATAATTTAGTAACACAAGATATGAATAAGATTAAGACATTTACTTTGACAAGTAGCTACTTACTTTATTTTGCAATTTCTATGAAGCTTCGTTTTCATGGCATGCATGAATTGTTAACCAGAAAAATGATCCTGACAAATTTTATAAACTTTCTTAGGATATTATTTATTGATACAAATTAAAATATTATCCTCGTCATTTTATTTTTAATAATTATATCTTTAAATATATATATTATTATTATTAAATATTAAATTACAGTTTTTTAAAATTGATTATTTGATTAAAATTAACAAAAACTAATTTTTAATAATACCAAAGAAGTATAACTTCTCTCGCGCGTACATAAGTACACGCAACCACTTTTTTTCTACCAGTCAGTTATAATTTTTCATCTTACACCCAAAAAATGATTTTTTTTAATAATTAATTATATTTTTATCAAAATTTATAAAGATATAAGGAACTCCTGTTGTTTTGTAAGAAAACTGTTTTATATGAACGAAGTCCTGGGGATCCACTAGAGAACAACCATTAATTTTTTATTTTGTTAATATTCAAAAATGCAATTTCCTTTGTTGTTTGATATGATTCAAAAGAATAGCGAACGGATAAGAGATACATACAATACACTTAAACACAAGACGTGAATTATATTAGAGCTTGCCATAAAAGCTCGTTGTATTCTAATAGCAATTCAGTAATAAATGTCAAGTTCTGACAGATAACTAGAATTTCGCTACATATTAAATTTGGTACCCGCAAGAGAGGAACGATATTTGTATAAGACATATCTAGTCGTCTGTGTGTATGGTAAGAGGGGTTGGGGGGGGGGGTTGATTCTGGATCGGGAAGACGGTTGAGTGCGGTGGTGAATTCGAGTCGACTTGTAAAAGCCTTTTCTGGCATATAGATCGCGGATGCTCTGTTCTCAAATTGGAGATGTTAATGGAATGTATTTACAAATGTATAAGAGTTGTCAAAACCGGGAACGAATATCGGGATAAATTAATACGAAGAGCATTATGGTGGTGGTGTTACCCATTTATTGCAATAATAGTAATGTGCTTGTCTTATCAATTTGTAAGTGAGATTTTGAAGGACAATTAACATCATAAATAGCTGTGGTTCACCAATATATGGTTCCCAAGATAATTTTTGATATAAAATCGTTTTTTATCAAAAGAATGATCAATCGTGTGTTGAAGAACCTTAATTATGTTGTTTTTTTTTTAATATTATATATTCTATGCAATAATATCATTAAGAATTTATCAATATGTTAAATGTTAATTTTTAAATAATATCTAATAGTACAGAAAGAACCAATGGTTCTCAATTTGTAACTAAGCCAAATGCATTTTGTTAATTGTGGTTCTAAACATGTTTGGTCTCGTTTCTGTATACCCGTTATTTCATTTTAGAGTTGAAATAATACAAAAGTTAAACGTGGTCCACCATATGGCTCATAACTTGACTTGGCAAGGATTTCTATTAGTTTTTTATAATCTTTTTTCAGAAGACAAAAAATGTGATCCACCGTGTATGTCTACAGCTTAAGCTGTGTTTTTCTTTTTGGTTTTATCATTGACAAAAGTCGAAATTATATTTATTGTTTGTGATTCATATAAAACAATTGTGTGACCCAACGTGTGGTTCACAAATTAAACTATGTTTTTTTTTACTAGTTGACCAATATCGAAAGTCCATTTAAGTGAAGCATCCTTTTTTTCAATTTTTATGGTAAAACAAATTTTTTTCAAATTTGATATTAGAGAAAGGTGTGACCCACCATGTGGTCCACAGTATCTATATTACTTTTATTATTCATTTAGAATAAGTGACTTTTTATTTGTTAGTTAATTGTAATCATATCGTATACGTAAATAGTAACTTAATGCAGTACCAATGGTTCTTCAATGTTAATAACAAAGCTGCATTGCTTGCATCGTTGATGGCAACAACAAATGTCCTTATGCAAGAGTCTGATGGCAAACAATACAAACATGAAGTCATGATCCATCTTATGATCTAAAACTTAACGTTTTTCAATTTCTGATTTCTTATCACTAAACAAAGAAATCCGAAAATTCCTAACACCTTGTTCATATAACCAAAATGTGTGGCTCCCCATGTGGCTCACAAATTGTATATAATATAACTGTGTGTTTTAAATATGACCCCCTTACCACCTCACAGCCTATTTTTAGGTTTTTTTTTTCATTGACCACAATTAAAAACCATGGTTAATGCGTAAATCACAGAGAAGTGTGTGATCCACCATATGGTTCACAATCTGTGTTTGTTAAAAGTCACAATTTCAAGATGGGGAAGCGTCGCCATTTTTAGAGTCTGTGATCTTACCTACCTTATCAGCCGGCCAATGAGAAAGTGGCCTGGTTTTGAGATTATGGTGGGCGAGCGACCACTTATCGAGAGGGTTTGACGAAAAGGATTACTCGGTGAATTAAGAAGGGTTGAAGCTTCTAGAATGATCTATCTTTCTTAAAACCATAGAAAGTTTCGGAAATGAAATATTTCAAGAAAAATAGAAAGTCGCGTTTTAGTGATCTGAAGTTTAATAACTGATTTTATTTTCTTGAAAATGGTTACACCTTCTAAACGCGCTGCTATATGAGGCAGCGCTGTTTAATATTAAAAGTTACTACATCATCCCTTTTTGCTCTTAAGAGTTGAAATTTTTTGTTTTTAAATGTAATAACAAAACTAAGTGGATTACTCTTTCCAACAAAAAAAAAAAATTATCAAAATTCGATGATTCAGTTAAATGTCACTATTTCATCCTCTATTTTCATTCTAAGGGGGTGAATTTTATTCATCAAATTGAAATGTGAACAATTTAAAGGTACGTTGTACGTAATAGAAACAAAATTATCAAAATCGGGTTAGCCAGGAAAAATTTATAATATATTATTTCATGTCTAATTTTTAACCCCTTATGAGTGGAGTTTTTTTTTTTATAAAAAATGGATAGGAGATTAATTAAAAATTGTGTTCTACAAATAAAAAAAAAATGATCAAAATCGAGCCATCCAATAAGAAGTTAGTATTTCATCCCTTAGTTTTCAACCCCTTAGAAGTGGAAGATTTCCCTCAAATTAAAACTGGACCCCACGGAAAGCACCAGCTTTCAAATCAAAAATTAATTGTCAAAATCGAGCTATCCAATAAGAAGTTAATATTTCATCCCTTAGTTTTCAACCTCTTAGAAGTGGAAGATTTTCCTCAAATTAAAATAGGACCACATGAGAAGCACTAGCTTTCCAATAAAAAAAGGATTTTCAAAATTGAGCTATCCAATAAGAAGTTAATATTTCATCCCTTACTTTTCAACCCTTTAGAAGTGAAAGATTTTCCTCAAACTAAAATGGGAACAAACGAGAAGCACTAGCTTTCAAATAAAAAAAGAATTATCGAAATCGAGCTATCCAGTAAGAAGTTAGTATTTCATCACTTAGTTTTCAACCCTTTAAAAGTGAACGATTTCCTTCAAATTAAAATGAGACCATTTGGAAAGCACCAGCTTTCAAATAAAAAAAGAATCATCAAAATCGCTTTGCCCAGTCGGAAATGCTGAGGTAACAAACATCAAAAATAAAAAATACAGTCGAATTGAGAACCACCTCCTTTTTTTGAAGTCGGTTAAAAAATGATCAATGGTTGTCCACTTGTAACTAAGCCAATTTAATCTAGATTTTTTTTTTGTTTTAGAAAAATTTTCTTATTTTAGTACAATTATCAAAGTTGTGGTCAACCGTATGGCTCACACCAAAATGTTTGCTAATTTATATTTTTATCATTAAATAGGACGATTTTGGAACACCAAAAAATTTCCTTATTTTTTTGTTTTTGTTTTTTTTTTTTTTTTTTGGGTGTTTTAAGTCGCTTTAACATCCAAAGTCATATCACGACTGCATAAACAACGAAGATTTTTGTTGCTCAATTTTTATTTAGGTCTAGGATTTAACGGGGATTGAACCCAGTACCACTTGACTCATGAAGCGGAGAGAAAAATTGCCCTAACCACAGCGCCAACAGGTGGTGAATTTCCTTATTATTTTTACCAATTTTTGTAATTTTCTTAGTTTCATCCTTAAACACAGATTGCTGTGATAATTTTTCCATAAAACCTAACAGTGTGAACCACCGTGTGGTTCACAATTTAAAAAACAAAAAAACAATTTGATATCTTTAAGACCTGTTTTATATGACAAAGGTATAGATTTTTATCACTGATAAAAATCAAAAATGGATACTTAAGATGTGAACCACCATGTGGTTCACAACTTGTTTCATATAACATCTTAAATTAAGAACTAAACAATC
Source organism: Sisyra nigra (assembly GCA_958496155.1). Taxonomy (NCBI): domain Eukaryota; kingdom Metazoa; phylum Arthropoda; class Insecta; order Neuroptera; family Sisyridae; genus Sisyra; species Sisyra nigra. The sequence goes on along the minus strand of OY292313.1, from coordinate 3,983,988 downwards.
ATTTTATGAATCATTGAATTCATATATAATAATAATATTTATGGTATAATGAACCTAATGTTAAATCAACTAGCTTTCAAATGCGGTTCTCTTAAATACACTTTTTATTCCTCCAGTTTCCACGGAAGACAAATTGTCCTTTTCTCGTGCCATTTTAGATTTAAATCAGCAAAAAACCACGCGGCGCCTATTAAAAACTTTCTGCATATATTTATTACGAGCTCAATTTGCCACACCGCAATATCGCCGAGTTTACGTCTTAACGATCGTTTAGGAAAGATTTGCGGGATTTATCATTAAGTCCCACTGGAACTCGCGACGACCGATATGGAGCACGTGCTTTTCATGTTAAGACTCCAAGATAAATGAAAAGTATTTAAAACGACATCTACCTATAGGATGGCATAAATTATTGGCAAGTTTGTCGAAGAAAAACGAACATAATTTGTATGAAATTATTCCTCGGTGATTCGGTTGCAAGCCCATGGAAAATGCATTTTGTGACAGAGGCTGTTTTTCATGTGGATTTAGTCGTTATGGTGTTTGCGATAGTGAAATCTAAATTGATTGTAATTAGTAAAAAGAAAGGTGAGATGGAAATTAAGAAGAATAATGTGATGTTTTTGATAAATTATCCAGAGAAATTTAAGGTAATTTAAAAAAAAAAACAAGGAAAATTTCTATGGCTCGACACTTGAGAGTGCAACGTCAATACGTAATATGCACATGACGTGCACCCAAATCATTCCCGGCTTATTATAGGAGATGGAATATGGGAGGGTGGGTTGAAAATGTGAGAGGTAACGGCGAGTTTGTGTGCGGTATAATAGGGCGTTAAGGGTCTCGAACACTGAGGGTGGTTGGGTGAAAATAGTCTACATGTGTGTGTATGTGTGTGATACAGCGCGGGATGTCCAACGACGACATGTTTGTTATTTTAATTAAATTTACTTTATATCTCAACCGACCAATTAATTACGCATCGTCAACTGTCGACTTTCATACGTATTATAGAGCGGCGTTCAATATAAGATTACGTCACCAGCAATTAATTAGTTCGCAGTCAAGATATAACTCAGCGTCGGTCGACGTGTGTTTGGTTTAATTAAAAAATAAACTTCAATATTGATGAGATTTCATCGTAAAAAAAAATAAACGACAATATGATGACGAGTATGATGCAGAAAATGGGTAGAAAAATTTTCACTTACCGGTTTTTTGTAGACGAGTTTTTCCTCTACACCAGACTCTGCACTCCAATCCACAGGTGGTTCCAATTCGCCTCCATTCGCCTGCAATATGAGAAAGTGTTCTTTAGACATTTAGGTAATTCAATATTTAATCACTAAATTAAAACTACAAAAAAAATTTTTTTTTAAATTTCAAAATATGGGCATCATTTTTGTAATGCACATATATTTAAAGTACACACTCAGAATAAATAAATATTATGAAAAAATTAAAAACCGACTTCAAAATATATAAAAATTCTTAAACAAGAAATGCACTAAAAAGTAACAAAATAATGGCGTATTCTTGCAGTATCTACAACTTACAAATTATTAGGATGATACAATGTACAACTATTGTTATTTTTGGAGTTGGTGTCAGCCAGGGAAATACGACTATATTGGTACTTAGCAAAAAACGAGAACACCATATAAAAATTATTTTTCAAATTAACTTTTAAACAATATACTCGAACTGTAATAATATCTAGTGACCTTTAAACTACAAAATACCAATACCAACTAAACTTTTTTAAACTTTTTACAAATTACTATTAATATTTATTTTCTTGACTGACACCAACTCCAAAAATAACAATAGTTGTATCATCCTAATAATTTAAGTTGTAGATACTGCAAGGATACGCCATTATTTTGTGTTCCTTTTTAGTGCATTTCTTGCTTAAGATTTTTTATTTATTTTGAAGTCGGTTTCCATTTTTTTATAATATTTATTTATTTCTCGCGTTTTAGTGATCTGAAGTTTGATATCGGATTTTATTGTCTTGAAAATGGTTAACCTTCCAAACGCGCTGCTCATATGAGGCAGCGCCGTTAAATATTAAAAGTTACTATCATCCTTTTTTGTCCTTAAGGGTTGAAATTTTTTGCTTTTAAATGTAATAACAAAACTAAGTGAATTATTCTTTCCAACAGAAAAAACATTATCAAAATTCGGTTAAATTTCACTATTTCATCCCCTATTTTCATCCTTAAGGGGTGGATTTTCTTTTACAAACTGTAATGTGAACAATTTAAAGGTACGTTGAACGTAATAGAAACAAAATTATCAAAATCGGGTTAGCCAGGACAAGTTTATAATATATTATTTCATGTCTAATTTTTAACCCCTTATGAGTGGAGTTTTTTTTTTTTTTTAAATGGATAGTAGATTAATTTAAGGTTGTGCTCTACAAATAAAAAAAGAATTATCAAAATCGAGCTATCCAATAAGAAGTTAATATTTCATCCCTTGGTTTTCAACCCCTTAGAAGTGGAAGATTTTCCTCAAATTAAAACTGGACCCCACGAAAAGCACCAGCTTTCAAATAAAAAAAGAATTATCAAAATCGAGCTATCCAATAAGAAGTTAATATTGCATCCCTTAGTTTTCAACCCTTTAGAAGTGAAAGATGTTCCTCAAATTAAAATAGAAACACACGAGAAGCACTAGCTTTCAAATAAAAAAAAGAATTATCTTAATCAAGCTATCCAATAAGAAGTTAGTATTTCATCCCTTAGTTTTCAACCTCTTAGAAGTAAACGAGTTCTTTCAAATTAAAATGGGACTATTCGGGAAGCACCAGCTTTCAAATAAAAAAAGAATCATCAAAATCGCTTCACCCAGTCGGAAATGCTGAGGTAACGAACATAAAAAAAAAGTCGGTTAAAAAGCAGAAGCTTTCACTCTATAAAAAAAGTGCTTTTGAAACTTTAAATGTATTTTTCTCACAGGCGGTGCCCAAGAATTCTCAGAAACTTCTTTTTTCAAAAGGTGGGTATCAAAAATGCAAACGTTTTCTTAGTGTTTTTTAAGTTTTTATTTTGAGATTGTGAACCACCGTGTGGTCATATCCTTGACTTCATAGAAAGAAGACTTTAAAAGAAAAAGCTCTTTTTGAATATTTAAGTTAAAAAAATTGAGAGTTACCATTCAGTCTTCATTGACCTACCATTGCTTTTGACATAATAACATTTCCAATTTTACCTGTTAAAAATTTTATTTACGTTTTTGGGAGAAAAACAAATTGTTTAAAGTCTTAATGAAAATATTTTAAATAACCTAATTTGTCACTCCAAAAAAAAAAGAAAAAAAAAATTGGCACTCTTTTTGACAATTGATCTACCATGTAGTTCCATCATGATTATAAATAATTTAAACGCTTTTCAAGTTTACATTATATAAACTGTAGAAATTTTTTTCAAGTTTTTTATTCAAAATCTATCAAATGAGTCTTGAGGAACTGCTACATCATTTGAATATGGTAACCGTTAAATTTTTTTTCCGTTGTCAGTGTGTTGTATAAAAACAGGAGGATCCTCTAGATGTGGTTATTAAAAATTCAAATCCCGAGTGGATAAAAAGGGAGATTAGTAAAAGCTCATTTTTAAAGTTGCAATACACTCCTGTGAAGCCTTTGCTACTTATAGGCACTAGAAGCGATTGATGTTACTGAACTAGGAACTAAACACCTGATCCTTGCTGACTCGAAGTATGTACTACAAGCTGTACTGAACAAAGGTACCGATGACCTACTGATACAGATGATCCAAGCACAACTTTTTGCTAAGCTAGGGGGTGAGTAAGTGGTCCTTGCCTGGGTTTCAGCGTACGAGGGCATTATCGGTAATAAGCGGACGGACGCTGTAGCCAAACTAGCTGCAAGAACCAGGACCAAGGTGGAAATTACCGCTATAATAAGTAAGGAACCCTTGAGAGAGATGAAGAACTGGATTGAGGAAATATAGAAATGAAGGTGGAAAGGTTTTCCAAGGGTACCCATAAACCTAAACAATATCGACAAACACCCTGGAATCTGGAAACACGTCAAAACTAGAAATGACTTAGTCATTTTCATAAAACTGGCTGTGGGACACACGAGAGCCACTCTAGAGGGATGAGAACCGCCAAAGTGTTACGGTGAAACCTTAACAGTCCAACACATTAGGTTCGTTCGCGGATGTGATACTGAATCGATAACGAAACAGTTCAAGACCGATTTAGGATCATCGCCAAGCGCATGCAAGGTCCGATATTCGCGGTTCACACAAAATGCGTTCGTTACCGATTCATAATTGGTTCTAGCGATCCTCAGATTTTTGTTAGGATGAATAATTCGATTCTCTTACTCATGCAAAGTTTGCTTAATTGTGGCTAATGCAAAATCCAGTTTCGCTGTCATGCTGCGTTCACACAAGTCAACTTTAGTTGACCGTTTTTAGTTAATCAAAAGAACATGAAGAACCTCGTGTGAGAACCGTGATCAACTTTTTAGTGGATCAAAAAAAGTTTGAACGAATCATCATACTAGATTTTTCATTCAACTTTTGATCGATCAACTAAAATCGGTCAACTAAAGTTGGCTGGTATGAACGAAGCATCAACGTCTGTCTACGATCAATTCAATTAACAATTTTCGTGGGTTCTCGTTAATCCTCGTCTTACTTCCGAACATTTTGAAAGTTGTTCACTGGATAATAACCCTTAATCATTTCGTAAGCGTGTATGCAATTGGCGATTATCTTATCCACTTGGATTGATTCGTTATCAGTTTCAATACCCACAGTTCAGTCAATGGAGAAACTCACTTCACCTTCTACAAGAACCGAAAGCAATCTTCGGTACAAGCTCTGGTTGCAACAAACTGCTGAAGTTTTTAAAACTGACTTTTATTTGAACTAACTTTCATTGATTTTTCTGTAAGAGACCTAAAGGAAAATTTGAACTTTTTCAATTTTTATTCTCAAAATATCATATTTCTTAGATTTTAGTTCTTACAATTATAGATCTACATGGAATTATCTGAAACTTTTATGAGTTAATTTTTATAACTTTTTTTAGAGTATACAGGTTATTACATTTTTGTTAACCAGTGGTTAAAAATATAGCTTATAACGACTAAGTGATACTTAAAATTGTTGGTTGTGTTATTTAAGAGAATATCGAGCTATTGTTATAAAATAAATTTTGTCAAAACCGGTTGATAAGAAACGAAAGACTCTGGATTAGTTTGTGGTCGTTTATTGTCCTCTTGTCGTCTCAACCCCGTCATTTCTGGGTTACAATATTAGACGATGCAGTTAGTTAGTTAGTTCGTTAGTAAGCAAAGCCCACCAATTATGCTCTGCTAAATTGCCGGCATTAACAACTCGACCTCTCTTCTATGTGCCCTATCCCATATTCTAAGCCTTGCCTTGTGAGTATCAAACGCTTCACTTCGACAAGCTCCCATTTATACGAGCACATGCATGTTAACGCCAACGTTTACGTTACAATGAAAATGAGGTAAATTCTTGTCTCTAAACGTATACGAGCCCACATATTGTTACACACACACACACACACCTACATACAGCCTCTTCTAATATAGCAGTAAGTTGCTAATTAGTTATAAACTTAAAGGGGTTCAAGTGCTTCGTTTCGAGTGAGAAATAAATTAGTCTCAAGTATTACATAAGATTTATGAACACGGCTTGTTCCTTAAGCGAAACGTTCAAGAAGGTAAAAAATGTGCTTCAAGTCATATTTTGTAAATCACTCAATAAATTGTTGCGCAAAAAACGGCGGTTTCTTTTCGCAACTACTTAGAATAATGAAGTGAAAAAAAAAAAAATGTCGTGCGGTATTTAGCAAATTGGCTCACCTGAGTCCCGCGCGTTTTCTTTACGAGTTCACAGATAATTTTTTGATGATAACTTAAAAGAAAAAAAAAACTTTTCAAACTAAACGATCATTGGATTTGATGTTAGTGGGAACTTGAAAAATCATGATTTAAGTTTTTCTCAAAAACACTTTCATTAAAGTTTCAATCGATTTCCTTCATATTGATATAAAAAAAAGTGGTTGCGTGTACTTATGTACGCGCGTGGGAAGTTATACTTCTTTGGCATCATTAAAAATTAGTTTTTATTAATTGCATTCAAATAATAAATTTTAAAAAATTGTAAATTAATATTTAATAATAATATATATATTTCAAGACTAGCTTATCCCCGCCCGCTTCGCTGGACATAGCTAAATTGAACTGATTAATTAATAGAAACCGTCATAGCAAAATATAAAAAAGTCATTACAGTTATGTTGATATAAAAAGATAGTAGTTATTCCTCAAGAATCGAAAGTTTTCCTGAATAATAAATATCTTCGTATTTTTACCTCCCTAGAAATCTCACAATTTGCAGTTCAGCCATATTTCAAAGGATTTTTACCCGTAATTTACGTTTGACATATTTTTAACTCCCTATAAATGTATAAGTTGAAATGTTTTTTTGTTCCAATTCACTCCTTTGTAACTCTGTGTATTTTTCCCTCTATTAATCGAAATTCTAACAGGCCCACACCTCTCTAAACCAAAATCCTAATCGGGATCACTTAAGTCAAACTGTATGCTTTGGTTATTTATTCTTACGGGTGTCATTTTGGTACTTCAATATTTATTTTTTAAGAATGAAATCTATTCACTACAGGGAATTCCCAAATTACTCCAAGTTTTACTCTCAATGAATTGAACAAAAGATAAATAAAACTACTCCTTTGATAATTCGAACGTTTACTGAACCGAACTATAGATAAAATATAACCACTTTTAAATTAGCTATGGATTTATTGTTTCTAGAAATTTAACTTATAGAGAATTCACTAGATTAAAAATAGGATTTTCGTAAAATCCGTTCTTAGCACGCGTCTACATGGTAAGAGGAGTAGCTATGTTGAATTTCAAGTCGATCGGACCTATAGTTTCAGAGATCTCGTGATAAATCAGTGATCGTTTTTCGCTTATATATATATATATATATATATATATAATTATAAAAAATAGAATTAAGAGAATAATATTTTAATTTATATCAATAAATAATATCTAAAGGAAGCTGCCAAACGTTTATAAAATTTGTCAGGATCATTTTTCTGGTTAACAATTCATGCATGTCATAAAAATGAAGCTTCATAAAAATTGCGAAATAAAGTAAGTAGCTACTTGTCAAAGTAAATATCTTAATCTTATTCTTATCTTGTTTTACTAAATTATTATTCTAAGATGGTTGAATCATTTCAGAATCCCAGATTTCGTGATAACTAAGAATATGCATGGAATGCAAACGTCATTTTTATCACAGCTACTGCAAAATTCGAGAAAAGTAATAACTTATTTTTTAATAATATGTGTCATTTGTATATATAATTATTTTTAATTTAAATATAAAAAAAAATAAATAAGTAAATAAACAAAATAAAAATTCAAATTACGCGCGCCAAGAAACCGAATAGTTTTGCGGCTAACTTCATATTGTTAATTTGTGATGATAAAATAGAACGCTACTAAATAGCCTAAAAGTAATATTACATTAAACACGTTTTGTCTGAGTAAGTATGTGTAGTAAATTTGAATTTTTATGACTATTTATTGGCTGAAATACTGTGAAAAACTATGGTTTACAATGAAAATAAAATTCAAATAAAGCTGCAAGACGTTTATAAAATTTGTCAGGATCATTTTTCTGGCTAACAATTCATGCATGCCATGAAAGCAAACCTCCATAGAAATAGCGAAATAAAGTAAGTGGCTACTTTTCAAAGTAAATGTCTTAGTCTTATTCTTATCTTAATTTACTGAATTATTATTCTAAGATGGTTGAATCATTTCAGAATCCCAGATTTCGTGATAATTAAAAATATGCATGAAATGCAGACGTTATTTTCTTCACTGAACTACATAGAAAAACAGTATAACAGCTACTGCAAAATTCGAGAAAAATAATAACAATTTTTTTATAATATGTGTCGTTTGTTTATATAACTAATTTTAATTTATAAAAATAAATCAATAAATAAAACACAAATTCAAATTACGCGCGACAAGAAACCGAGTGTTTTTGCGGCCAACTTCGTTTTGTTAATTTTTGTCTCAAGATGGCCGCCCATCTAAAAATTTAACTCTCAACCTTTTTCATAACGCGCCTAAAAAAGAATAACTTCAAAAAAGCTTTCAAGTTATTTGATTAATAGCCTTGTCGTTTTATTAATGAAGAAATGAAAATGGATTTTCTTTTGGTAGATCGATCAATTAAAACGAATACAATTCAAGATTTACTCGTACCATGAAAGCTTTGTGAAATTTTACTCAACATAAATGTTGTCGACCACAAAATTAAAATAATTAGTCGCTTTATTAATCCTTGCTCACTATTACAATTTTCGACTGTGTTAACTCCAAATCTGCCCATTATTATCGATCGATTAGCCACAACATTAATTTGGCCAGATGAACTCGAAAAACCCACTGTAGTAGAACCGAAAGGTAAAAAAAAAAACGGTTTCCCAATTGAAATATGATTACAACAAAATTATTACAATTTATATGATTATCAATTGGCTCGTTAATAATAAAATTTCGACAATGCTACAGCCCTCAAATTGTGCATAATAATATTTGCAAATGTGATTGTCATAACATTTCTGCCTAGTTAGCGTTCATTTATAAAATGGATAAATGCTTTAATGCAATACTTTGAATGTTTGTGTTTGCGGTTAATTATTTAACAAGTCCCATTTATTTCACCAGTGAGAGCTGTATTTCGGGTTTTGTTGCTCGAGTATGTGTGTGTGTGTGTACGTGTAGAGGTGTATATTGTTGTATGTGAGTTTCCCGGAACGTGGAAAGAGACGAACACTACGCCAAACCAAACTCGAGTCGTTCAAATAAAATCTTGTAAATTGCAATGCCGAAATTCAACAAGAATTTACATACTTATATATAAATACATTCGTATATACTATATGGTAACATAATCCAAAGCTCATGTTTATTTCACTAATAATTTTCCGATTCACCATTCTTCTCTATCTTAAACAGACTATAGACGTAAGAGTAAGACTTGATGACAAACTCGTTAACATTTAAACGCTTAAACATTTGTTGTACTTTCCAAATTTGTTATTTCCCGACAAGCTTTCAGATACTTTTCTAGGCTTAATCAACCCTTTTCTCGCATTCCACTAACGACTCGGCGCTCGTTAACTTTTACGAGTGTCATCAACGTTGTCTCGTATACAAAAACAATTTAATTGTACCTTTTTTATATTTTGTTTTATTTTAGTTTCATAAGATTATTTTATTCCCCGTCCATTTATTAATAGACCAGGGTCAATAATTTAAGAACCCAAAAATAATTATAATATGAAGAAACTCATTAGAAAAGGAAGAGAATATAACAAAAATGAAAGAAAAAATAAATTACGGTCAATCTGAGGTGGGAAAGAAGAAAAGAGATTTTTTTTAAGGGTAGAAACGGTTTACCTCGATTTTCGACAAAACTACAAGTTCTATGGAAAAAAATTAAATAGCAAAGTTGTAGATAACAAGAAGATCTACAACTTTTGTACTAACACTTTTTTCACATAACCTCAAAATAAAGTGTGGGAAATTTCAATAACCAAGTTATTGGCTATTTATTTTTAACCACAGAACCTTAAGGGGGTATTCTAGTCTAGGATTTTGAAAAAATCGAATTTTTTTTTTCATATTCCGATAGTTTATATATTCAAAAATATCTCCCTGAAAAGATTTTTCAAAATTCAAATTATTTCCGAAGTTATAGCCGTTTCAGTGTCGCGGCAACTAAACCGGTTGAGACTTAACGTATAACTTTAAACGCGTTTTTCTCGAAACTACTTTTTTCGAAGCGGTCGCCACAATATCTCTAGTTCTAATCAGCCGATTTACTTGAAATTTGTCATGAATATTCTTTAAATATCTCTCTATCGCATGAACCAACAAAAAATAAAAATTTTAAATTTGTTATATTTTTTAAAAAATCGACAAAGTTAAAAAATGAGTGAAAAAATCGACCTTTATTTTTGAGTAGCCGCCATTTTATGAAAAAAAAAATGTTTTTTCAGTTTTGGAGGTTCATGCGATAGCAACATTCTTACTTATCAAGATTTTATCATTTTTTTATTTTTCAAATGACCACAAGGGTAGAAAACATGGCGACGAGGACACGGTCTTTTTTTTTCCCCTCTACTTCAAAAACGCATAACTCAATGAAATTTTTTTTTTTAAATTTATTATGTGAACTCTCTGGATATGAGTAAGCAAATGATAAAAAAATGTATACAAAAAATATCAAATGCTTTTTTTTATATCAATTGCCAAAAACGCTCGAAATTCGGGCCTCTAGACTAGAATACCCCCTTGAGGGTCACTTAGAAGTCCTAAATCAAATATTAAAGTGCTTTAAATGCCATCAGACCAAACGCCGATGACATACAATTTCAAATAACTGTCAAGGTCTGCATAACAGGTAGACTTCTGTGAGCGTCTGGGGGGGGGGTCTTTAAAAGCGGACCGGTTTGGTTTATCGACGACTCAGTTAATGGATGGCAGAGTAAGGATGGTGATTTATAGACTATATGGTCAAATTGAACAAGGTAAAAAAATTACAGTTGATCTGTGGTAGGGACGTGGAAAGGGGGGGGGGGTACTTAAAGGGTGGAAACGGTTTATCTCAATTTTCGATAAAACTATAAGTCCTATAGAAAAAAGTTAAACAGCAAAGTTGTAGATAATGAGAAGATCTACCACTTTTGTACCAACACTTTTTTCACATAACCTCAAAATGTATGTGAAAAATTCCAATAATCAAGTTTTTGGTTATTTATTTTTATCTTTTACAAACAAAAAAAAAATTTGTCATGAACTTTGGTAAAAATTTACTTTTTAATGTCCCAAAGGCTTCAATTTTTCTTCTGCATTTAAGGGGGTATTCTAGTCTAGAAGCCCGAATTTCGAGCGTTTTTTGGCAATTGATAAAAAAAAAGCATTTGATATTTTTAAAATCCATTTTTTTATAATTTGCTTATTCATATTCAGAGAGTACACAAAATTAATTTCAAAACAAAACAAAAATTTTTCATTGAGTTATGCGTCTTTGAAGTAGAGGGGAAAAAAAAAACCGTGTCCTCGTCGCCATGATTTCTACCCTTGTGGTCATTTGAAAAATTAAACAATAATGGATTCTTGATAAGTACAAATTTTGCTATCGCATGAACCTTCAAAACTGAAAAAAAAATTTTTTTCATAAAATGGTGGTTACTCAAAAATAAAGCTCGATTTTTTCACTCATTTTTTAACTTTGTCGAATTTTTTAAAAATATAACAAATTTAAAATTTTCATTTTTTGTTAGTTCATGCAATAGAGAGATGTTTAAAAAATATTCATGCAAAATTTCAAGTAAATCGACTGATTAGAACTTGATATATTATGGCGACCGCATCGAAAAGTGTAGTTTCGAGAAAAACGCATTTAAAGTTTTACGTTAACCCTCAACCGGTCCAGTTGGCACGACACTAAAACGGCTATAACTTCGGAAATAACTTTAATTTTAAAAAATCCTTTTGGGGATATTTTTTTAAATATATAAACTATCAGATTAAGAAAAAAAGATTTTTTCGATTTTTTCAAAATCCAAGACTAGAATACCCCCTTAATCTTAGAGGTCATAGCCTCCTTTTGTACATTTTAGTAGCTTTCTAATACATATCAACAGTACCGTGATTGATACTAGAGGTTAAACCTAACCGAAAATAAGAGATTTATTTGGGGAAACATCCCTAATGAATTTGTAATAGATAAAAAGCAACCTCAAAATTTGTCGATTTTCGACAAAAATCACTGAACGCATCAACAAATTTTGTTGAAACATTACACCCACCTTATAGGGGCCTATAAGTGGTTAGCAATGGATTGTTAAAATCTTTTAGAAGGACTTGGTAATTCGTGCCTTTCGTAAATCTCACTAATGGTGATAACGTGAAATTTGAAATGGTTTTTTCTGAGTTATAAATAAAGAGTTTTAAAAATAACACTTAGTTATTCAAAAATGGCATTTGGTACTTTTACAGTGCATATGGTAGAATCTAAAACCATAATTGATCATTGTTTAAATCACAAGATTTAAAAATTTAACAGGTTGTTTTCTACAGTTATCTACGTTTTACGTGTGACTTGAAATATTTATTTTACTATAATTCACCTTAATTAGATTTGAGGATTGTGGAATGTGAAGCTTTTCAATTAATAGCCCTCGAGCAAATTTCGAAATGACCAGATTGTGTCGAGATCAGCATTCACCACTAATTCGTATATATCTACACTATGTTTACCTGAAGGTTGCAAGCGAGTCAAGTAAACCACGTGTATCGTACATGTGAGTCGCTATAGACATAGTGTACGGTATGCATTTAATATATTCAGGAAATGCATAATAATATTCGAAACACACCGTATGACAATTTCATTTGTACGTAGAATCTACCACACACAGACACTGGTTGGTTGTCTGTCTCATGGGCTTGCAGGCGGATATATGAGAAAGCTCAGGTGGATGAGGGTTGGGGTTTCGGTCGGAACAATCCCATACCTCGCTTCCACAACAAACAAACCCAACATACAAACATTGTCAAATACAACGCAAAGTATTATTAATGTGTCAAAACCAATCCTGAAATTTATAATCGTATACATTACACATTGTCTCTCATCTCCTGCGTTCATAATATATATATATCGTATGAAAAGCTCTGGAAAAAGGATTTTTTTCTTCCCTTTCAATATATCATCTTGTTTGTCTTGTTTACATTTCAAATCGAGAAAAAATCCTACACAGAAAAAAAAAATCGATTCGAACTAATAGAGAGCCTCATGACGATATATAGTTTGAAATTGGATAATAAAGTCCATTATATGGTGAAAACAATTGTTTGTAATTATTTTCACGTGAATCGAATCGAAGTCAAATGAATGGTTATTATGAGAACGAATTTATATTATATTCGGATAGGCTTCGGTGGCGGCCAGGATTTCGGGATTAAACTAGTCCGATAATTTATAGCCGTGGATCAAATATGTAACCGGTTGGCGTTGGTCGTTGGGAATGAGATGGGTGCAGTGAGGCTGTGTGTCACTCCTGTTAATCCTCTAATCCCGCAGGACTATCAATTGTAGGATTGTACGTCTACGACAAATAGCTCCACTCTCGTATTACATCGTCAATGTATTATTTTCTATATACCAACATACAATGACATTAATTTACCATAAAAACGGAGGTTTTACCTGTTTTTTTTTATGATATAATAATTTAAAAGGTTAGAAATTTTTTGAGGTAGTTAATTAGTTTTTAAGGGAAAAAAGTGAGTTCATTTGGTTCTAGTACAGAGTGAAATATTTCCTAGTTTCTGTACGATAGTTGTTTGCTGTCAATCAGTGAATTCTTATGTCAATATTGAAATTTCTAGCAATTCCTCACAGTTATAATCTATACGTTCAGACCATTACCTTACTATCCAGGGAAAGGTGCAATCTCTAATTTATTAGCTCCCTCATTTACATCTAGCTATTCATGAAAATATGAACAAAAGTTTGGTTGCTAACATCACGTAGAATACCTTAAACATTAATATAGACTCAAAACGCAAACTTCTCCTCTAACAAAGGCAGAAGAATTGATAAATAATAAATATTATAAAAAAATGAAAAACCAAATTCAAAATATATCAAAATTCTAAAACAAGAATTGCACTAAAAAGTAACAAAATAATGGCGAATCCTTGCAGTATCTACAACTTACAAATTATTAGGATAATACAATTGTTATTTTTGGAGTTGGTGTCAGCCAAGGAAATACGACTATATTGGTACTTAGCAAAAAACGAGAATACCTTATGAAAAGTATTTTTAAATGAACTTTTAAACAATATATTCGAACTGTAACAATATCTAGCGACTTTTAAACTACAAAATACCAATTACCAACTAAACCTTTTTACAATTTTTACAAATTACCAATAATATTTATTTTCTTGGCTGACACCAACTCCAAAAATAACAATAGTTGTACATTGTATCATCCTAATAATTTTTAAGTTGTAGATACTGCAAGGATACGTCATTATTTTGTTACTTTTTAGTGCATTTCTTGTTTAAAAATTTTTATATATTTTGAAGTCGGGTTTTCATTTTTTTATAATATTTATTTATTTCTCGCGTTTTAGTGATCTGAAGTTTGATAACTGATTTTATTTTCTTGAAAATGGTTAACTTTCCAAACGCGCTGCTCTTATGAGGCAACGCCGTTTAATATTAAAAGTTACTACATCATCCCTTTTTGCCCTTAAGGGTTGACATTTTTTACTTTTAAATGTAATAACAAAACTAAGTGGATTACTCTCTCCAACAGAAAAAAAAATTATCAAAATTCGGTTAAATGTCACTATTTCATCCCCTAATTTCATCCTTAAGGGGTGGATTTTTTTCTTCAAACTGAAATGTGAACAATTTAAAGATACGTTGTACGTAATAGAAACAAAATTATCAAAATCGGGTTAGCCAGGAAAAATGTATAATATTATTTCATCTCTAATTTTTAACCCCTTATGTGTTCTACAAATAAAAAAAATTATCAAAATCGAGCTATCCAATAAGAAGTTAATATTTCATCCCTTAGTTTTCAACCCTTTAGAAGTGAAAGATTCCCTTAAATTAAAACTGGACCCCACGAAAAGCACCAGCTTTCAAATAAAAAAGAATTATCAAAATCGAGCTATCCAATAAGAAGTTAGTATTTCATCCCTTAGTTTTCAACCTCTTTGAAGTGAACGATTTCCTTTAATTTAAAATGAGACCATTTGGGAAGTACCAGCTTTCAAATAAAAAAAGAATCATCAAAATTGCTTCAACCAGTCGAAAATGCTGAGGTAACAAACATTTAAAAAAAAAAATACAGTCGAATTGAGAGCCTCCTCCTTTTTTGAAGTCGGTTAAATATGGTTTAAAGTTAAATAATCCTGCGGCTTGGAAGACCAAAATCAAAGCCTCACACTGGATGAATACTCCGGAGCATAGACAAGCTATGAAATTCATAAAGTACTCCAAGAAGAGAACTCATGACATATTGTCACTCGGCAAAGGGACGTAAGGCTCCTAACAAGCCTCTATACGGACCACTGTACCCTGAATTATCATCTTCACATCTTGAAAAGACGGACATGATTACTGGCGAGATAGGGATAGTAGTCCCTAGGCCAGTGCTGGCTTTCTTTAAAAGCCTGATGGTGTCCTAATTAATACAGAGAGTCACATCACAATAGACCTCTATGGTCGCAGTGATAAAAGGAAGGAATATCCTGGGACCCGCAAAGCGGAAAAAAAGATAAAACTGCTACTGTCAATATAATGAACGAAACATGTAGCTAACTCCCCAACACCACCCTTCGACTAATGGGTCAAAACTTTTAAAAAGCTATCATAAATGGCTATCGAGCTACGGAATACCTCTCTAGAAACCATTCACTACATGTACCCACGATCAGAGCTCTTGAACATTTATACACTTGGTTCATTCTTCCTAGGATCCAAAAGTCCTGGTACTGGTTACTACAACGGAAAACCTCTAAGTTGTTTTGATGGAAAATAAAGACGGTTTTACTGGATACGTCCAAACTTCACCAAGTTAAGACGTACCATAAAGCTGTCTTCTTTATTGATTCTCAAGTCACAACAGCACTATCATCTAACTACCCCACCAACTAATAAATGTCGAGCCTCCATGGACAGACTCACTAAGAATACGAACAGAACAAGGGGTTGCAGTCGATGCTACTAGATAAATGGCGGTCGATGTCGACAGCACATAACAAGGAGGTTACCTGCGATGCTAACTCGAGCTAGGACTACGTGAAGTAGTTAGATTACATTTGAATGACAAAAAGGTTGTGCTTTTGCGATGTTGCGTGAGTCAAGTGATGACAGTGATGAAATATCAGCAGTCACCAAGTGGTGGCTGATAGGTAATATACCCAACAAACAGTTTTCAGTACACCCAGTAAGTTTAAAAAGAAGCCGCTTAGGGGAATATCTTTTCCTCATACAGCAAATGACCCAAAATGATTCTATTCGTACATGACAATGACACCTGAGATTTGGATGCTCTGTTTCTCACCACAACTTTCATTTAACTCAAATTGAATTAGAAGAAAAGTTTGTGGCAACCAATCACAGAGAAGTATCCTTGTAGACCGCGTAGTAGGAATCCATGTAAAACAAAATCATTTGATTTTAAAAAGCATCGATGTCAACCTCCTATATAGTATCGTTCTTAACCTCCACCGCAATTAATTTGTTCTGATCTCTTCCATTTACTTCAATGTTGGTTTACATGGTTGTTGACATTGAGCACGACCCATTTGTTCTGTTCGTACCTTAAAACAGGTTGACACCTAACATTATAATAGTAAAGTCATGTTGGTATTTTGGGAAATTTAAATTCTCACTAAGTCTGGCACTTCTCTAAATCAACCACCAACCGTTGTGTCCTTAAAATCAACTCCGAGCCTCATTACAAGATCTATTAACTGGGATCCCTAAAAAATGAAGCACAAGGAAAAAATGGGAATGCCTACTAGAATTCCCTGTCCCACGACTTCTCCCCCGCCAGGTGTTAGCCGCAGTTTTCCGAACTACCACGAGGTACGACTACCTATGCGAGCTGAACCTGGAATAAGCAAGGATCCTTGCACAGCATGGATACATGAGCAGAACAGAAGTACAATAAGCCTAAAGCTGCAGTGCGGGGGGAACGAACCCTAACTTGGCTTTCTGCTAACGGGGGAAAAAAAAGCCTATGCGAGCACTTGCACCGTATTGGCATCCTACCGACTCCAATCTGGTTCCTCTGCAATGGAGAACCCATGAACGCCATTCACTTTGGTAACTACCCTGCACTTGCACTTGAAGTAAACGAAAACACTCAAAACCAACTACTTTCAAACCTTGACTGGACAGCGCGGCACTGTATGGCAGAAATGTCAAGAAGACAAAGACTTAACATTTTGCTTCTCCAAAGGTGGAACCATATTCAATTCTTGGAAGGAAAACGTACAAATTTGTTTAAGACAAAATTACCATCACACAGTGGTTCAGAAATATTTGTGGGTTACAACCTTTTTAAAATTTGTGAAAAAATATTTAAGAATCTTGTTTAATTTGATAGAAACTAATTTTGTGGACATTAAGTTAATTTACATGCACTTTAAAGCAGCTTAAAAGTTCCAGATCCTATCAATAACTTTTAGACAAGGGGACAAATTTTAATGGGGCGTTAGATACATTTGAGATTTTTTTAAATGCTAATTTCGAAGGATAAATATGGTGAAGAATTAACCACACATCAACTACTATGGTTTGAAAGAATAATGTCAAAGAATAATGAAAACGCATTTTTCTTGTATGAGCTTAGTTAAATTCTTATCAATTCAAATATTTTGTGATATTTTTTCCCTTAATTGATCATGTGAATTCTTTTATTACCTTAATCAAGTCGTCACATTGTCTTGTTAAAAGTTTTTAATTCTGGGAGATTTACAGAAAATAGAAAGAACAAGAAAGGATTAATAAGAAGAAATATTTATAATTGTTTATTGACCTACCCTTACGTTTAGTTTAGTTGCTAAAGCATTCCCTTATAAAAATTATCAACAGAGACAACATCTTTTATATCAAAGCTTTTTCAAGCAACCCCCATAAAGTTTATTTTTATTATTTTCCTCAAATTTTTAATAATAAAACAACGCAATTTCCTTCAAATCTTTGAGCTTTTATCTATGAATAATTACAATATTAACATCAAAGAAACTATGAACTAGAGTAAAATTTCAAGAAAGCTGTTTCTAATTTCCTGTTTCCATACAACCAACGTTCAATATCAAGTAACAAACAAACCTTCAAATAAATTACGTTGCATCGACAGATTTTTTTTCTTATTTTTTTTTAACAAATATCAAATCTAACATTTTTATTGAAAGACCATATGAGACAATGAAATATGGGATAATAAACGATTGTTAACATATGTTTGTTTCGAAAAATTCGAAATCGTTTCGGGCCGCATCATAACAAGCAGTTGTGTGTGTGAAAAACGAGGCTGTAAAGCGTCACTTTAACAGCGCCTATATTTTATGGTGGAGAATTTCATTTTTGAACGAACGACCAGCAAACGGACAAAGAAATTGAGAAGGGGTACGTTGAGATTATTTATTTAATTTTGTGAAAGTTATTGCTATGACTTTTTTATAGTACTTGCGGTAAATGCAGCTAATAAATAACAGATTAAAATATTAATTAATACTAGCTGATACCCGTTCGCTTCGCTGAGTGTATCTAAATTTAACTGATTGATTAAAAAATTCCCTACGTTTATAGCGAAATATAAAAATTAACCTATTTTGACAGAAAAATATTATAGATACTTTCAGACTTTAGATCCAAAGAAAGTTCAATAAAATTTGTAAAACTACTTTTCAAGAAAGAGATGTGAGCTGCCTCACATCAGCTTCTATTCGATTTTTAGTAAAGAAATACCTGTATTTCAAATATCCTTTTAAACGGTTCAGCTATTTTAGGGGGCATCCATTAATTGCGCGAGGCGTTTTTGACGATTTTTTAATTCCCACCCTCTCTCCTCTGGTAAGATGTCATGAGATTTGGCATATATCTTTCCCCCAACCCGCAATCTAATGTGATATTTTTCAAAACAAAAAATACGTGATATTTGCAAGACTTTCCCTTTCCCCAAAGTAAGATTAGATGAGATTCGGCTCGACCCCATCGGCCCTTGAACGCCTCACGTAATTAATGGATGTTCCCTTAAAAGAATAGATTAGTAGCTATCCTACAGGATCTTTAGCAAAACTTCATTAAAATTCGTTCCGTTAAGTAATTGTTAAATTTTAAAATTTTAGTCTATTATTTTAATACATTTATTTCTAATTAATATCTTCGACAATGTAACATGAAAAAATTCAAATATTTTAAAAGTTTCATTATTAATTTTATCGGGTGTTAAATTGAAAATTTATATTACAAAAAAATTTTCATTTTTTTTAATTTCAACTTTGTAGAGATTTCTTTTGTTATTGTGTAAAATTAATCCAGTCTTTTGGAGGAAAATGCGTTAAAATTCTATTTCACTAACTTTACCAAAACTTTTTAAATGTACGGTTCCTGTAGGATATAATTGTTTTGCCATCCCATGCGAACCATTCTAGCCTTAAAAGTAAGCTATATAATTCTCCCCCAAACTACCACATTGCAAAAATCAAATCAATCTATAACTCTGTGATAAACCAAAAACATATCTACCTCACGGGAATAGTACATCTCTCCTGAGTAAAAAGTAGATCAAATCTTCTTAAGGAAAATGAGTTAAGACTCGATTTCGTGGATTTTAATGAAACTGCTTTTAAATAAACGGTTCTTATAGAATACATACTTGTTTTGCTATCCTATGAGAACTGCTTATTATTCCGATATGAGAGTAATCTATATCATTTTCTGACCCCTAAACTACCACATTACAAAAAAGAAAGTTAATCTTTTGCTCTGTAAAAAATAAAAAAAAATATCTATCCCACGGGAACCGTACATTTTTTCTGGATATAAAGTATACTATATGTTAAACTGGATTATATTCTATATTTATGCCAAATTTCATCCAGATTTATTTAGTACTTTTTGAGTGAAAGAGCAACAAACATCCATTCTTACAAACTTTCACGTTTATAATATTAGTAAGGATTTTCTAAAAGTTATTGCTTAGTCCAGTCAAATAACTCTTTAAATCGACATTCGTCCGGAGGGGCTGATTTTTTGATACAACATAAAGATGGTCATTCCTAAAAAACTGCCAAAAAATCAGCCCTCCAATTTTCCGGGAACTTTGGGAAAAACAGGTTTTCTTTCTAATTTTCTATACTCTTAAAGGGTGAATTTGTTTCTACTAATGGTAATGATGATCAACTAAAGGATAAGCTGTACACAATAAAAAAAAATAATCAAAATCGGAATAGCCAGTTAAAAGTGTCTATTTCATCTCTTGGTTTTTTAACCCTTAATGATTAGTTTTTTTTAATTGAAATTAGAATAAGTAATTTTTAAAAAATTGTCTAGGATAACAAAATCATCAAAATCGGGTAATTCAATAAAATGTTAATATTTCATCCCCTGTTTTCAAATCTTTAGTGATGGATTTTTTATTTAAATAAAAATAGGATAAACTTAGACATATTTCCTATGTACCTAGATAAAAAAAAAATTAAAATCGAATCATTAAGTCAAAAGTTATGCGTGATCTGACATTAAAACGAAATATATCATACATGTGGAATTGAGAACATTGTTTCATTTTTGCGTTGGTTAAAATAAAACTAAATTTTGCTTTATATTGTATAAATTACAAATTCATTGTATACTTTTGAGTTAATAGAGAATTATTTGAAACAAATAATGAAAAAATACGTTACGCACACACACATGTATACTTTGTATTCATGTGGCACAACGGCTGTCTCTCTCTAAACACGGTCACCTCTTTTCCACCATTTTTATGACGTCACGTCGTCCCGCAAACTTTTGAGCGCCGAAAAGCTTTACAGGCTTGTAGAGGACAAACTATCCACTTTACGGAAATTAGTTAGTGAACATTTTTTATGTAAAATGCTTCGCTCTACAACTTTTATTTGTAACTTTTTCACGATTTGTGAGCCGTTTTCTAGTTATATAGAAAATTAGAAAGAAAACCTGTTTTTCCCAAAGTTCCCGGAAAATTGGAGGGCTGATTTTTTGGCAGTTTCTTAGGAATGACCATCTTTATGTTGTTATAAGAAATCAGCCCCCCCGGACGAATGTCGATTTAAAGAGTTATTTGACTGTACTATGCTATGACTTCTTTAATATAGTACTTGCAGTAAATGTAACTAATAAATAACAGATTAAAATATTAATTAATATTTTTTGATAAGAAGTTTGTAGAATATTCATTAGCAATTCATTGTGATGGTGGAGACAAAGCGCGATGGTATCAAAATACAGAAATGCATTGCTTGTAAAATACGGTGCCGTTTTCTCTTATTTGGAATAAATATATTTAAAAACTTTCTTTGGTTGCTCAAGAAAAAAATATTTACGATCTTGTTTGTACTTAGAGGAAACGTATAGATTGGTCTTTGTTGTAAGAAAAATTTCATTTTTCCTTGGTGTGATTCGTTCTCGCTTGGCATGAAACAAGGGGGAGGTTTGCATAATTTAGTAGCTTGCTGATTAGTTTTTAATTATCCCAAATGATTTATATCACTTGAAAGAATTTGACTTGAAAAATTCAACTTGCGAGTGCATTTGTGGTAATTTTATGATAAAATGTGCAACATGTTTTCTGTGGTTGTTTTCCAGAGGGGCAAACTATCGAGAGAACAACGAGCCACTTTCATGAATTTAACATGAACAACATAATTGCTCTGATTGTTTTAATACAGGCCAGCATTTTGTTGCAGCATTTACAATCTAAACAAAACAGTGCTGAGAAAGCCATTTTTCAATGTTTATTTTAAGAGTCAAGAAATTTCAAATTCCAATCGCTATTCCATCATTTTTCCTCAAACGAAAATTAAATTATAAAGGCAAATTCAATCTATGTTTTTTTATAGTCGTACAAGTAACAAGAGAAAAGGTTTTTATCCCATATGGAAATGCGATTTATTCAAAGTCTTTTCATATAGTTTTTTCAATGAGCCACTGTTTGAGGCCTAATTATAAAATGGTTAAAAAGCTTCATATTGAAATAATTTTAATTTAAATTCATCAAAGGTGGAACGTTTTAATGCACCTCATTCCATCAATTTTTATTCATTAAACTTACACCGTTTATTATTATTTAAATAAATAAAACGAAAAATAATTTCAGCATTTCAATTTTCGATAATGGGACCATAAAGGTTGGGGGATATATATATATATATAGAGAGAGAGAGGCACGCGGCCATTGAATATATAGTGGCTCCGCTTCAATGGCCCGGGATGAGAAATTGGGAAACGGGTTGTGGGAGGAAACTGTAACTGTATAATATAATTTGAAATTAAAATCGTGAATATAAAACGCTCGTGAACGCTTTGTAATCTGAAATAATTAACATAAATTACTAAAATGTTACTTGTATTCATAATATATATATATAGTATAGAGCAGCGAGTTTTATTGGATTTTGTTTATATTTCATTCATTAAAGATTAATACTACGTAATTATTAATAATCATTTAATTACAAAACGTTAAATTATTACAAGCCCTCAATGTTGATATTTCAATAGCTAATTACGGGCATTGAAAATATGTTTTATACCCCCGGTTAGTGTGAGTTTCAAAAACTTTACGTTCGCGCTTTGCCGTGTATATTATGGAATGTTTTGTCGTAGAATGGGAATCATGGAAAATTACGAGTACAACGACGAACCAAAAACGAAACGAGAGCAATTTTCATTTTGTATACTGTATGTATATTCACAATTTATGAATTTATGTATATTTGACATACTATATAAAAGAACACATTTTCAACAGTACAAACTTCGTGACGAGTTATTTGATTATTATTTCATGAAGGCAAACGACTATATGTAAATGTATTTAATACACTACATGCATGAACATGTTTAATATATCTATACAGAAGTATGTGAGGCTAGAGAAAGAAAGCTTTAAAAGCTCAAGAATATTTTGATTAATTAATCAAACTTAAAACAACATTTAAAAAATACGATATTTGAGATTTTAAAGTTTTCTCAAGCTTTCAAGACAATGAATTTGAGCTTTAATCTAAACCTTTACATTAACCATTGAAATGCATTCTTTAATTTAATTTCTTAACCTATAGACCCGAGCTAAATTCTTTGAAAATGGTAAAAAGTGAAAAAAAAATTATAGTAGGATGAAACACATTAGAAAAAGAAGAGAGCATAACAAAAATGAAAGAAAAAATAAATTACGATCGATCTGAATTTAAAGATATAATTATTAAAAAAAAATTAAGAGTATAATATTTTTATTTGTTTCAATAAATAATATCCAAAGGAAGCTGCCAGACGTTTATAAAATTTGTCAGGATAGTTTTTCTGGTCAACAATGCATGCATGTCATGAAAACGAAACTTCATAGAAATTGCGAAATAAAGTAAGTAGCTACTTTTCAAAGTAAATGTCTTAAGCATATTCACGCCTTGTTTTGCTAAATTATTATTCTAAGATGGTTGAATCATTTTAAGAGTGCCAGATTTCGTGATAACCAAGATTATGCATGGAATGCAGACGTCATTTTCATCATTAAACTAGAAAAATGGTATAAAAGCTACTGCAAAATTTGAAAAAAGTAAATAACTTAGTTTTTAATAATATGTGTCATTTGTATATATAATTATTTTTAATTTAAATATAAAAATAAATAAATAAGTAAATAAATAAAACAAAAATTCAAATTACGCGCGCCAAGTTAAAAGAAACCGAGTGGTTTTGCGACCAAATTCGTTTTGTTTATTTTTGTCTCAAGATGGCCGTCCATCTAAAAATTTCACTCTTATCATTTTTCATAACGCGCCTAGAGAAGTATAACTTAAAAAACCAAAAACTTGTTTATTGGAATTATTCACATAAATTTTGAAGTTATATGAAAAAAGTGGTAACACAATAGTTGTAGATCTTCTTATTACCTACAACTTTGCTTTCTTTCTTTTTTTTCCAAAGAACTAGTAGTTTTGTCGGAAATCGAGATAAACTGTTTCAACCCTTAAAAACACCCCCCTTTTCTATTTCTCGACCTCAGATCGATCATAATTTATTTTTTCTTTCATTTTTTTTATATTCCCTTCCTTTTCTGATGGGTTTCATTGTACTATAATTGTTTTTTGGTTCAAAATTCATCGACCCTGGTCTACTAAGACTAAGCCCTGGTGTAAAACTGTTTAATCTATTAGATGTTATAATTTAATCATTATTTTAAGTAAGTTTGTATTTCATTAAATTTTTAACAACTCACTTGAAATAGCGATTATTTTAATCGACTATGCAGTACTTGAAAAATTTTACTTAAAAAAAACTGAAATCATTTTACATGATGAAGACCCGAAAAAAAATGTAAACCACTTTATGGAAATTATGGGGGTAGTCTAGTTTAGAAATTTGAAAAAATCAATTTTTCCTTTCCCTTATATTTTTAAAGCTTGAGCCTTTAAGAATATGATCTTAGAAGATTTTTCAAAATTAATTATTATATTTGGAACAGGAATTGTCCGTTGAAAAAATATTTAACCATTAACGGCCATTGTATGGCCACTGCACGTAACTTTACTTGAACCTTTTTTTTTAGATAATTAGTTACAATCTGTATACACCACTGATTCCCAAACTGGTCCATATCGACCCCAGGGGTCGACGACAATCTGCAAGGGGTTAATAGTCAGTGAGGAATATACTTGTAAAATCAAAAAAATTGTATTCCTCCCTACCACTTAAATATACTGGTTTCAAGTTTGGGCGATTCAAGTCAAGATCCTTGTGAATCAAAGTGTTGTATTTTATGTGTGACGATAAATTAATTCTATACACTATTTTTTCCAGTTCAAAAAAATTATTTTGAATAAAAATATTTTAAATTTGAAATTTTTTTCTTGACCAAGGAAATCTTTATCTTCGTCCATTTTTAAGGCTCCTGGTTCATAGTTAGTTAGATTTGAAAGGTAGCAGAACTCAAAACTGAATCAAACTTGATAAAAGTTTATAGGAACTTAAATGATATAACATAGACAATAAGAATTTTAAGAAGGTTTCTAAGACTCTTTAGAAAAAATCGATTACAAGAAGTTTAAATTGAAAATTTGAGTTCAATTTGGTAAGAAAAATTTTCAGGTAAGACATTGAATCGGTTGTATTTATATGAGCTATGATCCGGTTAAAGAATCCGTTTTGGAAAGTACGAAAACGTCGAGTTGTGAAAAACTCAATTAACCAAGTTGATAATCAAGTTAGTTACTTAATACATACGACAAGACAGGGAGGGAAGGGCGGTGTACAATGTGCATGTGTGTCGGTGAAGAGAACACAGTTCGTTAGGAGTTCTATGTAATCAATTAAAAATGAGCCAAGCCATTAATTAATAAGCTAATTATGAAGAGTTTGTTCAAGTATGTACTAGAGAGAAACTCTATGTCGGGCCGGGCGGCATGGCACGGCAACGGGGTTCAAGTCTTGTGGTTTCGAGCGAGCTCAGGGTGGATGGAACACGGATGGAAATTCGAAACTTGAAGCTCGTGAGCTTGTGAAAAACATGACGGAACTGATGTACAACGAACTGCTAGTGCTGATGAAGATAATATAATGAAATTCAACCTGAACGCAAACATTCATCCACCCCCACCCACTTATTAAATTGTATTATAGTACGTACAACAAGTTAAATATTTTAAATAACAACTTCAATATTTTATTATCCACAATTCATTTAAGTTTTTTTAAATTTTCGTCGACATTTCGAGCTGTTCACAATCTTGTCAGATATGTGGAACATTGCAAAATTTCAAATTGAATAATAAACTTTACGAAAATGGTTTGATCGAGTTTGTAGCTTTGTGGGTGTCTCACTTGCATGGGGTGCAAGTTTATTAGCGGTCTTATATTATGGTTTATTCGAATATGCTGTAGAGATGGGATGAAACAGGTGGAAACAGCTGCTAGTGAAGAACGACTCAGCTTAATCCAGGCTAATGTAATTGTAAAAGCTCAGGTTGAATTCATTTACTTGGAGATTATAATAGGTGGAAAAGCTCGGGGGAATCTTTAAATTCGAAACAATAACGTCTATGATACGAGTGTAATGTTTTAAAGTTAGTTTTTTGAAGGAATAATTTAAAATTTTCAAGTTTTAAGTTAATCTAGTAAATGAAGATTTTGAAATGCAAAACGTTCATTGCCTACAATTTCGATTTACAAAGGAACTTCCGAATACTGACTTAGTTTTTGTCCTTAATTAAATAATATACTAATACCTATAATAGCGGTATTCTAAGGTACTTAATGATGATTTTGGTATACAAAAGGTAATAGGTTGGTATGTAATAACTATAACGTAACGCTTATTGTAATCACACTGTAAGTATAAGTAGGGAAAAAATCTAAGTTATATGTTATTCTACTGTTGGTAAGCTCTGATGTAAGAAAAATTTTCCAAACTTTTTTATTTCAACATTTTTCACCTGAATATTCAATGTTACTTAAGAAGGATCAAAAAAGCTTCCCTTCAATGTGATGCTTTTTAATTGTTACTATTTTTTTACGTTAGCAGAAAACCAGGTTAGGGCTCGTACCCCCAGATATTAGCTTTAGACTTATTCTACTCCTCTTCTGCTCATGGATCCTTGTTGTACAAGGATTCTTGCTAATTCCAGGTTCAGCATTTTGCGTAACAAAAGCAGTTTCTGTAATAAACTTTTTGCGCGATTTGCGCATGTTTGGGCGTCATTTATCCCATACAGGTGTCCCCATTTTGTGGGGGTCTTGCATTGAAAAAATACATGGGTTGCGTTTTCCTCCCCATTCCCACACAGCCTGCAGTTGGGATCCTGTTGAGGCATCCCAATAGTCAACAGATGTTTTCTCTACAGTGGACGGTCATCAGTCCCGTTAGTGTTCTGGGTTGATTCCTTCTCAGCAGTAAAACCTCAGCACTGAGCGAGGGGCAAATTCTCCTCATCATTCTTTTTCCCAGCTTCTGACCAGAAATTTCTATCCTTTCAGTCGACTTCTTATCGTCCCTTTGACAGCAGATTTGGTGATCCTCACTCCAGGCTCCGGGCTCACGAGCCAGGGGTCATCGAACTAACTTTTGCCATGGCACCAAACCAAGTTTGACTCGGTTGTACTTTGTCAGATCCTCCAGGAGTTGTCGACACTTCAGTACCTACTTAGAGCTAATCGTTATAAATGTTACCATAACAGTAGAAAATTTTTTTAAATCTATTCTTTAGGAGCCATTCATTATCTGTAATTGCACTATCTACCCATGACTTCGTTCATGTAAAATTTGACTCACACAATTTTGTCATAAATACCAATTTTATTGAAAAATATCTGCTGCGAGGCGTCACAGTACTTTTTTTTACTTATGAAACTCGCTGTTGGTTAAAAGAATACGAATTCTCAACCTTCACCCCAGAATCGTTCTCATTCAAATTTTCCCAGAAAAAAGTTCCAAATAAAAGTTGTAGACATCAATGAGTGTAAGAACTATAGAAATTTTAAAGAAAAACGTTAGAGCCGTTTTCGAAAAAAAAAAATGAAAAAACTCAAAAACTCCTAGAATAACGTGGAACTTTCGTTTAACTGATTTCAACCAAAAGCTTCGCGGCACAACTAGATGTAATGTAAAGGCCAAATTTCAAGTTTGATAAAATTCGGATAAAATTTCGATACGATATGGCTGTCACACACAGGCATACATGCACACAGAGACATGTTTTTAAAAACAACTTTTTTCGACCCAGGAGACTTCAAAACATGTATTTCCGGTGAAAGCTCGATTTCGAAAATTCGACCCGATTACAATACTTCCTTTACTATATAGTAATAAAAGAAAGTAAAAATTGAAGTTGTACAGTAGTTACGTAACACTGACCTTTTGAATTTTTTTGAATTTTAATATTTCCATCCCCCACCCCCCAAATGACTTACAATACATTGTTTTAAAAACAGTACCCACCCTATAACGAAAAAAAGCAAGTTGTATAAAAACAAAATTAAATAAATGGGCAAGTGACGTCATTTCTTTGAAGATTTTCTTGAAATTTAAAAAAAAAATGTTTTTAACCCTTAAATGAACGAATTATGAATTTAAAAAATGAAAAAAGGAAATAAAATTTCATAAAATTGATAATATAGGAGGAAGACTTACAAAATGCAAAATTTTTCACCCCTTCTTTTAAACAATTCTGGATGATAATTTTCAAAAAAAAAAAATAAAAATTTATTTGGATGTTTAAATTTTTTTTTTTTTTCGGAAATTGAAAGTAAAATAAGAGGCAAAAATGGTTTGAAACCTAAAAATTGATATTAAAAACTTGTTTTGGTGCCAACATTTTTAAATGTTAACATTCCACAATCTGAAATCTTAGCCAAAAGCGTTAAATTTGTTTATATTTACGGCCAACTTCAAGGCTAAAATTGCCATAAACGAAGGGTGCATTTTCCCCTTCCGCGTCAAAGGGGTAGTTTCGAATAGATAACCGGACCGAACCGTTTGTCATTAAATTTAGCAACCTCATCATGTAGCCGTTGTATTTAATTATGCTAAACGCCAATGCAGATTATACGATGATAGTAAATGTTTATGTATGTATGTGTGTGTGTGTGTGTGCAGAAGGGGTTGGGGTTGATTCAGCCATATTAGCAATTGGTGGCTTGCCGCAGTGACACACAACGGACATCGTTTCCCATATAGTCGCCACACGTTGTTATATAATAATATGCAGCCGTCGACAAACTAAGCACAAACCACCCCCCCCCCCCATCCACCAAACGACGATGAAAAATGTTTTGATAAATTCTTTAATTCCGACACGAAATTTGAATATTAATCAAAGAGCAAAGCAAAAATTTTGAGATTGAAGTCGCGCTGTACGAGAAGAAAACGTAAACGATGATATGGAACGATGATAAAAGCAAAGAAAGGGGTTGCCCTTTGCATTCGCACAACCCTCCACGTTTGATATTAAACCTGGAATTCTTATAATTAACAAATTCTATGCGGAAACTTTTAATTTTCGTAGCCACTTGTCAGGTTTTAAAGAATGCGGTGCGTAACAAGATTGAGGCCGTGGAGACGTGGCAAAAGGGTGCCGGGCCTTGTGGAATTTTAATTTTCCTTGATTATGAACCATGCGGAGAAAACGAACTTCAGGTGGGGAAAGGGGTGAAGCAGAATTGGCGCACCTAATAAAGGCTCCTCAACAAAAAAAACTTTTTAATTTCGTTCATATTTTAAACATAATTTTACAAGATTATTTTGATTAAAAATATTATTACACACCTGCGAACAATGGGAAACTGAATAAAGTGTTAATGAAAATGAAGAAGAAAAAAATCGCCCCCTTATTGTTATCAAGTGAAGGGGCTTTTCATTGCAAATCATACACTTATTTGAAAACTTTTTATGCGCACTAATAAATAGTTTATCTTGAGAGTGACTTATTTGAAAATTAATAAGAAGACAAAAGGAGGGCGTAAAATGTGTAGCGTTATCCGTTTTAACAATCTTGATTACGGGGGTGTTATCGCGAGTTAAAAGGCACTCGACAGAGTCGTAAAATTTGAATATATGATTCTTATGTTACGATTGGGGCCTTTTAAAAGTAAAAGTGGAAGTTTTCGAGAATGAGAATTTTCGTGCTTGCTGAACTATTGTAGGCCGAAAAGGCTTTAACTGCGTGGTTTTAAATTGACTTCTCTCGATCGAGAGGGATTCGAATACTCCTATATGTGTGGAATACAGAGCGAATAATTTGAAAGTTTTGAGAATGGAGAAATTAAAGAAAAAGGGTTGATGCGATTACGTCAAGAGAAAGTTGGTGGCAACAACAATAAAATGATGCAGTTTAAGTTTTCAATGGGAAGTCATTCAAAAGCCTAAAATTTAATCAAACATTATTGTAGAGATTAAAATAAATGTGAACCACCATTTGGTCACATCATTGCCTAGTAAAAAGTATTTCAAAATTTCTATTAGATTTTCAATTTTTGAAAATTTGATTTTCACTAATGTAATTAGACCAGTGCTTTTAGCCTTTGAAAATTGGTAAAAAAAGAACAAACTATAGTAGGATGAAAAATAAATTATGATTAATCTGAAGTCGAAAAATGGAAAAGGGGGTAGTTTTTAAAAGTAGAAACAGTTTATCTCGATTTCCGACAAAACTACTAGTCCTATGAAAAAAAATTAGATGGCAAAGTTGTAGGTAGTAAGAAGATCTACAACTTTTGTGCTAACACTTTTTTTTCATATATGTACCAAACCTCAAAATTTATGTGAAATATTCCAATAACCAAGTTTTTGGCTTTATATTTTTATCTTTAAAAAAAAAAAAATATTTTCATGAAATTTGGTTAAACGTGCCTTTCAATATCCCAAATAACTGTAATTTTTTTGATTTAAAAAATAGGAGTATAAATTTTTTCACCTTATAATCTTTAAATCGACTTGATATCGACAAAAACCCCATAATTTTCAATCGAAAATTCTCACGTCGAATTATCTGATTATTTTATAAAGTCGGTGTGATTTTGGTTTATTGAAACCCCTACTTTCTGATGGTGCAAAAAAATAAATACGTTAATGCAATCTCAGAAAATGCAATAATAAAAGTGTACAGTTAATACAACTTTGAGCAATTTATTAAATTTTACACTTTAATTATTGCATTTTTTGAGAACATTTAAATTTTAATGTATATATTTTTTGCACCGTCAGAAAGTAGAGGTTTCAACGAAAAAAAAAATCTCACCAACTTTAAAAAGAAATGGTTGCGTGTACTTATGTACGCATGTGAGAAGTTATACTTCTTTGGCATCAATAATACTAGTTTTTATTAGTTGCATTCAAATAATTAATTTTAAAAAATTGTAAATTAAAATTTAATAATAATAATAAAAGGTATATATATTTAAAGATATAATTATTAAAAATAAAATTAAGAGAACAATATTTTAATTTGTATCAATAAATAATATCCAGAGAAAGCTGCCAGACGTTTCTAAAATTTGTCAGGATTGTTTTTCTGGTTAACAATTCATACATGCCATGAAAGCGAAGCTTCATAGAAATTGCAAAATGATGTAAGTAGCTACTTGTCAAAGTAAATGTCTTAATCTTATTCATATCTTGTGTTACTAAATTATTATTCTAAGATGGTTGAATCATTTTAGAATCCCAGATTTCGTGGTAACTAAGAATATGCATAGAATGCAAACGTCATTTTCATCATTAAATTTCAAATAGTATAACAACTACTGCAAAATTCGAAAAAACTAATAACTTAGTTTTTAAAAATATGTGTTATTTGTATATAGAATTATTATTAATTTAAATATAAAAATATATAAATAAGTAAATAAATAAAACAAAAATCTAAATTACGCCTGACAAGAAACCGAGTGTTTTTGCGGCCAACTTTGTTTTGTTAATTTTTGTCTCAAGATGGCCGCCCATCTAAAAATTTCACTCTCATCATTTTTTCATAACGCCCCTAAAGAAGTATAACTTCAAAAATCAGATGTTTGAACGTGAGAATTTTCGATTGAAAATTAGGGTGCTTTTTCGATATTATATCATTATAAAATGAAAAAATAATATTTTAAAAAAAAAAAAATTACAGTATAATTGGGGCAGTTATTGGATAAGTTATTGCCATATTTCGGGCAAATTTTTTTTTTGTAAGAGATAAAAATAAATTACCAAAAACTTGGTTATTGTAATTTTTCACATAAATTTTGAGGTTATGTGAAAAAGTGTTAGCACAAGTTGTGGAGCTTCTTAATATCTACAACTTTGCTACTTAATTTTTTTCCATAGGACTTATAGTTTTGTCGGAAACCGAGATAAACCGTTTCTACTCTTAAAAACACCCTCCTTTTCCACTTCCCCACCTCAGATCGACCTTAATTTATTTTTCCTTTCATTTTTGTTATATTCTTTTGCTTCTTCAATGGGTTTCACCTTACTAAAATTTTTTTTCTTTTAAAAAATTATTTTTCCTAGTCTCTAAATTAGATTTGGTCTACTTTTTATTAGTGCAAAAAAATACCAAAATTAAGGGATGAAAATTGATCGTGGTGAGATTTCAATTTTCACACAGATGCGAAGTTTCCACCCAAGAATCACCGAGTTTTGATTCGTCGATGGATAAATCGAGAATCGTTGCACAAGAAAAAAAGGCCATTATGAGCTGTAAGGACTGTGGTACAAACATCGAAATGTGTTTTTACAACTGCTACGTTGGCGTGATTTCCTAGTTCTCCCATTAACGTCCGAGACAATGCTCTTCTTTCCGACAACAAACATTTTTTGTCGCATCCCCTTATCGAAGTTTGATTTCGTCATAAAACCCCAACCAACTAATTTTTTCTCCGGTCTTAATCGTCTCCATTGGAAAGTTTTTCTTTCTCGATTTTAAGCTCATTGTTCATCAGTTTCTCGTTTATTGGAGGATGTGATGTAGACAATAAATAAATATTAGGTCTACATGTCGGTTAGCATGTAGCATGTATCGCATAGATTGAGTATAGTGAGGGATTTGGTTTCTGATTAGTTATAATAGAATCGATGAAGTTTGGACAACCGTATTAAACTTGTTAATCTCGTAATCTCCGGCTCTCGTGGACCACCCTTGTTTGAATGTGTTTGTTGCTGGTGTTTCGAATTTCATAGAAATCGAATCTATAGAATTTCTTAAAAAGAATGCATGCACATAAGACGTTATATTTTTTTGGACGTGAATCTTTTACGTATTCAAATATTTAAGAAAGCAGAAGACAATGTCAAGTGATTTGAAAAATATTATAGAAATAATTTATTAGTAGAATTGTTGCATCAAAAAAAAATTGGAGCTTTTAGAACTGACTTAAAGTGAAGCTTCTACTTAAAACCATGAAAAGCTTATCTAATCATCTACCTATAGTCCATTCAACCAAGTGTTTAAATCAAACCTTTTTGGAGAATGGTTGAGTTTTGGATATAATTTATTTTTATGAACTCTATAAGTATCTGTGAAAATATTTTTGAAATTTAGAAATTTTTTTTGCGTTTTGAAAAAACTTGGAATTTTTGAGAGGGTTGATTCTAAGAGTGCTATCAAAAGTTAAGAAGAAAGTAAAATTTGAAAAATGTTTAATTTATTATTTTAAAAAAAATTGTCAGATGGAGCTTTTGAAGGTGTTAATCCTAAATTGGTCATTAACATTGATGAAAAGTTGAAAATGTTACAGTAAATTTAAAAAAATGAAATTAAATTGAAAATTGAAAACTTCCGGAAATTCCTTTTCAAAATTTTCATTTGAGGAATTTTTAAAATGTAGATTATGATTTTTTGAATTTTCTGTAAAATTTTCAAATTTTCTATTATTCTTAATTTTGATAGCAACTATGAAACCCTAAAATGAACAGTTCCTAAAAAAGTAAATTTTGAATTTTCGAGAAAATTTTCCCCTTTTTAAATTTCGATAACAGACCCGGTTTCAGCGCTCTCGAAAACCCAATGATAACAAGTTTTATCAAAAATTTATAAATTAAATTAAATTGTATTATATAATATAATTGATGTACCCGTGACTTCTTTCACGCGAGTTTTAAGATATTGTTGACAAAACTTCACGGTTTAAAATTCTTAAAAGTCTTAATCCAACGATTGCATGAAAATTAACAATTTCTAACAAAGAAGGTTTTTGAATTTTCCGGAAAATTTTTCCCTTTTTAAATTTCAATAACAGACTCGGTTTCAGCGCCCTCAAGAACCCAATTATAAAAAATTTTATCAAAAATGTAAATTTAATATTATTATATAATTGATACACCCGTGACTTCTTTCACGCTAGTTTTTGGATAATGTTGACAAAACTTAGCAATTTAAAATTCTTAAGTCTTTAATTCAACGATTACAAACATGGCTACTACTAACGTGGATACCCTATCCTCTAGGAGTCGAAGGAAATGAGAAAGTTGACATCCTAGCCAAGCAAACCACTAAAGACGGTGTCTTAGACAAGAGAGCGACCTATAAAGATGGCCATGAACTACGTGAAACAAAAAATCGTTAAGTAATTTGCAGTAGGAACGAGACTGGGCTTTTGATTTTCTTTGGAAAATGAAGCCAAATGTAGAAACATTTGCTCTCATTGGTGATCTAAATAGACAAGAAGAGGTGGCCCTTACTCGTCTTAGAACCAGGAGCACTAAGATGATACTTAAGTTAATTCTCTTGCAAGAACCCCGACCCCTTTGTCACTCATGTGGAGAACCACTATGACCTAACACCAACTGTACAAAATTCTAAATTTTGGGACAGCACAAGTGCAGGACATACTGAACCTATAACCACCTGTGATTTAGTTTAACAAGATGTCACGAAATAACCAAGTAGTTAGAGCAACATAAAATAAACCATAGAAAAAAAATTATTAATTCCATTTATTGCTAATTGAATTATTGTAGTCAAGACAAACTAAAAATTGTCCAACCTTGTTGTGACAAATCTATACCAATTATAAGATTTTTGCTACTTGAATACCTATATAATAAAAATGTTCCATCTCACCTGCGCGAGCGAACGAAATACGGAATCATTTTTCCCAACTGAGATTTTTATCTAGTATAAAAAATTAAGGTGTGTTGTTGAATACTTTTTATTGCCTGCATTTTCATATATTTAACACAAAAAAATAAATGCCATTTACATTGTAATTTTCCCCAAAAAACAGGGTAATATCAGGGTTTGTCCAGGGTAAACTTGAAAACAGCTGAGTCAATTTCAATAGAGTTTTCATAAATAGTTATTAAATATTGTAACTTACATTATAGGCTACTTTAAATTTCGAATAGTTTTCCCGAATAGGTTTTTTGTTTGTTTGTTCTTGGCATACTTGAAAACGGCTGGTCCGCTTTAGACAAAATTTTCAGTACAAGTAGTAAAAAGTGCTTAAAAATACTTTTTATTCCGAAAAAATTTTTGATTTTCTAAACAAAAAAATAAAAACTATAAAAACTGCGCAACGAAAAACATACATCAGCAGGCAGTTGTGATACAATGTACATATACTAACATATCGTAAAGACGATATGATCTTAAACCATGTTATTTGTTATTCTTATAAAGTAATGTTCGCAAATTTGAAAATTATAACCATGATAGAAGTATAGCGATAGGTTAAATTCCTAGAAGCCATAAATCCGTTGTAAATTTACGGGTAGTTAATATATTTTCAATAGTACGGCTGGGTAAACATTCGAATTGTCGAGGGAGGAGAAGGAAATCCTCTGCAGTAAATATGATTTCATTCATAAAAAGAAATATAAGCCCGTAAGAATAAATAACAAAAACAGACAGTTCGACTTTAGTGATCCCAATTAGGAGTTTGATTAAGAGAGGTGGAGCAGGTTAGGCAGAGCCCCCAAAACAAAAAGAAATCCATCCCAACTTATTTTTCAAGAGAAAATAGCAACTTAGATGTGACCATCGCGTTGGTTTTTTACCAAAAAACTATATTCTTAATTTTCAATTTATTTTAGCAAGATCTATAAGAATTCGTTGTCTAATTTTGGACCTCAGGAAATAGGAGACTTGCCGATAAGACATAATGGACTTAATAATATATTCTAGAATTAAGAACCTAAGGCAACTAAACCTGATACCTCAGATCTTAAGATAACACATTAAATATTATTGATCCTAAAAAAGGTACACTTCCTAAAGGATAGCTACTAATTCATTCTACCAAAATTAATAAATGATTTCATATGACATTTGGTGTGAAAGGTACTCAAGGCTTAAAATTTTCTTAATATTTTACAATATTCAAAAAAACGTAAAAATCCTATACCTATAAGATAGCTTATATCTGTTCTTGGAAAAGTAGTTTAACGGATTTTCATGAATTTTCCATGAAATAAAGGTCTAGAAATACCCAATTATCTTTTTTTGTTAAAATAGCTTAATTTCTTATTTTGGGTAAAGTTTTCTATTATTCAATCAGATTAATTTAGATACGCTCAGCGAAGCGGCCGGGTATCAGCTAGTAGTAAATAATAGTATCATTTCTAATAAAACAAAATAAAAAATTTCTTGTGAACTTTCTCGTTGCTATTTCCCCATAGGATTTCTATTTATTTATTTGTCTTTCTAATTTTTGAATCTAATTTTTTAATGCAACTTGCAACTGCTAAACTAATTAGGAAAATTAAGCCTTACTAATAACATTTTTGAGGCAATAAATTTTTTCTACTTAAGTTTAAATACAATTCTTTTTTCAACTCCTATCCTGGCTGAGTTATTTTGAAAATATACTGTGTTTTTATTTTTTTTAACCCTGAGTATAGAGACAAAAATATTTTATAGATATTAGAGATATATAAGATAAAATATTAGATACTTTATAAATGATTATAGAATGCCTCAAAAAAGTATTTCCATAAGTCAGCCGCTCTGCAAAAATTTCGAATTAAACACTTAGTTGACTGGACCAAACCCAGAAGACACCAATAGTAAATTTTTATACTCGTAATATGAAAAATATAAATAATTTTAAAGTAATCACCTAGCAGTAGTATCTTCACATTAAAACAGTTAATCATTAAATAAGAGGTCTTGAGATTGATGTTAACATTGAACTATTTAAAAGCAAGGTAAGCTTATAGTTTTCTTTACATGACTTTCCAACTGTTCTGTACGTAAATAGTGATTAAAAATAAAACGATAAACTTTGAACTTTGATATTCCCAATTACCTATATTGTTGGTGCTATTGAATAAGAACTGATTTTTCGTTACTGTCAGGGAGAAAACAAAACTTTCATTATTTAACAGTTTCCTGCTTTACGATTTAAATACTGGATATTGACTAAAATGTCTCATAAGCACGACCTTAATTACCTTTTTAGAATTTAACTTGTAGGTCTAAACCAAATCGAGTATGAAGACCAGTAATGCTTTTCTAAGTCACTGTTATGAAGTACCCAAACCAAATTAAGTAGCGATATAAAAGGCTGGTTATTCGACAATTAGCCAAAGAAATAAAAGTCAAGTATGTGTAGTCGTCATCATTGCAGATGAGTGGTCGTTAAAAGGGGCGACGCAAAGTTGGCATGTAACACAAAACCAAATAGAAGGAAATTCCTTGTGCCATCAAAGATCGTTTGTGATTATCTTTCAGTGGTTTAATTCTCCAACCAGTAACTACTTGTAACAATCTGCAATTCTTTACCGGAGCTAGAGTAAGAGCACGATACAGGACGACGACGACGATGGTGGCCCGGTGCCGTGCTAATAACGAAGGAGATATCGCTTAGTGCTTTGTCAGTGCGAGTATAAACAGGCAATTGTCTGAAATGAAGCAATCAGTGGCGGAGTCGACGATAAGAGAGCTACATAACGACCGGCTGGGGACACATTAACAGACTCCTCGGCTATATGAGAGCTTGGTGGAGCTTCGTCAAGGATGCAACCCCATCTACATCTTTCTTTCAATCCCCCATTCCCCAAACATCCCCATCTAATGTTTTAAGACGTGTTTGTTCTTATGTTAGATAACTCGTTACAATTACATTACATCATAACCGAAACGAAACGATTCGTCGGTTTGTGTTTTTGTTCGTTCGTCTAGAATATATTTGAACTTGGTGCGATAATTTTAATTATTTGACTTTGTCGGTGGTAATTTTGAAAACAAAACGATTACAACGTCAAAGATCTAAACATTGCCACCGGGGAAGTTTTGTCAAAATTATTTAATTTGAAGATAATTTATTGGACCTATGGGCATTGGTTCACCTATATTATCAAAGGTATACAAAATGAAGAATATGTATCTAATAAGCGTAGTGATGTTTCCTCAAAAATTCCCTCGTCTCGTCTTCTTGATGTGCATGTTTTTATGCAAATATATCATACTTTAATACAGGATGATCAAAAGTAACATTCTTAAGGTTAATCTAAGTTTAATATATCTTAATGAATTGATTATTTCGCAATAAACTCAATGGATAAATGATTAAATTTTTAAATTTTGACCAAGCAATTATTTGTGTGATATTGATAAATAAATGTTGCTACAAACCATCCTGTATATATATATATATATATATATATATATATATATATATATATGTTGTAGATTGGTAATGATGTTATGTTGGAGAAATACCACAAGAGACAAGGTGGAAGGCTGCACATAAACGGATGGCGGTTAATTAACTATTGTGGCATCCCATCGATCATCGCTCGGGATGTGGATATCGCATACATTTACGGCTCTGCATGTTTCGAATGTGTCTTATTCGATTTATGTGTGCGTTACCTTTACGCCTTTACGGTCATCGGCAGAATTTCATTAACATACTCTCGACGCAAGCTGTAATTATTTTGCTAAGCTAACGTCAAATTGTTCACACTATTCACATGCTTGTTTTGGGTGAGGTGAAAGAGACGTGTGGGAGATTGAATGCAACGGGTCGATGATACTGGCAGAAATCACACAATCAACATTGTGTATACCATTATTGATGATTGCAGATTTTTTCAACAATTTTTAAGCCCATTTAACCTCTTGTTTACTAACACGAAGTACCAAAATATTTGTGGAAGTTGCAAGAAATACAAAATGACCTAAATCAGGCTAAATTTTTTTATTAAAACCCCATTTTAGATTGTTGAAAAAAGTACCAAATAGCATAATTCAGGGTAAATTTTCCTATGAATAGTTTTTTTTATATTATTGGGTATTTTTCTCTCTAAAGGTTTGTATTTATCTTCACCTTTATTAATATTTTTTTCGACTGTTCAGCAAGTTATGGGTTCTTAGTATGCTTAGTCACTATAAGATGCTTGCTAATACTCTTAAAAAAGTCTTCTTTTTAGCCTGTTGAGAGCCTAGCAAGCTCCCAGGGTGATTCAAGTCGGGCAAAGCTTTGAGTGAGCACTCGGAGAATCACGTCGAGCGATCCTTAAGCGAACCCCAATGTACCACCACATATAAAAAGGGGTTCAAATCGGGCAAAGCTGATTGAGCACAAAGAACCGCGTCTAGCGTTCCTTGAGCAAACCCCAATGTACCACCACATATAAAACTAAATAACTTCAACAACAATAACAATTCATGATGCAATCCATAAGATATATAGCAAATTTCTAAACTATGTAATAATGATAATAAATCGGGGTTTTTAGTGCTTTTTCCCGTTAAATGGTGTTTTATTTGCTAATTATAAATTATTAAAGAACTACGAGAAAACTCTATGTTGGAGAATTTTCGATGATACAATTATTATACTCCTGAACTGCTCATGTATCCCTGTTGTGCAAGGATTCTTGCTTATTCCAGGTTCAGCATTCTGCCTGTTTGAGCATCATTTATCCCATAGAGGTATCGAACTTTGCAGAAAAAAATGACATGGGTCGCGCTTTCCTCGCCATCCCCAGACCGTCTGAAGTTAGGTTCTTTTTGAGACACCCCAATAATCTGCAGATGCTTTCTCAGTCCGCAGTGTCCGGTTATCACTCCCGTTACTGTCCTGAGTTGGTTCCTTCCTAGCCTTAAAACCTCAGCTGTGAGCGAAGGGCAGGTTCTCCCCATCATTCTCTTCTGACCAGGAATTTCTTTCCAGTTTTCGCTTTGCTACCTTCTCAGCCGACTTTTCATCGCCCTTTTGATGGCAGATTTAATAATCCCCACTCCAGACATCGGGCTCACGAGAAGGGTCATCAAACCAGCCCTTGCCCAAGCATAAGCTTCTTAATTTTCATCTCTTAATTTCACTTTAATATGATCATACCAGGTCAACCTTCTATCTAAAATCTAGATAGACCCCCAGATACCTGACAGCTTTTTGTTTTTGACTCCACAGGATTATATTTTCATCAACGTGTCTATTGCTCAGTAAATTCTTGCTTCTGTTTAAAGTGCAGATTTTAGCCACACTTTCTGCAAGATTGATTTTAATTTTTTGTTGTTTTAACTTTATTTATCAAAAGACTCCTGAGCTTTCTGGATAGCGAGTATTATATTGACATATTGGTAGATAATGGCCGTGTCGTCAGTCTACATAGCCATAGCTTTTAGACAGTTTTCACAGTCTGTGGCAGATCTGCGACGCATTGAATATATTGTCACAAATCTAAGACACCATTTTGTGTCTGGACGCCCGATGGGTGGGATTAACCAATCACCAGTGATAAGAATTGCACAAACGGATGGACCCCCTGGAGCAGTTTTATGACCCAAAGGATTAATATAACAAGGAACGCGTTGTTCTAGTAATTTCTCCATTGATTTATCAATGGATGAGAGAAAGACAGGCGCTAAGATTACAAATAGAATCTTCTAGTAACGGATGATTTATGGCTTGGAAAGTTCTTGACCGATGATGAGTTACTATAAATAATCCAAAATATGGGCTAACAGACCAGTGTTCAAATAAATATTCGACGAGTGTTAAAATAAATGTTCGACGAGTATCCAAATAAATCACCGAGAGTATTCAAATAATTCATCGACAGTGTTAAAATAAATCAAGTGAATATTGTTAAAGAGCTTAAAGTGATCAGTGAATTGTTGAATAAAGTGTACATTGTGAATATTGGGAAAGTGTTATATAAATTGTTGACAGTGAACATTGTTAAAGTGCATAAGCTACTTTAGAAACTGACTAATTGTTAACGTGTAGTGCATAAGTGTTAGATAAATAAATAAACAATTGTTAAGAAATAAATTCGTAGTCATTATACACAAACCAACGAACCCGTAAAAACGTTACAATATAATGGGGAACCAAGGATGGAGCTTTGGGGACACCAATCATGAAAAATTAATAATTTTAGAACTACAAAATAACCTTAACATTCTTGGTTTTGGTGAAGACCAACATGTGGGAGATTGAATGCAATGGGTCTATGATACTTGGAGAAATCATACAATCAAAATTAAAAACCATCAACGATGAAAAAAAAAATGTTTTTGGGTCAATTAAAGCAAAGCTTAAAACAAGTTCTATACCAAATTTTGAAGCTTTTGAATTTGATCAAAATTTAAACTACCGAAACCCATTTACATTTAAATCTCTTAATGAAAAAAATTCTGTGCTTAGTGACAAAAGACCTGTGAAAGTTAAAAAAAAAAGACAAAAAAGCTTTTCAGGGTAAATTTTCCTATGAAAATAACTTACTAGCTTTACAATTTTTATAAGAGAGGGTAAAGAAAAATTATTTCAACTTACCCCCTTTTTTCCGTCGGCCGAATTCCGGTCACCAAACCGGCCATCTCCTATAACAAAAAAAAATTTTTTACTAATGATTGATGAGATAATGCAACAAAAATGTTTTTCCAAATTTTTAATTACAATTTGATGTTATAAAAAATAATAAATTTTAACACGGCTTTTCCATTTGATCGTAGGTAAATGTTTACATTTGTAAATTGGAAAATTGGTTTATCCAAAAAATATTTTCATTCATTTTGATTTATAATAAATTATTTAAAAAATTAAACTCAGTCTCTCAAAATGAAAAAATCCATTTTTCCACTTGAAAATTGTCACGGAATGACGATAAAATTAAAAATTAACCATCTCGACAAAAAAGCTCTAATAGCTTTGAAATGCACGTTTTTCCATCCCTTGTCCAATTCAATTAGACAATAGTTTCAATTGTATAAAAATAACATAGATATAAATAAAAATACGTCCCTTTTTTCCCGTTTTCCCCTATTTTTAAACAATATTTTTCTCGTCAAAAAAAAAAAAACAGAATTGACCGATTTAAACCGATACATTTAGCCATTACCAAACAATCGGTACAACATTTAAATTTGATCTGCCAGTGGATAATTTAAGCCCGTTGTTTCATATCGAACGCTGAAAATGTGACCATTAGTCGATAATAGGCATTAAAGTATCACACCACCGATTTCGACATGCACCGAGCAAAAAGCTCGGTGCCTTTCCCTTTCAAAGCTCAATTTTATCGATGATAGCTACCCAATAACTCCCATCCTCATTCAATGTTAATCTAAAATGACCAACTCATACTTTTAAATTTTAAAAAATTGAAATCTTTGTAGATTTAGTGTTAGCTTTCGTCGTTGCAGAATCATGGCAATATAACGCTTATGGAATGGAACGTAACCACTTAAAATAACACCTCAATCACAGCGTCAGTTATTTACCCATATGGGAACATTGGTGGGTGAACCAACCCCCTGATATGCCTATCATTTGTTGGCATCCCCCGAATACGATACGTGCCCGTTAGTTCTGATAACATTCACATAATGGCGCTAATGGCCATAACCGCCGTTGACCGAGCGTTATATTACTACGATATTCCACCATTTTCTCCCCCCCCCAACCAAAAGGTGGTTCAAATGTGAACACATCTCGAAATTTAATTCCATTTGAAACCCTCCCCGACAAACAATGACATGATTATGCCGACACGCCATGTGAGAGTAATGCAAACATATTATTTCCCGAAGAGCGATTATATGGTACAACAATATACATAATACTCGTAGAAATTTTCGACCCACTCTATATATACGAAATGATTGAATAAAGAACACGGTATAGGCCATGAAATGAATTCGAGAGAATGTCACTGAAAAACCAACCCCCAATACCTACCCCAATCATCCCGTTTCATATGTGTCGAATTATCAAGAGAATATCTCGTTAAAACATTTTGCGACCGCAACGACATATTTTTACGTGTCATTTGCGGCCAGACTAGAATTATACGGGACCGTTATGGGGTGCGGGATTTTGTTATCTGTTTTATCATATTTTAAATAGTTGGTCATATTAAAACGCTGATAAAATTAACATTTAAAACGGGGACGAATACAAAAAGTCGGTTTTGGGTATTGGCGTGTGTGTGTGTGAGTATGTAATGGAGGGCAATTTAAAAAGCTATTTTTTGTCTCAACAAATTAAAACAAATGGAAAACATGGTTTTAATGGCCGTGGATGTATAACAATGGTCACTTATCTTTCAAGCCTATTTATTGCTCTCCAAAAAAAAGCTTGAAGCCTGTAACTGTTAGTGAATATTTCTCTATTTAAAAACAAATCTATTTTTAATCTAAAATTCCGAATTTAAGAAGATTAATCATCCAACTAAAAGGCCAAATCTCGCGATTTCCTGATTTTTCAACCAAAAACTAAAACATGAAAGATTTATCCTGGATATATAAAGGGCTTCTGTTGGATAACTATAAATATGTATTGGTTGATTAAGAAACAAGTGGTCATTTTTACAAGAATTAGTTTCTTACTCATAAATTATCCATACCACTTTTGATCCTGGATATCCAACAAAAAAGCTTTAATATACCGAAGTAGTATTGAAATTTGAAAATTTCGATTTTCTGCAACTCTTGGTTATTTATACTCCCAAAACCAACATTAAAGTTTCCAGGGAAAATCTCAAATTGTTTTGGACCAACAACTTTCTAAAACCTAAGGAATAAAAGCTTCTCAGCAATAGAGCATAGAAATCTATACTTTAATCTTTATACAGGTTTTTCTAGAAAAAAACATTTTTCAAATTTATTGCAGCTCTAATTCGAAATTTAAATCGATTTGGGTCTTTTTAACCGACTTCAAAAAAAAGAGGAGGTACTCAATTCGACTGTATGTTGTTTTTATGTTTGTTACCTCAGAACTTTCGACTGGGTTAACCGATTTTGATGATTCATTTGTATTTGAAAGCTAGTGCTTCTCGTGTGGTCCCATTTTAATATGAAGGAAATCTTTCAATTTTAAGGGGTTGAAATATTAATTTTTTACTTGGATAGCTCTCGATTTTGATAATTTTTTTTTTTTTTTGTAGAACGAAATTTTAATTTAATCTAATTTTTATTTTTTTATATAAAACTCTACTCAGAAGGGGTTAACAATTAAGCATTAAATAATAGTTTTTTCCTGGCTCACCCGATTTTATTAATGTTGTTTATATTACGTTCATCGTACCTTTAAATTTTTCACAATACATTTTGAATAACTATAAGTACTTTATAACTTTACATATAAACAGAAATATTTTATATGCATACAGACTATATACAATACTAGCTGATCCCCGCCCGCTTCGCTGGACATAGCTAAATTGAACTGATTAATTAATAGAAACCGTCGAAGCAAAATATAAAAAAGGCATTTCAGTTATGTTGTTATAAAAAGATAATAAGATAATATAGTTATTCCTCAAGAATCGTAAATTTTCCGGAATAATAAACATCATCGTATTTTAACTGCCTAGAAATTTCACAATTTGCAGTTCAACCATATTTCAAAAGATTTTTACCCGTAATTTGAGTTTGACATACTTTTAACGCCCTAAAAGA
Organism: Sisyra nigra; assembly: GCA_958496155.1. Lineage (NCBI taxonomy): Eukaryota > Metazoa > Arthropoda > Insecta > Neuroptera > Sisyridae > Sisyra > Sisyra nigra. The sequence continues at coordinate 3,939,737 of OY292313.1, read as the reverse complement.
TACCCCCTTGAATGCGTTAAAAAACTTTTTTTTTGTTCCAATTTATCTCTATGAAACTCTACGTATTTTAATCTCTATGAACTCCTAACGACTTCACCTCTCTAAGTGAAACTCTTAATCAGGATAACTTAAGTCGAACTGTCGGCTTTGGTTATTTATTGGAACATGGATATTTATTTTTAAGAATGAAATCATATCATTGGAGAGGGTTTCCTGATTACTCCAAGTTTTACTCGCAATGGATAAATAAAACTTTTCCTCGATAATTTGAACGTTTACTGAACCGAACTATAGATAAGGTAGCCACCTATAAATTAGCTATGGGTTTATGGTTTCTAGGAATTCAACTTATTGTTATACTACTATTATCGTTATAATCTTCAAGTTTGCGAACATTAATTGATAAGAATAAAAAATAAGTTTTAAATAATATCGTCTCTGCGATATGTTATATATTCACCTAGCTGATATTCGCCCGCTTTGCTGGACATAGCTAAATAAAACTGATTGATTAATAGAAACGTCATAGCAAAATATGAAAAAAGTCATTTTAGCTATGCTTAGGAAATTTTACAGAACATTTTCGGGTGCTTAGGATTCGTAAATTTTTCAAATAAATAATTATCTTCGTATTAATACTTGCCTTGAATATTCACTATTTGCAGTTCAGTAATCTTTCAGTGGACTATTACCTGCACGTAATTTACGTTTGACATACGTTCTAACTCCCCATAAGTTGGGTGTATAAAGTAAAATATTTTTTTGTCCCAATGCATCTCTTTGTAACTCTGTGTATTTTCCCCTCTATGAATCGAAGTCCTAACGGCCCCTCACCTCTCTAACCCAACTCTTAATTGGGATCACTTAAGTTGAACTGTATGCTTTGGTTATTTATTCTTACGGGTGTTATTTTAATACTTCGATATTTATTTTTAAGGATGTTATCATATTCACTACAGAGGATTCCCGAATTACTCCCAGTTTTACTCTCACTGAATCGAACAATGGATAAATAAAACTACTCCTTCGATAATTCGAACGTTTGGCGAACGTTGGGCAAACTATAGATAAGATAACCACCTATAAATTAGCTATAGATTTATGGTTTCTAGGAATTTAACTTATCGAGAGTTCACTGGATTTGACTGGATCAATTAAGTTCAACCATAAAAATTAAAATTTTTATTTTTTATAATATGTATTACAAAAGTCGTGTAAAACAGTGGAACTTGTAAGTTAATTTTAATTTCTTGTACTGCTTAGTCGTTTTAAATTTTGAGTCAAGCATCCGAACCGACTCCAGTTATTAAATACATGGACAACAATTTTTTTTTTAATTTTGTCAGACTTTTATACGTTACCGAATATCGATAAGGATATATTAGAAAATAAACACACTCTGTCATCTAAAATCTCGACAATTTGGAAAGGTTTACAACGCACGTATATTATTCTATATTCTAAGTTCATTGTTAATATTTCTTAAGTATTACCTATATTTGAAAATATTACAGATAATGAATTATATAATTGATGAAAATCAAAAGTGTCAAAGCAAATTGTGAAAATCAAATCAATTATCGAGTTAAATTTTATAAGTAGGTACTAAGTACTATTATTTTCCAAGAAGTCACAATAAAATTTGTATTTACGTGTGGTGTATGTGAAACAATTAAAATAAAGGTCGCTAGATATTGAAAACTATTTTATTAAATATTAAATATTTAAAAAAAGCTCAAATCGTGTGAGCCTTGTGCTTGAATCATTTTATTAAAAGAATCAACTTATAAAATAAAAGAAAAAACAGATATTGAAGACATTTCTAGATTTTTGCCTCTTATTCCTATACGAACTTTACGTGACTGTGCCATGGGTGTACTCTTGAAAGCTCATTTTTGTAATTATGGACCAGTTCCAGAAATATGCCTTATTAAAACCCAGAATTTAAAATTTTTTTCTTCTCTTTCATCAAGCTAGTAATAATGAGGATTGACTCAATGCTAATCATTATTTATAAAGACCAAATAAACCACTAGGGGTATTTTTAAGTAATATTTAGCATTGTTGTTAACACATTTACTAAAAAGGATCAAAAAGTTTTCAATAAGAAGGTTTAAAAAGATTGCAAATAGTATTAAGAAATACAAAAGTAAATCACCATCTAAACGATTTAAAATTTGTTTTTTTTTCATAAGAAGGTGATTTCGATGCCCCTCAACGAAAGAAATATAATTTTTTTTGAACATCTACACACCCCCTTTGAGTGTCTCATATACCAAATTTAATGATGATTAAAGTGGTTTAAGTAATTTTGATGATGAAACTTTTAAAACGTAATTCAACCCTTAAAAAATTATTTTTTTAAAAATATTTTCTCGTTTAAAAACCGACCCCTCCAATGCTTACAATTACGATATGGTACTCGAATGATCTCGATTCTCGAGAGCCACTAGAATTATTATACGTATTACAGATATGGTACACTTTGCTTTTATTAGCGAATGAACAGCCCTTAGCTATTAGACATGACGTGCTTTATGTCTGCATATATATTAGTTTATCGTTAGCTTAACACTAATTATTATCAATCAAACCTCTGCAAGGACTTGCATAATATTCCGATCAGTGCTACACTTATCTTCACGATATATGGATTGATTAGAATGAGATCAGTGGTTCACAGCATTTTAACCATGGTTGGTCCCATAAAATTCCCTAGCATATCAAGAAGTAAATTTTAAAAATTGGTACCCATGTACAATCGATCTTATCATGGCCTTGCAGACCCCGAAAGATTCATGGATCATAGTTTGAAAGCCACTGTAATATAGTAGATAACCCTCCCCCTCTTCAAATTTTCATATTAAAGTTGCTGTTCGGATTTTCCCGCAATAGACCAAACGATTTGGACGAAGAAGGGTTGGGGAGGGGTTAGAGGTGGATATATTGCTCTGTATATGACAACACATTGAGTTGTACATGAAATCCACCCAGTGTGTGCTAAACTAATTATAAACGGATATCTGTGTTGTGGAGCGACTGACGTCATAACTCTGACGTCTGCTGACACATGAGAAGCTTGTGTGCGATTTCCAAACTCTGGATTTCTCTCCAGCCGTTGTCGAGCCGCCTGTGCCCATTCACCACCCTCCGACTCAAACCTCATACCTCTAGTTTTGAGATGCACAGACGTCGAGCTCACCAACTCGACATCAGAGAGAGAGTATTAATTAATGATTACGTCACTGACACTGCAACTGTCAACCGTTTGGGTTGAGATGGCAACGATTCTGTGTAGTTTGTATGTGTGTGTGTGTGTGTGTGTGTGTGTGTGTGTGTGTGTGTGTGTGTGTGTGTGTGTGTGTGTGTGTGTGTGTGTGTGTCCAGCGAATTTGTCATATGCAAATGATTTCGATAGTATATCATCGTCTTTCCTTTGATTCATACCCATTGTTACCCTTCTCAAATAATCGAATATTGTAGGTACATCTAATGATCAAACACAGAGTGTATAAATATAAATAAAAATCTAAATTATCTAAATTTAATAATTGATTGATTAATAGATTTCTTACCTCCATAGCAAAGTATAAAAATTTATATATTTTGACAGAAAAAGATAGATACTTCCATACTTTAGATCCTAAGTAAGTTTATCAAAATCATTAAAAATACTTGTCTAGAAAGAATTATTAGCTATCTTACGGAATCTATACGATTTCAAGTATAAAAAGTTCGTTTAAGAAAATTGAAAAATCTTTCGTACCAAATGTCATTTAAAACAGTTTAGCTACTGTAGTAAAAAAAAATAAGAGCTATCCTACAGGAACCATCCTTTTTTGAGAATAAATAATATTCAATAATATGTTAAGATCTGAGGTATCTTTAACAAAACTTCATTAATATTCGTTCCGTTCAGTTATTGTTAATTATTTAAAAATTTAGTATATTATTTTAAAACGTTTACCTATTTCTAATTAACTTCTTCGGCAATAAACAATACAGAAATTCAAATATTTAAAAAAAAAACATTATTAATTTTATCGGGTGTTAAATTGAAAAATTCTTATTTAATTTTCAGTAAAATTTTGTCAATTGTTTAATTTAAACTTTGTAGAGAATTTCTTTTTGCTACTGTGTGAAATTGGTCAGGCCTTCTTGAGGAAAATGCGTTAAAATGCTATTTCGGGAACTTTAACCAAACTTCTTTTTAAATACACGGTTCCTGTAGAATACAAATGTTATGCTATCCTATAGGATTCACGTGTTTTTCACTATAAATTACTGACGCGAAATTTAGATAAAAACCATTCTAGAGCCCGATTGCATATTGTCCCAAATTTGAGCTCAATTGGTACAGAATAACGACCAACATAACATTTTTATATAATATAGAAGAAGATACCAACAAAACAGGCAATACGTAGGTCGTACAATAACCAGCCGCAATGCCAACATAATTTTTTTGTCATTTGTAAATAAAAAATGGTTCCTGTGGGTTATCCTTAATAGATAGACATATACCGTCACGGACTTTATTAATACACAATTTTGCCGCATATATAAGTTTGATCTATCTCGTAAGGTTAAGCCAGCGTTTGCAATGTAAGTGCACCAAAATATATTTGTTATGACATTACATTACAAATCTTTGAATTTCCAGACGTTTGTCTACTAAATTTTGTATAAATTATAGCCATTATATTACCGAGGACAAAAAGACATATAAAAAAAAGTGGTTGCGTGTACTTATGTACGCGCGTGAGAAGTTATACTTCTTTTGCATCATTAAAAATTAGTTTTTATTAATTGCATTCAAATAATCAATTTTAAAAAATTGTAATTTAATATTTAATAATAATATATATATATATATATAAAGATATAATTATTAAAAATAAAACTAAAAGAATAATATTTTAATTTGTATCAATAAATAATATCCAAAGAAAGCTGCAAGACGTTTATAAAATTTGTCAGGATCATTTTTCTGGTTAACAATTTATGCATGTTATGAAAACGAAATCTCATAGAAATTACGAAATAAAGTAAGTAGCTACTTGTCAAAGTAAATGTCTTAATCTTATTCATATCTTATGTTAATAAATTATTATTCTAAGATGGTTGAATCATTTCAGAATCCCAGACTTTGTGATAACTAAAAATATGTATGGAATGCAGACGTCATTTTCATCACTAAACTAAAAATAGTGTGTATAACAGATACTGCAAAATTCGTAAAAAGTAATAACTTATTTATTAATAATATGTTCCATTTGTATACATAATTATTTTTAATTTAAATATAAAAATAAATAATTAAGTAATTAAATAAAACAAAAATTCAAATTACGCGCGCCATGAAACCGACTGTTTGTTAAATTTTGTCTCAAGATGGCCGCCTATCTAAAAATTTCACTTTCATCATTTTTTCATAACGCGCCTAAAGGAGTATAACTTCAAAAAGTTTCACCAAAATCCGTTCAGTAGTTTTTGCGTGAAAAAGGACAACAAACAGACAAAAATCTTCTACAGTTTTATTTTATTTATAGAAAAGCTTGTCGTAAAATGTACCTACTTTAAATTTTAGAAACTTAGATGAAAACGTGAATTGGGTTTGATTTAATTCAAACCTTTTTTAGTGCATTTAAATAAAAGCTTTGGAAATGTTATCACGAAATCTGGCATTCTGAAATGATTCAACCATCTTAGAATAATAATTGAGTAACACAAGATATGAATAAGATTAAGACATTTACTTTGAAAAGTAGCTACTTACTTTATTTCGCAATTTTTATGAGGCTTCGTTTTCATGACATGCATGAAATGTTGACCAGAAAAATGATCCTGACAAATTTTATAAACATCTTGCAGTTTTGTTAAGGATATTATTTATTGATATAAATTAAAATATTATTCTCTTAATTTTATTTTTAATAATTATATCTTTATATATACATATATATATCATTATTAATTTTTAATTTACAATTTTTTAAAATTCATTATTTAAATGCAATTAATAAAAACTAATTTTTAATGATGCCAAAGAAGTATAACTTCTCACGCGCGTACATTAGTACACGCAACCACTTTTTTATATTTTGTATCTACAAAACTGGCAGCCAATGATTAACTTAAAAAGAAACAAAAAAAAATTTTTGGGTTATTCCAAGATTCCTTTTCAATTTCTCGATTTTCTCATGCGGAAAACTAGTTGGTGTGTCATCGGTCGTTCAGAAATCCACACATTTACACACACACATATGTACACACACTCATGCATCATAATAACACACAAATAGCTATGTGAATCGTGCAAGAGTGCGATCATTTTCACAGTGATTTAAATTGCAAATTGCCGCGCTATTGAAATTATATACCGAGGTTCGCCTCTCTGTACAGTGTACATATACCTGCGTCCAATGTCCGAAATCATGTATGATTGGGTTTGGTCGTAATTAATGATACTAAATTCGGGAAAGGAATTCACCATGGGAATTTCTAATTAATGTTGTTCAAAACGGCGCCGTCCTCTTCACAATGGATTTGTCGAGTGGCTCCCTCTCATAGAACCTATTCATATCCCTCCTGTTTTGTCTATATTAAGCCCAGATAAACAAAGAAAGAGAAATTGTAACCAATTTTTACACCAACAATTTTCTTTAACTTCCAAAATTATATCCAAGAAAATTTAATTTTTAAGTGTATCGAATGACCTGGATTTTAAGACATTATATCCACTATAATCAATAAATGCAATAAATAGATCAGAATTACGTCGACAAAACTATCCAGGTATGATATGGAGGTTGAGGAATGGTGGCTGGGGGCTGGCAAATGAGTGTAGAGAATAGTTTTAGATACCTTTATCATTTCATGCGATTCAACTGTTAAAAGGTATTTGTATGCAATTGAAATGCTCACTCACTACTAACCCTAGACCACCTTCCATATTCCATTCGGGTGCGGGTCGGGTGAAAAAGGGATGTGCATGTTCTCGGCTGTGTGCACTTGTTCGTGCATGGCTATGTTTTAATGTGCATTATTTGATTGCATTCAATCGACGGGGGAAATGAGATCAAGTATTTCATTGACATGAAAAAAATTCGTATACAAGTGGCTCGAGAGAGAGAGAGAGAGAGAGGCAAACAAAGAGAGGTGAACTATGAAAATCGGAACAATTAAGTGGAAATTTTACGAAATTGAAAAATTTACTTTAATTTTAAATTGTTGATGCAATAAAGAAAAATTGCAACAATGCTTAAAATGCATTTGGAAACGTTTATTTCAGTAAAACATTGAGTTCAAAATTTTATTGATTTCTGAGATTTATTTTGATTTTTTCCCTTTTTTTTGGAGCTTTCCTTTTCCTATTTCTAAGCCGTCTATTTCCAATCTTAATGAGTCTGTTTTTAAATATATCTCGAAAGTTCCCTTTGGAAGAAAACAGGTTAAAAGCTCAAAATTAACCTTTGAAAGTTAAACTTAAAAAAATGCATCTTAAAATGGTGTTTATAGAATAATGGGTTGTGAAATTTCTTAATATTTACATGAGCTTTTTTGTCGAAAACACTTTGCGCAGTAAAGCTCCCATGAAAACGTGTTTTGTCGTGTTTAAAGCTAAGTGAGAAAATAAAGTTATTAACAAAACCACTTTAAATATTAAGATTAATTGTTTAAAATATTTACAAATATTATTTATAAGTTAATATAGTAAAATTGGGCCTTTATATAATAAAACCAAAATCGAATTAAAAGCTCAAAATTAAGCTTTCAATGAGAGACATATAAAACTATTTCCTAAATCCTTAGCAATGACTGAAAAGAATTATACATAATTTTCAACACAGACCTTCATGTTCTCTTAAGACTAAAACTGGTCGCATATTTTTAAATATAATTAAGGAAATTTTTTTTAATAACCACCAAACACGTTATAAAAATTTAAATGTAGTAACAATTTTTGAAATAATATCAATAATATTTTTAAGAAGACTCTAGCATCTCGGAAAGACGGGCATAACGCCTGGCGAGATAGTAATGTCAGCCTCAAGGCAGGTGCTGGTTTTCTACAAAAGCCTAAAGCTTCCCTAGCAAAAACAGAGGGCTACACCATAATAGATATCATTGGTCGTGGTGATAAAGGGAAGGAAAATCCTGAGACTCATATAGTGGAAAAAAATGTTACCTTTATCCCAACAAAACTAAAAGAAGCTTAAAGCTCAAAATCAAGCTTTTATGATGAGTTTATAAAACTACATTTTAAAACTTTAAAATACCATGATAGGGTTGTAAATGTTACTTACGGAATCAAAAAAAGTAAAATCAAAACGCTTTCTTAGCTTGGGAGACCAAAACCAAGGCCTTGCACTGGAGGAATACTCCGGGGCATGAACAAGCTAAGATATTCATAAAGTACTCTAAGAAAAAACTCATGACATATTTTTACTCGTCAAAAAGGACGTAGGACTTCTAACAAGCCTCTATACAGGCCCCCGTACCCTAAATTACCATCTTCACAAGATCGGAAAAGCCGACACCAACAAATGTTGTCTCTTCCGGAAAGCAACAGAAATGGCGGAGCACATTTTGTGTTCATGTGAGGCAGCTTTCAAAAAAAGTCTGCAGCATCTCGTAAAAACAGACATGACGCTTGGCGAGATAAGAATGGCAGCCCTTAGGCAGGTGTTGGCTTTCTTTAAAAGCCTGGTGCTCCCCTAGTTAACACAGAGGATCACATCACAATAGACCTCAATGGTCGCGGTGATAAAAGGAAGAAATACCCTGAGACCCGATGAACAAAAAAAAAATGTGGTTGCGTGTACTTATGTACGCGCGTGAGAAGTTATACTTCTTTGGTATCATTAAAAATTAGTTTTTATTAATTTTATTCAAATAATCAATTTTTAAAAACTGTAATTTAATATTTAATAATAATAATATATATATATTTAAAGATATAATTATTAAAATTAAAATTAAGAGAATACTATTTTAATTTGTATCAATAAATAATATCCAAAGAAAGCTGCAAGACGTTTATAAAATTTGTCAGGATCATTTTTCTGGTTAACAATTCATGCATGTCATGAAAACGAAGCTTCATAGAAATGGCAAAATAAAGTAAGTAGCTACTTTTCAAAGTAAATGTCTTAATCTTATTCTTATCTTGTTTTACTAAATTATTATTCTAAGATGGTTGAATCATTTCAGAATGCCATATTTTGTGATAACCAAGAATATGCATGGAATGCAGACGTCATTTTCATCATTAAATTTTAAATAGTATAACAGCTACTGCAAAATTCGAGAACAATATTAACTTATTTATTAATAATATGTGTCATTTGTATATATAATTATTTTTAATTTAAATATAAAAATAAATAAATTAAAAAATAAATACAACAAATATTCAAATTACGCGTGCCAGAAAACCCGGTGGTTTTGCGACTAATTTCATTTTGTTAATTTTTGTCTTAAATCTTAAAATTTCACTCTTATCATTTTTTCATAACGCGCCTAAAGAAGTATAACTTCAAAAAATTTACTTAAGACTAACAGACTTGCATAATCAAGAAGACTTTTGCATATTCAAATTGCAATAAGTAATTATTTTGGTCTCTAAGACAAAGTAAGGCAATGAAGTTTTATTTTTCCAAAACCAATAAAAATTTTAAGAAAATTTTAAAACTATGATTGATTGAAGTTTTTAGTTTTAAACGTTAACGTTATTCGATAGAACTAAAAAGGCGTGACAAATTGGTAACGACATAAAAAACACGTAAAAATAGAGTTCAAATTTAAAGCTTCTTTATTGTAGAGGTATTCAAAATTTTGAATTTTGAGTGTCAGAATTTTATGTTTTCAAGGTTACGGCATTCGAGGTTAGATTCAAAAAATTGACCTTCATGTCCAAAATCACATACTTAAGTTAAAGCTCAGGACCAAGATATTCCTTTTTTCCTATTTAAGTAAAGAAAAGCTTCAAGACTCAAAGCTTTAAATTTTTTTCTTATATAAATTTTATCAAATACAAATCTTTTTAGTTTATTTGTACCCTGTTTCTAAAGGAATCCAATTTTCTTTATTTCCAACTCAAATCTGCTTATTTAATTCCCCCTCAACAAAAAAAAAAAAAGAATAATTGTAATAAAAAAAAAAAATGGAAAAATTTTTCACTGTTATCATCACCAAATGAAATATGAAGGCTTTATTCAATAAATCTTTTCAGAAGTCCCGAAAGCAAAGGCTACAAAACTATTCAACTTTTTGTCGCAAAGCGACGATTACGCCTGAAAGTTTCGATACGGGACCAAAAAAAAAAAAAGAACAAACCAAAATTCGGTGGAACGAGGAAACGTTGAAGGTTTGTGCAACAACCATTAAATTCGAAAAAAATGAATTAAAACAAGCCCCAAATGAATCAAACGCAACGAAAGCGACTGCATTGTAATGCCACGTGTTGAACAGCACTGTGCTCTGTCGGTCGCTGATCTTAAGGATGAACGTTACGTACAACAAGCGTGTTATTATGATCCTTATGGCTATTGCCTTTTCATGGAAATAACTGTCATCTATTTTACAGATAAAATCGTAATTGAATCGCGCTTGACGGCAGATTTGCACACGGCCACCGCATTTATAACACACCCTCGTTCATCCCGTCAGAGCACACTGTGCCTCCACACCATCTTCCCAATGTCTATCCCTTGCACGCCGAGACAAAGACCGAGACACTGCATGAAAAGCTACTTGACTCGTTTTCTTGCACATTATCAAACCTTGTGAATGTGACTGTGTTTACACGACTTGAAATGGGTTCTCTTTTAATATAAAAAAAACCCTCAACCTAGTCAAAGAAAACGATTTTCACTCAAACAGGTTTTTAAGTTAATTAAAATCAATCAAAATATGGTCCGATATTAAACGCCTCAATTTTTCTGTGTGTGTTTAAGCATGATTTGAAAATAAATTTGATTAGGTTTTTTTATCGGGGATGCGATCTTGAAATATTGGTGAGGGTGTCTTGCGACCGTCCGGACTAACCGGAATCGAGCGATCCGCAAGGGGCCGACAATCAGATAACGGGCCGTGAAATAGCCGCTTCATATAACCACATGAAGGGAACGACAACTGTGGCCACAGTCACTCAATTTATTTAATATCAACGAATAAAATTTTCGTTTTTGTCTCTGCGAATGAATGTAAGACAGTACCAAAAACTATTCTAGATGCCATACAAAATTTTTCTTTTTCAAAATATAATCAACGTAAGTGTCCATTTCCTTCCTAAAAAGATGAAATATGTCCTGCTAGTTCGTCATAAAAAATTGGTTAAAATCATTGTTGCTCAGGATTTTTACTCAATGATCTTAGATTTTAAAATTTTAAAATATAAAGGTCAATATGATTTATTTAGTATTTTGCCTATCAGTCAATATATTATATAAATATTATAAGTGAAAGAGAAGCCAAATCCTCAGCTTAATTACCTTATCACCCAAAAACTTTTCGCCCATAAATACCAAAAAAAGTATATCCTAAGGCCCTCCCATTCATGCTAAATCTCCTCAAAATAAAAACTAAAACATATCCAACTTCATCCAGCACCTGCCTCAATACAATCCGCCTTGGCAAGAAGAATCCAAAAGTGGACTTAACTCTTACTGAATATCTAAAGTATACAACAGCACCAATCATCTACCAAAAGCTCTACTTATAGTCTAAGAGCTAGCAACGTTTTCAAGAGAGAATTTTAGATCGGCCAGTTACTATATATGTTATCTCTCGCACTATCCCGGACATCATACGTCTGGCTGTCGGTAGGGGTTGCGTTTATTAATGCGCATCCGCACCTGTACAAGTAAAATAATGAAATTTTCAGAAAAAAGAAAAAGTTTTGAAGATGAAATTTGTAGAAAATAACAATTTTCATAAAAAATGTCCAGTGACTAATTTTCTTAAAGTGGCTAGTTTGCCCGCTACAAGCTTGGAAAGGCTGGCTCGACCTGACGTCATTTGAGTGGCCGACCGTTCAAATATACAGCCGTTGTGCCGACATGTATACAATGAGCTTGTAGCGGGCAAACTAGCAACTTTACGAAAATTAGTCACTAGACTTTTTTATGCAAAATGTTATTTTCTACAAGTTTCATCTGAAACTTTTTCTTTTTTCTGAAAATTTCAATATTTTAGGTGTCATAAGTGCAATGTGCACTAATAAACGCAACCCCTACCGACAGCCAGACCGTATGATGCCCGGGATAGTGCAAAAGATAACATATATAAAACTGGCCGACCTTATTTTTTTTTCGACGTCGCTAGCTCTCGTTCTATTAAAAATTAAAAACTTTAAATACAAAGATCCTACAATTATCTTTACAGATGGATCTAAAACAGTGGAATATCAGCTGCTTACTAGTCAAATGCTAGAGGAAGTAAAACTAGATTCTATAACAACCGGCTTCACGGTCGGGCAATAACCATCTCAAAAGCACTTAAAAACATCACCAAAAACGGCAATAAGACAAAGTATATGATTGCAACGGACTACTTCCTGACTACCTTAAACACATTGGTTCATAACCTTATTGAAAGTACTGACCTCCACCAGTTTTATATGTTCATTCACTGAACCCTTCTTAGTTATATTTTTTTTTTTCAAATTTAAAGTATAGTTTTGGGACCTAAATCTCCATATGCCTTATATTAGTCGGCTGTGTGTTTTGACCTCCGCCGTACCCCTGAGATTGACTCACCGAACCCCTGGAGTTCGATCGAACCCAAGTTAAGAACCACTGCACTATTGGAAACCAACAAACAAAGCAGCGTTGGTGGAAAGACTTAGAAATCAATTCATGATTGCTGAGAAGCAACAACAGGAACTGACGTTTCTATGGGTGCCGGGTCACGCTGGTATCCATGGACACGAAAAAGTAGACAAAGCTGCAAAACCTGCCCTAGAAACTGAAACAAGTTACAAGGCGGTAGCAAAAGAGGACACATTAAAACAAATAAAAGACAGACTGCAGCATCTTGGAAAGACAAACATGACACCTAGCAAGATAGCTATGGCAAACTGATGGACCAAATATAAAGATATTCATTAACATACGTAACACCCCCACCCCCCACTTATAGTTCATGTAACCACTGTACAAACTACAACACAACTGACACTAGGAGCCACGATATGCCAATAGTTATCAAATGGGACAAGAATTTAAAAAAAAAGATTATACCAATTTTATGGTACTGCTTTCTTGCTTCAAATGGAATTTTAATATATGGAAAATTTCGCAAAGGCTCTGGCCCAATAGCCATAAGAAAAGTGCCCCAGGCGGTTTTTAAAAAATGCTTCCGTGTGCTGATTCCTCTTCATCAAAAACTTATTGTCGCACAATTTTAACCCGCTACCCCCACTTGTATTGGAGTTACGGGGGAAACTACCCCAGACGTTAAATTTTTTTTCTAGAAAACTATTGAAGATTTTTTCATGAAATTAAAACTGTACGTAGATATGGATAAAACGCATAATATATATTTTTTTCAGAATTTTTGTAAATTTATAAATGATGAAAAATATTATTTTTATTTTTTGAGGGTGGTTTTTTACATCAACCTCTTTAAAGTGACACCTTTTTTTAAAATGCGATTAGGGCATTTATTATCCATCTTTCATTTAAAAAAGTCGCTTTAAAAAATTAGTTGTCGCTCACTACCAAAATGAGGTCATCCAGGGACAGGTTTGTAATAAGCAGCCATGAGTCGGTGCATTTCGTAAATATGCATTTATTGCTTTATGACTTGTATATATGCCATAATATGGTTTTCGTCAAGAAAAAAAGTCCTGAGACAGAAATTAATTTTTGAAATTTTTTAATAGGCCTATTAACAATATATTGCTGGGATCTTTTATCCATTTTTTATACTAATAATAAATTCAAAGAAAGTTTAATAAATAATACCTATACTCGTAATTATTTTGTATTTAAGATTACCTGCATACATACTCAAATATTGTTAGTATTATTATTTGAATCAAGTAATATTTTTATTTGTTATAACTAAAATATATACTTACGGAGAAAGCAAAAACATATCGATTTGTAACAAGTGCGTTGGGTTGTCGAATATGTACATGGTACGATCGGTCAATAAAACAGTATTTGGCATAAAGATTTAAGGAACAAATTGTTATTTTCGGTTTAAACAATGTACAAGATAGCTGGATCTTTGCACTATAGGTTTGGGAAAAGACTTAGGTAACTCAGAAGTTGTTATGGCGGATAAAATAATTTTTTATATGAAGGAACGTCAATAAGAATTTTAACTGATGTAAAAAACGTTTTCAATGATAAATTCTACGAGATTCCCAGAACTTTTGAAGAAGATCTTAAAATAATATTCAGCGGCACTTATCAATTGGCGCAAGCAGTTTGTTATCTTTCCAAAATAATAACTAATGCAGACTTAAGCCTACAATATTTACAACATTTTAGAACAATTATAAGAGGAATAGTGTAATCGAAGGCATTTCAATAGAAAAACCATATTATATTCTTGAATATGAACCTTATGATAATATAAAACTAAAAAAGTTATGCAGGTGTTAAAAAATACGTACTTATATGTGATTGTGGTAATGGAAATAGAATTGGTGGCTGTTTTGTACCTGTGATGCAGCGGTTATATACTCCTACTATTTATTACATGGTCTTTATAAATCAAAACGTAAAAAACGTAAGCCAGCAGAAATAATGAATAAATTTCAAAAGAATTCCAAAAATATATCGACAATTACGTATATAGAAGCAGAATCCTATAGCGACTAAGCAAAAGTTAAATTCAAATTCTAAATTACTATTTTCAATAAATTATGATTGTAATTATTTTTAGTTATAACAAATAATATAAATATTACTTGATTCAAATAATAATACTAACAATATTTGAGTCGATATGTATGTAGGTAATCTGAGATGGAAAATAATTACAAGTAGGTATTATTTATCAAACTTTCTTTGAATTTATTATTAGTAAAAGAATGGATAAAAGATCCCTGCACTATATTGTTAATAGGCCTATAAAAAATTTCAAAAATTAATTCCTCTCTCAGGACCTTTTTTCTTGACGAAAACCATATTATGGCATATATATACAAGTCATAAAGCAATAAATGCATTTACGAAATGCTTTGTCTATTACAAACCTGTCCCTGGATGACCTCATTTTGGTAGTGAGCGACAACTAATTTCTTAAAGCGACTTTTTTTAAATGAAAGATGGATAATAAATGCCCTAATCGCATTTTTAAAAAAAGGTGTCACTTTAAAGGTTGATGTAAAAAACCACCCTCAAAAAAAAAATTATATTTTTCATCATTTATAAATTTACAAAAATTCTGAAAAAAATATATATTATGCGTTTTATCCATATCTACGTACAGTTTTAATTTCATGAAAAAATCTTCAATAGTTTTCTAGAAAAAAAATTTAACGTCTGAGGTAGTTTCCCCCGTAACTCCAATACAAGTGGGGGTAGCGGGTTAAAATTGTGCGACAATAAGTTTTTCATGAAGAGGAATCAGCACACGGAAGCATTTTTTAAAAATCGCCTGGGGCACTTTTCTTATGACTATTGGGCCAGAGCCTTTCCGTGTCTGCAATTTGCATCATAAGAAATACAAAGATTTTTTCTCGAGTATAAATATCATAAAGATATTAGCTTTTAATTATTTTCCTTTTTGAACAAGCCGAATTATTGATTGCTACGTGGCATTATGCTTCTCATTAGGGTGTCCCAATTAAAAAACAAAAACAAAAATTAATTAAATCAAATTAGAACGGGTACTTGAACAAACGGTACAAATGATTTAGCCTTACGATTAATGCCTGAGTCTCCGGAACGAGAGAGTGGTGGAGAGCTTTTATTTGTGTATGTATGTGTGTATGTATTTCGTTGATCAGAAAGCACACAGTAAATTACACGAGACTTATTTAAAAGTGGGGAAAATAAATTAAAAACAAACTAACATTCATTTTGTGCTTTCGCACGGTCGAGTGACCTTCTCGTCGAGCTTTGTGAGTGTGGCAAAGTTTCCAGAGGCTGTATTGTATAATATATATATATATATAGAGAGATAGAGATAAATGTATGTGTTTGGTGTGATTGTTGCAATATTATGGTATACGTATGGTGGATGTTTCCGGATCGAGTCGAGTCGAGTCGAGTCGATTAAAATGCTATCCACATTTTAATTGTTCATGTATGTGTAATGCATACAATGAGCTATTTCATTCCCGACCCGAAGACTATGTCACGAACCGTAAATATATTTGCGACATGGAACACATTTGAATTAATTAAAATCTAAAAAGAAATTACCAACCCCCCTGGAAAAAAAACACATCGAGCATCCACGGAAAAAAAAAACCGCCCGGGAAAAAATCTTTATGTATCATGTCATTGGAATAGCCCAGTACAACGACGGCGTTGGCTTTTTTTTAAAGCTTTTCTTAAATGCATGAGATTGGATACAAAAAGTTAATTTCGTTGGAGTTTTCATGCGGAAAACTAATTGGTTAGAGTAAAAAACTAAACATTTTTTTTTTGTTTTTAGAAAAAGGAAATGAGTTTTAAAGCTTTGTTTAAATCAATTTTTTATAAAAAAAAATTAAGAATCAGCTTGGTTTTTTAGAGTGGTTTTGGACAAGACTTCACTGCCTTACTGAATAAGGGAGATACAAATGATATCTATACCAATAATAAGATTAAAGATTTTTACTACTTGAATACCTATATATAATAAAAATGTTACATCTCTCCTGTGCGAGTGACCGAACAACTAAATCATTCTTCCCAGCTAAGATTTTTATCTAATCTAAAAAAATTAAGGGGTTTTGTTAAATACTCTTTATTACCTACATTTTCATATATATTTAATACAAAAAAATAAATGCCATTTACATTGTAATTTTCCCCCAAAAAACAGGGTAATAACAGGGTTTGTCCAGGGTAAACTTGAAAACAGCTGAGCCGATTTCAATGGAATTTTCACAAAAAGTTATTAAATATTGTAGCTTATATTATAGGCTACTTTTTATTTCGAATAGTTTTCCCTGTCTGTTTGTTTGTTCTTGGTAAACTTGAAAATGGCTGGTCCGATTTGGAAGATATTTTTACTACAAGTAGTAAATATTACAAAAAGTGCTTTAAAAACTTTTTATTTCAAAAATAATTTGATTTTCTGAGCAAAAAAATAAAAATTTTAAAAACTACGCAACGAAGACCGCATACATCGGCAGGCAGTTGTTATACAATGTACATATATTAACATATCGTAGAGACGACATGATTTTAAACTATGCAATGTGCTATTCTTATAAATTAATGTTCGCATATTTGAAAATTATAACCATGATAGAAGTATAGCGATAGGTTAAATTCCTAGAAACCATAAATCCATTGTGAATTTATGGGTAGTTAATATATTATTAATAGTTCAGCTGAGTAAACGTTCGAATTGTTGAGGGCGGAGAATGATATCCTCTGCAGTAAAAATAATTTCATTCATAAAATGAAATATCTTAATTCAAAAATGAGAACCGTAAGAATAAATAACAAAAATAGACAGTTCGACTTAAGTGATCCCGATTAGGAGTTTGACTAAGAGAGGTGAAGCCGTTAGGCAGAGCCCCCAGAACAAAAAGAAATCCATAAAAATAGCAACTTAGATGTGACCATCGCGTTGTTTTTTTACCAAAAAACTATATTCTTAATTTTCAATTTATTTTATCAAGATATAGAAGAATTCGTTTTCTAATCTTGGACCCCAGGAAATAGCAGATTTGTCGATAAGGCATAATGGACTTAAAACTATGTCCTAGAATTATGAATAGAAGGCAACCAAACCTGATAACTTAGATCTTAAGATAACACATTAAATATTATTTATCCTAAAAAAGGTACACTTTCTAAAGTATAGCTACTAATCCATTCTACTAAAATTAATAAATGATTTCATATGACATTTGGGGTGAAAGGTTCTCAAGGTTTAAAATATTTTTATTATTTTACAGTATTCAAAAAAAACGTAAAGATCCTACTTGTGAGATAGCTTATATCTGTTCCTGGAAAAGTAGTTTAACGGATTTTCATGAACTTTCTAGGAAATAAAGGTTTAGAAATATCTAATTATCTTTTTTTGTAAAAATAACTGAATTTCTTATTTTGGGTAAAAGTGTCTATTATTCAATCAGATTAATTTAGATACGCTCAGCGAAGCGGGCGGGTATCAGCTAGTTATAAATATGTATTGGTTAATTCAGAAACAAGTGATATCTTTTTACAAGGATTAGTTTCTTACCCAGAAATTATCCATACTACTTTTGATCCTGGATTTGAACGAGATTTTCATTACAAGTAGTAAATATTACAAAAAGTGCTATAAAATACTTTTTATTCTTAAAAAATGTTGATTTTTTGAGAAAAAAAAATAAAAACTATAAAAGCTGCGCAACAAAAAACATACATCGGCAGGCAGCTGTGATACAATGTACATATACTAACATATCGTAGAGATATAAATATGATTTTAAACTATTTTATTTGTTATTCTTATAAATTACTGTTCACAAATTTGAAAATTATAATTATGATAGAAGTATAGCGAGAGGTTAAATTCCTAGAAACCATAACTCCATTGTAAATTTACGGGTAGTTAATATATTATTAATAGTTCGACTGAGTAAACGTTCGAATTGTCGAGGGAGGGGAAGGAAATCCTCTGCAGTAAATATGATTTCATTCATAAAAATAAATATCTTTGTTCAAAAATGAGACCCGTAAGAATAAATAACAAAAACAGACAGTTTGACTTAAGTGATCCCGATTAGGAGTTTGATTAAGAGAGGTGAAGCCGTTAGGCAGAGGCCCCCAGAACAAAAAGAAATCCATAAAAATAGCAACTTAGATGTGACCATCGCGTTGTTTTCTTGCCAAAAACCTAAGGCAACCAAATCTGATACCTCAGATCTTAAGATAAAACATTAAATATTATTGATTCTAAGAAAAGGTACACTTGGATAGCTACTAATCCATTCTACGAAAATTAATAAATGATTTCATATGACATTTGGTGTGAAAGATTCTCAAGGATTAAAATTGTCTTAATATTTTACAATATTCAAAAAAACGTAAAGATCCTACCTATAAGATAGCTTATATCTGTTCCTGCAAAAGTAGTAAAAGTTCTTAAACTTTCTATGAAATAAACGTCTAGAAATATCTAATTATCTTTTTTTGTAAAAGTAGTTTAATTTCTTATTTTGGGTAAAATTTTCTATTATTCAATCAGATTAATTTAGGTACGCTCTGCGAAGCGGTCGGTTATCAGCTAGTTAATAAATAAAATTCAAGATCTTAGTGTCTGTGACTTTTTGGCATTTTTTAAGTCTTACATTTAAGTTATTAACTTTCCCAAAAATCCTCAATTTTTGTTGTTCAATTCATTTAAGAGTTAAATATATTCAAAATCGTTTGTTAAGAAGGATATTCGATACAACTCAATTGGAATAATAAGAAAAATGAGAAAATAAAATTTAAAAATTTATACACACTGGTTATAGAAAGAACCTCTTTAATAAAGGACCTTAATGACATTCAGACATTAAAATTTAATGAATTTCAGTCGAATTATGACCATTGAACGTTCGCTAGTTTTAATTATTTCATCGAATGTTTCCGTTCCATCATGAATATTGCAAGATGTATGTGTGGGTGTGTAAGGAGAAGGGGTCGGAAAAGTTGTGGTCAGCCTCTAATGGAAATGCAATGAAATTAGCAAAATAATGTCCTTAGTGTTTAATTGCGATCCTCAGGCTAGGCAAGTGTGAACGCGGCAAGCGAGTGCGATCTGACGAGAAGCGACTGACCCTCCTTCAACCATCGTATCGTACGATGGTCCGTCCGGGTGTCCTTTCCTCGAGCCACTAATACACTAATGGTCAAGATCCCGTAAAATGACTCGTAAAATTAATACCCCACATTATTCATCCGATGCTGTGGTGGCTCTGGGTATATATATAGGTATATCTATATGTGTGTAATATGAAAAGTCATTTTGGGATTGAATATTCACCCAAAACATTAATCTTGCTAATTGAATTTTAAAGAGATATTAATTTTAATGCGTTCATTTATTAATAAGTTGATGAGCTCCTTAAAAGTTTTCATTAGAAATAGTCAGTGGATTTTTAAATATCTTAAGCTATATTTAAAACAATTTGGACCCTATGACCGATGATTACAGTCGTGAGGTTCAGCTTCGGACCGATTTGTTACTTTAGAAAATGTACGATTCCTGAGGAATAACGATTATCTTATGATACCAAAATAGCTGAAAGGGTGTTTTTTTATAGTTTGCTATAAAGATTTCTATTAATAAACTCAATTAAGCTATGCCTAATGAAGCGGCTGGATATCAGCTAGCTTAATAAATGGAAATTATAAAAGATCTGTGAAAGTTGAAAAAGGTACAACATTCAGGCTAAATTTTCCAATGAAAAACTTATTTAGGTAAGTAGGT
This sequence comes from Sisyra nigra, assembly GCA_958496155.1. Taxonomy (NCBI): domain Eukaryota; kingdom Metazoa; phylum Arthropoda; class Insecta; order Neuroptera; family Sisyridae; genus Sisyra; species Sisyra nigra. The sequence continues at coordinate 3,919,145 of OY292313.1, read as the reverse complement.
ACTTCAAAATAACCTTAAAAGTTTCAATTTTTACAGTTGAATTAATAAAAACTAAGATAAAAAACTTATATCAACTTACCGAAATTTCCACTTTTCCATTGACCACATCCCGCACACCAAACCAATTTTTCGGCACCTCCTAAAAAAAAAAAAAATTACTAATGCTTTTACTAATTGATAAGAGTGCAATAAAAATAAAAAAAATACTGATAATGCCGGTGAGCATTAGGCTACTATGGCTAGTATGGATTTGAGAAATTTATCTAAACTAGTATTAAAACTCAAAATCTTACGAATTTCATATTGGTGGCAAATAAATGTAACAATGAAAACAGTACTCATAATGAAAATTTAAAAAGCCGACAGTGAACTCACATAACCTAAAAATTTATTGAATCAGGTGCGGGGAGATCTGTGCAAAAAGTTTTGGCGACGGTGTTTTTGGACAATAAGGGCGTAATTTTAGATGACTTTTTAGCAGGCAGTAGAACTGTTACTGAAAAGTCTTATGCAGATATTTTAAAGAAACTCCACGATGCACTTGTTAAAAAATCCCCAGAAAATAGCACAATTGTGTTCTGTTTCACCACGACAATGCACCAGCTCATTCATTGGCTATTTCACGGGCGGTTTTGAGGGTATATCGTTGGGAATTGCTGTCACATGCCCTATTTAGCCCATATTTGGCTTTGTCGAATTTCTTTCTGTTTCTAAAACTAAAAGAACACTCAAAGGATCAATCACTGGGAGTCCATTTCTGAAGCAAAATGAACAACTAGCTAATGGTTCCAATCGCAGCCCCCAGAATTTTGTAAGAATGGATTAGAGGGATCGCGATGTCGTATGGAAAAGTATTTTGAACTAGATGGAGCTTATATAAAAAAATAATTTCAAATATTAAAAATAAATAAGCTTTTAAAGCCCACTTAGTGGCGCAGTGATTAGAGCAGTTTGCTCTTTCTGCTACATGCTTCAGTGGTGCTGGGGTCGATCCCCTAGACTTAAGAATTATGATCTAAGACTTAAGACTTACAGAAACTTTCTGTGTGTAAGACAGTCGTGATATGACCTTAGATGTTAAAGCGACTTAAAAAAAAGCTTTAAAATGTTTTCCAAGAATTGTTTGGTAATGCTAGATTTTTCCGCAGTAAAATGTATCTTAGATATTGACTCGAATAGTTCACTATCATCACACCAAATACGAGTATCACTGGAATTCCCAACCGATTTTATCCCAGGACATCGAAATCCGTTTTCAACTATAACTGTGAGGCTTATTAGAGATTTTTCACGAAAAATTTCTTCATTTTCCATTTAAATAACAGTGATTTTTTTAACTTTTAAAACTAAGATTTGAAAAAAAATAATTTTATTTTTCAACCGACTTCAAAAAAAGGAGGAGGTTCTCAATTCGAATGTAATTTTTTTTTATGTTTGTTACCTCAGAATTATCGACTGGGTGAAGCGATTTTGATGATTTTTTTTTATTTGAAAACTAGTGCTTCCCGAGTGGTCCCATTTTAATTTGAGGAAAATCTTTCACTGCTAAAGGGTTTAAAACTAAGGGATGAAATAGTAACTTCTTATTGGATAGCTCGATTTTGATGATTCTTTTTTTTTATTTGAAAGCTGGTGCTTCCCGTGTAGTCCCATTTTAATTTGAAAGAAATTTTTCACTTCTAAAGGGTTGAAAACTAAGGGATCATCTCTTCATTTTCCATTTAAAAAACAGTGATTTTTTTAACTCTTATAACTAAGATTTGAAAAAAATTAATTTTACTTTTTAACCGACTTCAAAAAAAGGAGGAGGTTCTCAAATCGACTGTATTTTTTTTTGTTTGTTACCTCAGAATTTTCGACTGGGTGAAGCGATTTTGATGATTCTTTTTTATTTGGAAGCTGGTGCTTCCCGTGTAGTCCAATTTTAATTTGAGGTAAATCTTTCACTTTTAAAGGGTTGAAAACTAAAGGATGAAATAGTAACTTCTTATTGGATAGCTTGATTTTGGTAATTCTTTTTTTTATTGGTAGAACACAATTTTAAATTAACCTTATATCGATTTTTTATAAAAAAAAACCTCCACTCATAAGGAGTTAAAAATTAGTCATGAAATAATAATTTTTTTCTGGCTAACCCGATTTCGATAGTTTTGTTCTTATTACGTACATCGTACCTTTAAATTATTCACATTCAAATTTGAAGAAAAAAATCCACCCCCTAAGGATGAAAATAGGGGATGAAATAGTGACGCTTAACTGAATCATCGAATTTGGATGTTTTATTTCTATTGAAATGATTATTCCAGTCAGTTCTTTCATTACATTTTAAAGAAAAAAATTTCAACCCTTAAGAGCAAAAGGGGATGAAGTAGTAACTTTTAACATTTGACGGCGCTGCCTCACATATTTAAAGAAATAAAATCAGCATAAAACTTCAGATCACTAAAAATCGAGAAATAAATAAAATTATAACAAAATGAAAAACCGACTACAAAATAAATAAAAAATCTTAAATAAGAAATGCACTAAAAAGTAAAAAAAATAATTGCGTATCCTTGCAGTGTCTACAACTTACAAATTATTAGGATGAGATAATGTATAACTATTGTTATTTTTGGAGTTGGTGTCAGCTAAGGAAATAAATATTATTCATTTTTAAAAAGGTTTAGTTGGTTATTGGTATTTTGTAGTTTAAAGGTCGCTAGATATTGTCACAGTACTACTCATTGCATAAAAGTTTATTTGAAAAATAAATTTCATAAAGTATTCTCGTTTATTGCTAACTACCGATATAGTCGTATTTCTTGACTGACACCAACTCCAAAAATAACAATAGTTTTACATTATCTCATCCTAATAATTTTTAAGTTGTAGACACTGCAAGGATACGCAATTATTTTTTTTTTTTTTACTTTTTAGTGCATTTTTCATTACATTTTTTCTTAGGACGCTAAAATTTCTTACAAAAAGTTTTTCAAAGTTCTTTTTCTAACCCAAAAAAGGGATATTAATAATGGGCTCCATTCTTCACGCCATACACGAAGCGTCAGATAATAGCTGGTTGGTGCAACAAGAACACGAAGAAAAAGTTCTGACTGAATGAGGGACGCGAATGTTTTGCAGCCAGCCAACAAAACAAGCTAATCTATAATATAAATCTTATGTTTGGCTGTTTGAACTTTGTCACGGAAAAATGGAAATAAATTTCGCGTAACAGAAGGTCCACCGGTGTGCCATATATCAATATAATATATATAAATCGTGCAACACACGTGGCCACACGTGGATCGCGCCAACCACCATTCCATTCGATAGTTTTTCGCCTGTATAAATATCGCAAGCGGTAGGTATCGTACGTACGATACGATACAAACAACATCGACCTTTACACTTTCCACATGATTTATTTAATATTTCCAACTTCTTCGCCGATTTGTTTTGTATGTGTTGGTCTGTCGAATTGTTTAAGCCAACAACGCTGATTGAATTCTAATTGAATTTTTGACAAAGAAAATTTCTTTATGAGAGAAAATTGAAAATGGAACAACGTTTCCGTGATTCACTCAAGATCGAGTTTGGTAAATATATCGAGTGACGCGAGGAAGATGTTGAAATGTGAAAATTTCATTTGACAGTTTTGGTCGAGTGAAAACGAAGAAACGAGATGGAAATGGAATGAAACGATGAAAAACACGAATGGATCGGGGATATATCTGTGGGGTAGCAGGCAAAATCTTTCTCCACGTAATATTAAAGGTTTCAAAAAGCTTTTATAGTCGAAGACGTTGTCAATGTTAGAAAGTAATACGTCAGTGGACATGGTCAGTGCATGGGGTGACAGCTGATCCTGACAACTGTCAAGGATAACGACTCGACTTTTTTACCAATTAAATATTGTTTTTAAACCAAACTTTTTTTTTATGATTAGTTGGTATTCTATGTTCATCCGCGTAAATATCTACAGTCATTTTTCGGTGACACAATTTTAATAATTCAAACTTTTACGAGAGCTTTTTCCCGGTTGAATGTTTTAAAACACGCTCGAAATACACACAAAGTACACATTTAGATACCTTATATTATAGGCTGTGTTCCTCGCTTCAAATATCATAATATCTTTCATATTCAAGACTTTATATATAATACGGGGCTATAATTTTAAAATGACAAAACTTTTCGTATTTGTTTCTAATCAAGATAATGGAGTTTCTGTTTATATTTTTTCGAGCTTTTTTGCTCGTCTTTGCATTCCCTCTTATTTGATTAGATTTTGAGATGAACACGAAAAAATAAAACTCGGTCAAGTGCTAGAAAAACTTGTAGTAGAAGAGTTTTGTATCGTTTGATATTTTAGTAAAAATTTATGAGGGTGTCTTAAACAATAACATACCAGTCAAAATATAAATTAAAAAAAAAATGATGTATCTCTGATTTTTTGGTATAGTATTTGGACCCATTAGGGCTATGTATTCTCAAGTTTGCAATTCTCAAATAGTTGTGGAAAAAATTTTATACAAGAAAAACAATGAAATTTTTGAACTTGTTTCTGATTCTGCTTGGTATCTCCTAATCGACGAATTTTTTTTCGAAAGCTTTTCTGTACGTTTTTAAGAGCATAAAATTTGTTACAAATTAAGCCCAACCAGAGCTCTATAGGTCAATGGGTTACCAAAATTTTTTACAAAAATTAAAAATGATAGTTTTGGACCTTTTTTGGGGTCAAGGTTGCGTCAAAACCATTGACCCTACGAGCAGAACTTGTTGAATATAATTTTTAGGCAATTTAATTATTTTTAAATTAATTTCAGAGCGGGGTCTGTAAGCCTCGTAGTTCTATCAAAACCTTAGAGAACCCATATATGGTAAAATCAAATTTGGGTGGGTCCTCCAATATTGGTGAATCATCCGGGTTTTTTTGAGGCTCGTCACTGTCGTCGTCTTCAATGGTGATAAAGGCAGCATTGTTGCACATTTCCACAAAGCAGGTAGCACACTTAGCCTAACATCGAAGCCCTGCTCTCAGGCAAAAGCGACCACTTCTGCACCCCTTCTTGGATTTACAATAGAAGAGTCTTAGGAGCTTTGTGGAGGCAGGAGCTTACCGACTGGCAATGTAGATGAGCCAACCGAGGTCATGCATGTTTAAAAATCGCTTCATGCAAAAAAAATTTTTTGGTACATTTCTGGAAAAATGCAAATTTTACCTCATATGGATTTTTTAAGGATTAGAAAGATCTACGACGCTTACAGACCCCGCTTTGCACTTAATTTAAAGCTTATTAAATTGCCTACAAATTATATTCAACATGTTCTGCTTGTAGGATCAATGGTTTCAACGCAACTTCGACCCAAAAAAGGTCTAAAATTAAATTTTGGAAAAAAGTGGTTGCGTGTACTTATGTACGCTCGTGAGAAATTATACTACTTTGGCATCATTAAAAATTAGTTTTTATTAATTGCATTCAAATAATCAATTTTCAAAAATTGTAAATTAATATTTAAAAAAAATAATAATATATATATATATATTTAAAGATATAATTATTAAAAATAAAATTAAGAGAAAAATATTGTCATTTATATCAATAAATAATATCCTAAGAAAACTGCAAGACGTTCATAAAATTTGTCAGGATCATTTTTCTGGTTAACAATTCATGCATGTCATGAAAACGAAACTTCATAGAAATTGCGAAATAAAGTAAGTAGCTACTTGTCACAGTAAATGTCTTAATCTTATTCATATCTTGTGTTACTAAATTATTATTCTAAGATGGTTGAATCATTTCAGAATCCCAGATTTCTAGATAACTAAGAATATGCATGAAATGCAGACGTCATTTTCATCACAGCTACTGCAAAATTCGAGAAAAGTAATAACTTTTTTATTAATAATGTGTCATTTGTTTATATAATTATTTTTAATTTAAATATAAAATAAATAAATAAGTAAATAAATAAAACAAAAAATAAAATTACGCGCGCCAAGAAACCGAGTGGTTTTGCGACCAACTTCATTTTGTTAATTTTTATCTCAAGATGGCCGCCCGTTTAAAAATTTCATTCTCATAAATTTTTCATAACGCGCTTAAAGAAGTATAACAAAAAACAGGCCTATTTTCAAAGTCCTGTAACTCGGTAACCCATTAACGTGCAGAGCTCCGGTTGGGCTTAGTTTGTAGGAATTTAAAGTTTTTAAAAACGTATAGAAAAGCTTTCAAAAAAAAAATGCATTGGTTGGGAAATACCGAGCAGAATATGAAAGAAATACAAAAATTCACGGTTTTTCCTGTATAAAAATTTTTCCATAACTTTTTAAGAGTTGCAAACTTGAGAATACAAACCTATAATATAATATATAATATATATCATATATAATATTATATAATATACTTGAGAATACAATGGGTCCAAACAACATCTTAAAAAATCAGAGATACACCATGTTTTGCGAATTTAGCGATTTTTATGTCAATTTTGACTGGCTTATAAGAGCTGATAAGAATAGAAAAATGTTTTGAATTTTTTTTTTTAGTTAGTTACAGACCAAATAATATTTTCCATCGTCAGTAGTACCAAGGTTTCAACTAAAAAATGTAATTTTTTACTATTATATAGTAAGTAAAAGAAGTATTATTTTCGGGTGGAATTTTCGAATCCGAGCTTTCACCGAAAATACATGTTTTGAAGTCCCCTGATTCCAAAAACGTGATTTTTAGAAACATGTCTGTATGTGTGTGTGACAGCCATATCGTATCAAAAGCTTTATCCGAATTTCACCATCGTATTATACCTAGTTGTGCCGTGAAGCTTTTGGTTGAAATCGCTTAACCGAAAGCTTCACTTTATTCTAGGAGTTTTAGAGTTTTTTCATTACTTTTTTTTTGAAAACGGCTCCATCGATGTTTAAAGTTATACTTCTTTAGGCGCGTTATGAAAAAATGACGAGAGTAAAATTTTTAGATGGGCGGCCATCTTGAGACAAAAATTAACAAAATGAAGTTGGCCGCAAAACCACTCGGTTTCTTGGCGTGCGTAATTTGAATTTTTGTTTTATTTATTTACTTATTTATTTATTTTTATATTTAAATTGAAAATAATTATATATACAAATGACACATTATTAATAAAAAACTTTTTATTTTTCTCAAATTTTGCAGTTGCTGTGATGAAAATGACGTCTGCATTTCATGCATATTCTTAGTTATCACGAAATCTGGGATTTTGAAATGATTTAACCATCTTCGAATAATAATTTCGTAAACAATATAAGAATAAGATTAAGATTAAGACATTTACTTTGAAAAGTAGCTACTTACTTTCTTTCGCAATTTCTATGAAGCTTTGTTTTCATAGCATGCATGAATTGTTAACCAGAAAAATTATCCTGACAAATTTTATAAGCGTCTGGCTGCTACTTTTGGATATTATTTATTGATATAAATTAAAATATTATTCTCTTAATTTTATTTTTAATAATTATATCTATAAATTTTTATGTTTTTATTATTATAACGCCTAGCAGCAGATATTTTTTTTTTCATGTCAAATCGATCCCTCAAGTGAAAATCGAAGTGGGGTCAGATTTTCAATTTAAACCCATTAAATCCTTTGATTTAATTTCTTGAAACGTTAAACATTTGGAAACGATCGATTTTTTGGTATTTTTTTTATGATTTTTTTATGTTTGTGGCGGGTGTGTGAATGTGTGAGTGCGTTGATGGCGATGAAACCTGGAGTCCATTAGTGGCGACAAGCGCCACTGTTGGTTATTTCACACCGGAAAAATGGAAGAACAGTGTTCAGTTGTCCCTGGTGACATGAGTTGCCGGTCAAAAGTCGCACGCTGCCTCCATACACACACACACACTCATACACATACATCATATAAAAAAGCGGCTAGTCAGGACATTACAAGGATGAGAGCCTTCCTTTCTATTCTGTCGAAATATTACGTGTGCACCCATCACATTCACTTTGTATAGTTGTTTTTAACTATATAAAACAATCGACACATAACGACTCAATTATGATGTTGATATGTTAACCTTTTCTTATCTATCCTCGACCTTAATAAACTTTTAAAAAATTAACCTTTAAAAATATTCCAATAAAATTAATAAAGGCGCCTTATTACACCAACAAATGCATACTGTAAACATATGCACATGAAATATAAAGACCCTTAATTTTTGCGTCGCCAATTAAAAAAAAACTTTATTAATTTTATCCCCATTCTAATCTATAAAATAGCGAGGCTTTGCACAGGTGTGAAGGACACCAAACACCTTTAATCTACCTCGATAAGATGCATCTCTACCTCGATTTTAATCCCTTCAACAAACAAAAAGCTCATCGTTCAACCACTACGAAAATATTTGTCCAGACCAAAACCGAAAACCCAATTAAGTCTTAAACAAAGCAAACACCATAGAAATTTTTTTCTTTTTTTTTAACGATTTTGCGAGGCAAGAAATTAGTGAACTTACCCCACACTCACTAAATTGTAACATAATCGAGATGAGGAACAGTGAAACAACGTTTAGTTAGTCGGGAAACAGGCGGAAGAAAATAAAAGCGAATGAAATAAGTGGCGTTAAGATCTTTCTCTCTATATATAAACTTATGCCAAGAAAAGGATAAGGGTGAAATGGTGGGGGTGGTGGATGCAAAAGCTCGCGAGACGCGGCACGAGCGAACGAGATATGGTATATATGGAAATCGGGTGCCACCTGTGATGTTCTCAGATTATTTAGGCATTTCTTAATTCCGCTCATTATTTAAGAGTTTATAGTCGCTCGGTGCTATCTTCTTCATCAGTTTTTGCACTTGGAATTACTTTGAATTGTAATTAGCATCGCAGTTTCTTGGGAAAATTCTCGTGAATAACAAATCTATTTGAGAAATTTGAAAAATTTAACAAGAAGAAGTTGATCGAATAACTGATAAATTTTAATGTAATAAATCAAAAGTTATTGAAATATATCAAGCAATTACGCCCATGCTTGGTCACAAAAAAGATCACAAAAGGTTTTTGATATTAAAAAATTGGTCAGCAAATATCAGCTTTAAAGGTGTAAGCAACGGTAAAGAAATTACAAATAACGTACGTCGCTATTATTAACATTTCTTGATATATAAATGCATTACAAAATAGTCAATGCGATACTTAATTGGAATTCCTTTAGTGCATTTTCAAATTATTACAATCTTGGATTTATATGAACAATTTAACCTGAAGAATTGACATGGCTATGAAAAAGGATATGATGATACGGTATTGACCATTTCATCGTGGAGAGTGGACACTATAACAAACAGATTAAGCCAGGGGTTGAAAAAACTGATCAGATATTTTACTCGATGTAAGATTAAAGTTAATGTGGAAGAAATGGAGGAAATTCTATTCATAATAATAATAGTAATAATATTAATATATAAAGATATAATTATTAAAAATAAAATTAAGAGAATAATATTTTAATTGATATCAAAAAATAATATCCAAAGAAAGCTGCAAGGCGTTAAAAAAATTTGTCAGGATCATTTTTCTGGTTAACAATTCATGCATGTCATGAAAACGAAGCTTCATAGAAATTCCGAAATAAAGTAAGTAGCTACTTGTCAAAGTAAATGTCTTAATCTTATTCTTATCGTGTTTTACTAAATTATTATTCTAAGATGGTTAAATCTACACAGGAAATAAATTCTTTATATTTTTTAATTTTCATAACTTCAAAACAGTTTGTTGTAGAAACAATTTAAAAGAAGTTTTTTAAAGAAAATTTTTCGATCTACAAAAATAGTTGCAAAAATAAAGTTCTTTAGACAACCGTTTCAAAAATATTAGAGCCCAAAAATAATACTAATTAGAAATTTTCATCAATTTCCCACTTGGTTTAAAATATTTTCTTTTTGTAGAGTAAAAAATTATCTTCAAATCCCCTCTTTCAGATTGTTGTCCCGATAAACTTTTATTTTACTTATATTATAGTTGCTCTTTCACTCAAAAAGTACTGAATGGATCTCGTTGAAATTTGGCATAGATATAGATTATAATCCAGTTTAACATATAGTATACTTTATATCCAGAAAAAATGAACGGTTCCCGTGGGATAAATATTTTTTTGTTTTTTACAGAGCAAAAGATTAACTTTTTTTGTAATGTGGTAGTTTAGGGACCAGAAAATGATATAGATTATTTCTCATACTGGAATAATAAACGTTTCCCATGGGATAGCAAAACAAGTATGTATTCTATAAGAATCGTGCATTTAAAAGCAGTTTCGTTAGCATCCACGAAATAGAGTCTTAACTCATTTTCCTTAAAAAGACTTGATCTACTTTTTACTCAGGAGAGATGTACTATTCTCGTGGGATAGATATGTTTTATGTTTTTCACAGAGTTAAAGATTTATAAGATTTTTGCAATGTGGTAGTTTGGGGGAGAATGATATAGCTTACTTTGAACTTTTGAGGCTAGAATAATGAATGGTTCCCATGGAATGGCAAAACAATTATATCCTACAGGAACCGTACATTTAAAAAATTTTAACGCATTTTAATGCATTTTCGTCCAATTTTACAGAATAACAAAAGAAATCTCTACAAAGTTGAAATTAAAAAATTGACAATTTTGGTGGAAAATAAATATAAATTTCAATTTTAACACCCGATTAAATTTATAATGACATTTTTTAAAATATTTGAATTTTTTCATCGTTCATTGTCGAAGATATTAATTAGAAATAAACGTATTAAAATAATAAACTAAAAATTTCAAATTTAACAATTTTTTAATGGAATAAATTTTAATGAAGTTTTGCTAAAGATCCTGTAGAATAGCTACTAACAAATCTATTCTTTTTAGGGGAACATCCATTAATTACGTGAGGCATTCAGGGGCCGATGGGGTCGAGCCGAATCTCATCTAATCTTACTTTGGGGAAAGAGAAGGTCTCCCAAATATCACGTATTTTTTTTGTTTTGATAAAAATATCACATTAGATTGCGGGTTGGGGAAATGATATATGCCAAACCTCATGACATCTTACCAGAGGGGAAGGGGTGAGATTTCAAAAATCGCAAAAAAGCCTCGCGCAATTAATGGATGCCCCCTAAAATAGCTGTAGGGTTTTAAATGACATTTGATAAGAACGATTTTCAAGTCCTAAAGGAAGGAATATAGTTACTTTTTTAAAAATCGTATAGAAGCTGATGTGAGACAGCTAACATCTCTGTCTTGAAAAGTAGTTTTACGAATTTTGATGAAGTTTCTTTGGATCTAAAGTCTGAAAGTATCTTTCATTTTTTTCTGTCAAATAGATTAATTTTTATGTTTTGCTATGAGCGTAGAGAATCTTTTAATCAATCAGTTAAATTTAGATACACTCAGCGAAGCGAGCGGGTATCAGCTAGTAAAGTTATAAATAGAAAATGAAAAATATTTAGTCAAACCTTAATGTTGAAATTAAGAGCTCGTTTTGATATCAACATTTTAACCATACTATAATCACAGTCTAAGGATCTTAAGGATGGAGGAGTGTCACCATTTTGAGAGGATGAAAGTGCCACCGCTCTTTAAATTATCTCAGCCGTAGATGGGCTAAGCCAATCAACTAGCCAGTTGGGAAGCGATATGGTAATAGGATGGGGAGAGACCTTGCGAAATTTCCAGGAATTCTAAAAAAAAATTCCAGACATCGGACCACCTGTGGCGCGAAGGGTTTGACCAAAAAGATTACTCGGTGTATGAGAGAGAAAACAATCTTCTGGTATTTTCTATCCGTAATCCCTTATGGATGAGAAAAGGACAAAACAACAACAAAAGGGGAATAGAAAAGTCTAGCAAACGAATAATAGGAGAAAACATTCTCAAAACTGAGCAAAATAATTAAAAAAAAGTTCATTTGAACGAAGAGTTTAGTCTTAAATAAACCGTCAACGCTGAAATGATTGATCCAAGAACCCGTAAAAAAACGTGACACTATCTATATATTTATCAATTTTTGGACACCATTTAAATATTTTTTTAAATCTCCTCATTTCTTAGACCCAAAAAAACGAAAAAAATTATAAGACACTAAAAAATACCAAATAAAATTCACATAGAACATTATTTACGCTAAAGTCATTACTATAACGATTTCAGTATTATGAGCTTTATTTATATTTGTTGGATCCGAGACAAGTTTTGCAAATCTCTCCGAGATTTGCAACAAACTTTTCGCCACGTTCAATGTTCAACATTTTTGTTTTGGCAAAGTTTTGAATGACAATTAGGCTGACATTGCATGTCCCCGTCTCGTCTCGATCCATTGGGGTACGCTTTTCGCCCTCGCATGGAAAAAATCAACAACGTCGAGCTTTCGCGCGCTTTCTCTTAATTATATCAAGCGAAATTAAATCCATTTTCGGTTTTAAATGCGTTATTGTTTACTTAATTATAACAACTACGTAATTTACAAAACGCGTTTGTTGTTAATTAACCCTTCTTCAAGTCGTTAAAGAGGGAAAATGTTAGACGTTGAAACTTGAAGTAGTGAAAATTTTTCAGCTTTTATATTAGTTTTAGGGGTGATATGAATTTTCAAGTTAAACAATGGCTAATGTTGCATATACACAGACATAAATGCAAAATGATGAAGCGCAGCAAACAGATGAATTTTTACATTGTCACAAACAGAAAAATGCAATTATACTTTATCATTCTCTCCATTTCAACCTATAGATTGTATGGAAGTTGTACGTTTGACTGTCTCACTTTTAAACCATATGTCCTCCATTTACTATTTCATTTCATCTCTGATGCAGTTAATGTTTGTAATCGTCGAGTCGAGATGCATAAAAAATATTTTTTAAAAAATGTAAAACTGAATTGCATTATGGTAATTTGTTGGAGCATTTCATATAGTTGAACGTGTATTTTTTTTTTTCTCTTATTTTTTTATTTGTACTTCTCTCATTGATATAATAGCATTGAGAGGCACTTTCTCTTCAACCATACGTGAAAATTTTCCCTCGTTTTTTATATTTTTTTTTTTAAATAAGCGAATTAATATCTAAAATTCGTACTAGTGCGTGAAAATTTTTTCCCTTTATGCCGTCCCAACTTCTGACGACGGCTGTTTTTACCTTTGCTTTTAAATAGAGCCTGGCTGCATGAAACTTATGATGAGAATTGTTTTAATGAGACGAGTCGAGACGAAAAATCTATGGAATACATATTGTGAATTTTATGAGAATTAAATATGTATGTGTGTATGTATATATATGTATACGGGCATATAAAAGCTCTTGGGAACATTTTAAATAGTGTATGGAGAACAGAGCGAAATTACCGTCATAAATGGGTGGAGAAAAGCTAATTTGTAGTTGAGAATATTTCATTTAACAACCTATTAATGGGGTAGTGAAATTAATTGTATTTAATTAAATGTGAAGATTTTGGTGAAGTGAATGAGGCTGTAAATGTTTTCCTTTCCTCATCTTTAGAGAACGTAATAAAATGTTTCTACAAATATTTAATTTTTCACTTAGTTTTAAATCAGACTTATTAAAGCTTTTTTGCTTATAAATAAATAGAAGTTGTTGCAATTTTCAAACAAGAGATTCAGTACTTTGACTTAATTTTTAGATTACTTCTGATAAATGATCCATGTCCATTTGTGTTTAAACAAATTGTACATTGTACGTAAATATGTAAATTGAAGGATAGTGCTTCTATTGAGTAGAATATATCCTTAAATTTATACCATATGAATTTGACGAAAACAACCAACCATAGTTGAAAATATAAGGGATGAAATAGTAACTTTGTCATAGAAGATGTATTAATTTTTTTTTCCAATGTATTTTTTTGGCAATTTTTATCTGAAAAGATTTATTTTTTAAAAAATAAAATTTTTGGAAGTAAGATAATTTTACGAAACTATTCGAAAATTTTTAGAATAATCGAGTCAAAAGCTACTAATAGCATTCTCTACTGAACCCTTTATTAAGGATAAATTTTTGTTTCTAAATGAAAAAAAAATCAATTGGATCGTCCTGTTACAATCAAATACTTTCTCTTTTATTCTTCCAGCATTTAAAGTGTAATACTCTTACAGGTACGAATCATAGCAGGAGCTAAGTACAAGGACTTCTTTTGCTAGACAGAATGTTGAACTTGTATAAATAGAAAAGTTCTTGTCTTAAGATAAGAGTGTATGAGCAGATAAGGATCATAACAAACTTAAAACTGGTAGTGGGTAGGAGAGGAGGATGAAACTGCTACTGTTTTTCTACTCTATAGAATCTTAAGGAGTCAAGTTTCTTCAAATTGAAATGGATCAATTTTAAGATATTCTCCTGAGAGAATATAGAGTGATAAGTCTGATAATGACAAATATGCAGAATATAATGGCTAATTTTGAAATGTACAGTAAAAACTATTTTCAAAAATTGTCCTCTCAAAAATGCAGGTTAGTTTTGTACACCACAAAATACGAATTGAATTTGCAATTTATTTCTTGAAAAAGTTCAAAAATTCATTTCGGTAACTATAAATATTACAAATATTTTGTACTTTAAGTATTTGGTAAATCCCTTAATCAAAGAAGAAACATTAAAATCGTTTCATACAATAATAAGTTAATACTACTATGATCTATTTTAAAATATCTTAGAGATTTATTTGAAATTTACATGAGATTAAATTAAAAAAATTTTATCGAATATAAAAATTGATTTATTTAGAGTAGAAAGTTCTACGTACTATTTCAATTTCTATGTTTGCCCTTTAGACTAGTGGCCACTAAGATTTTTATGAGAGTAGTACCGCATTAATTCTTTTAAAACTATGGAAGCCAAATGAAAATTGCACTTAGCTCCTAGAATTGCAATAAATATAAGTGACCAAAATATTTGCAAGTTAACTAACATCTGATAAGTTTTTACAATGAAAATGTTTAATTTGTTTTTATTATTCGATTAACTGTGGCTTAAATAAACTCCGATCAATCGATTGAAACTACGATGAATTCACAACCAAATTCTCAAAAATTTGAAATTTTTTTCTTAGAGTTCTTCGTACTTAAAAAACGATAATTTTCAGAGAAACAGATGAAAATCTTTGGCGAATCTGCTTTAGACGTAGAATATTTTTAAAATGTAATGAGATCAACTTCAAAGAATGTACTCTATTCAATAGAAAAAATGTAAATGTCTAATATGAAAGATTCATCAAGCCAAATATCAAGACGTTTGGGGCTAGAGTTTAAAATTTCAACTTTAAAGTGAAAAAATTACAATCCAATGATTGACCTTATTTAGGTTTGTCTTATAATTATTTTTATAAATATCAAGTCAAGTCAAGTACTTATTATTTTTGCAGACTATTTTTGTAAAAGTTTAAAAACTTAAATTAATTACTAAAAACTAACAACGCTAACTGCGCTAACAACCCGAGTCGAAATTTTAGACCTATTTTGGCCCTAAAATGGATCTTTTACCCTCATTTCAAATTACAAAGAGTAAAATGAACCTTATTTTCATTTTAACATACATCAAATTTTTATTATATTATTTAAACCTCGTTTCGTCCTAAAAAAAAGTTTTATCATCATAAAACATAAAGCTTGGTTGTAAACCTGCTTTTTTTACAACACCTATTGCAAATATTATTTACTAACAACCCAAATTATTGATCTCTCTCTTTCCTATACTTAGATGCTTAATATAATATTGTGAAGCCTCTACTAACATAGAATTTATTGTGTATCGGGATATGATCCATTACTGGTTTGTTCCTTAATCCTGTTCACTCTTGTTCATTTTTACTCAGCTTTAATCTCTTGTTAACCGTTCGAGTGGCTACGTTTGTCATAATACAACAATTGAATAAACTTATTTTACTACCTATTTGATTTATTTTTTAATATTGTCTATATCAAAAGGCCTAAAAGTGTAAACGTAAAAAATTTAAAAGTGAAAAAACCGAGTTTAAAAGAAAAAGTGTAAAGAAATTTGCTTTAATGTATTATCTTGAAAATAATCAGAGATATGTTATAGAATTAAATACAATTTCTAAAGAAATGCGCATGGTTGGAAATATTGTGGATTATAAAAAAAGGAAATCCTGGAAATATCCTGGCAATGGCAACAGTAAAGGAGCTGGTAAACGAGGACAAAGAAAATAAGAATTCAGAACTGATATTTGTAATATTCTTATTACTTTTAAATTTATCGCTAATATTAATGAAACTTGTATATTTAATGAATAATATAAAAAAACAAAATATTAAAATAAAAATGTTATTATTTAAAAAAAAACCCTACCAATAAAACAATAAAAGAGAGTGACAAAGAAAGAGTGGAGAAAAGAGGAAGAGAGAGTAAATAAAAAAATTTTGAACCTCATTTGAACCTAAACATTGTATTTTGTCCGATAAACGCTACTTGTAGGTTCAAATGAGGTAGTAAATGAGGTTGTAGTAAATCCCGAGTCGAAATTTTAGACTTATTTTTGCCCTTAATATCTAGGCTATTCAGAGGTACAAATGGATTGAAAAGAGGAACATTTGCATTTGAATTTTGGACCTCATTTGAACCTACAAGTGGCATTTATCGGACAAAATACAACGTTTAGGTTCAAATGAGGTCCAAAATTCAAATGAAAATGTTCCACTTTTCAATCTATTTGAACTTCTGAATAGCCTAGATATTAAAAGCGAAAAAAAGTCTAAAATTTCGACTCGGGATTTACTACAACAGCGCAGCAGCTTAACAGTACAGTGGCCACTACTCGCACTACACACTTGACCTAATCATTCACAAGTATAACTAACCACTAATCACTTGCACTCGCACTAATCAAAGTGTAAATGAGCCGTAAATAATATATAATGTGATTAAGATGATTTTCGAGTAATCTAATAGAAAAAAATCGAAATCGGATCATCTATTTCAAGACCCATCAAGTTAAATAACAAGAAATTTTGTTCAATAAATTAAGTTAAAAATTTCAACTCTCAAATTACATGTCTTAGCATTGCCTTTAAAAACTTGATTTTAGGTCATATCTAAGTCAAGTATCTTCAAAATCAAGTCAAGTAATGAACGTTATTGAAATTCAAAAATCTAATCCTAAATTCGGGATTTGTGACCATTTTAAGTTACTATTTATATAACTTTAAAATGCTTTAGTCATAGTAATTCGAAGCTCAAAAACCGATGATCTCATAACGATCATCTTGACGCAATAATCTCTTAACAAAATGACATTGTAGTCCCGTCCCGTTGCGTCAAAAGCCTGTGAAACTTGTTCGTTACAATATATACGATATAATATAACAAAGTCGACGAGACGAGGCTTCGAGAGAGAATCTGATGATGCTAATGGGAGATTTATGCCATAGTCGTCCGAGTAAAACGGGCTTTAAACGACTCTGTTGTATGTGTGGTATTTTTATTCGACTCATAACAAGATTAAGGGATCGCGCCACTTTACTTCCAAAGTGAGAGAGAATTTATATGAAGAGAGCCTTTATGTGTGTGTGTGTGTGTATATATAGTTTATAATAACGGTATTAAGAGACTTTGCACACCGAGCTTAACCGACTTTAAAACGTCGTACTTTCGTACCCTCTCATCCTCTAATATAAAATATTATGTATGTATGTACTACTTGTATCCTTCTACAACCACCTGCATTCTCATTCCTATACGTCATACACATATACATAGACATTCACTCTATGTTATTTCTACAAACTTTCCAAGCGACATTCCACCCATCTTTCCTCGAAGCTTGTTTGAGAGTTAGGGAAAAACCAGAAGAAAATCTTATAGTGGAGAGAACCCGAGACGAGTGTATGCATGTTATCATCGTTATATGTACGATATACCCTTTTTTACACACCCAGTCTTTTTTCACCCCCGCGCCATCGTTTGTTCCACGTTCCACTTTTGCGTTTATAATATTTAAATGATATTTTATGTATTCATTATATTCAGCCGGGGGGATTCCGGGATTTTCATCACGAATATTACATTTTCATATTATCCAGCGACAATTAATTGGTCACATTTAAATGTCAATTAGTGTGCATGAGAAATTTGTCTGATACGGTAGATAACCCTAAATGAAATTATCAAAATTTTTTCAATTTGTGATGCATTTGATGGCGAGAGGAAATTTAACGACACCCCAAAATGTAAAGCAAGTTTAATGTCGAACATTTTGCACAAAACAGGCATTAAATATGCAAAATATGAAACATTTAAAGCGAATTTTACGTATTGAAATTTTATCGTGATGACAATAAAGAGCTGTAGTGGAGTAAGAGCAAGTTAAATGATACATCAGACAATTTTGGGATATGGGATGGTGCAATGTATCTATGTGTATGTGAGGGAGAGGCTGGAGACGACACGCGAAAGTAAAAACGTCAAAAGACATTAAAATAACATGAGGAAGCGTAGGTACAGTGTTATGCGACACAGACACTTTCTATGTGAGTCATCAAAGCATGAACGTGAGGAAATACGTGTAACGACATTCGAGCCATCAAACAAGGATAGTTCATTCCCTTCATAAAGGCAACCACCACCGCTAGATGCAACTGTATCTATTTGTATATATGTTTCAGAGATGGGGATTTCATGTTTCATAAAGCGATTTCGTTTCGATTTTTATTGGTTTTGTTTGCAATTTTTGGCTTTAATTTAGCAAGAGAATGGGCGTTGATTTCGAAGTTTTTTGAATGATAAAAGATTAATTTTTATTTTATGTGCAATTAGATGAAAAAATCGGAGAAATTTAACGTAATTTTCTTGGAAAATTCTTTTTTATCTTTGGTACTAAGTTAAATGGTCTATAAGAAATTATTGTTTTGAAAAGGAAACTTGAAATGTTTCTTCGATTAGGTTAATGTTTTTGAAGACTGAAAGGAAGTAAACTGCATTGCATATTCATTTTGATCATTCTTTAATTCATTTAAATAACGCTCCGAGGACAATAACTGGCGCTCCTTCACCAATCACGCCATCCATCGGGACCTCAAAGTGGCTACTGTGAGGAGTTAGATAGTCAAATTCAAACAAAAACACTTAGAGACTGAACGAACATCCCAAGTATCTGACTGTCCTGGATAATTTCGGTCACCATCGAAGGCTGAATCGCGTCTCATTTCTGTAGTTACCTTTCAGAGAACCGCTAACAACTTTAGGCACCCCTTTTAGGGGGTGTGGTCTTTCCCACCTGTACATTCATCAATAATGTAATGTCCAGGGACAGATCACAAATTCATAAGGTGGAAAAAAAAATACTACCCGAGTCGAAATTTCAGACCTCCTTTGGCCCTAAAATGGTACTTTGACACTCTTTTGGGCTTCCAAAGAATAAAATGAGTCTCATATAGACCTAAACGATTCCATCGTCTTCATTTTAACCTACATGAAACTTTTATTACATTTTGTGAACATATCGTGTCGTCCTAAAAAAAGGTTTATGATCATCTATATATTAATACGTGAAGCAAAAATTTTAAACCCCTTTTACCGAATATTAAACGAACGGAGGAGTATGAAATTTGGCACAATTGAAGTTTATATGAGAAAGTTGCGTTATGAGATAATATTTTTTTATAATAATGCTTCAAAATACCTTAAATTAATGAAAAAAGACGTCACACACACTACCACGCGTTTGACACACACAGACATACAATACACACAAATATGTAGATTTTTAAATCTCAGTTGTTCAGTTTGACCACAGACTTCAACCATATTCCAAATGTCATTATTTAAACAAAATATTATGAGAGGAATTTAAATTTTGAAATTGTAATTATTGAAATTGAAGGAAACAAATTTAACCAATTATTTGATTATTGAGTAATATTATTAAAAATATATTTAAAAGATACGTATAACTTCAAATACACAACGTTTCAACCATTTTATTTGGTCTTCATCAGGTGTTTCTTGATTATTATATAACGTATAAATAATTCATACTATATTCTTTTGGCAAAATCATTCAAATAAATTACACAAAAAATTAATTTAGGTAGGTAGGTACTATTTGAAAAAAAAGCTTAGCTAAATTCAAAGTTTTAAACAGGACTTATGCAGCCTATTTCCATTTTTTTATCTTTGGCTTTTAAGTGAAAAAATCTATACATAAAGGTACTTTTGTATTACTTTTGAACGTAGGAAACTCACTTGAAGTTACTTCTGATGTTTCATAGTCATATTTTTTTCTTGTTTGTCTAAAAATATTTCAGAATACTGTAATTTGAATTGACATGCAACATTATAAAAAGAAAAATATCTGCTGCGTGGCGTCACAGTACTTTCTTTTACTTTCATTTATGAAACTCGATGTTGGTTAAAAGAAATATATAAGCACCTTATAACTATACATAGCAGAACTATATGCATACAAGTATACAACATATATGTGTTTATGAATTCCCAACCTTCAAAAAGTTTCAAATAAAAGTTGTAGCCATTAGTAAGCCTAAGAACTATCATAAGCTTAAAGAAAATCTTTGCAGCCGTTTTCAAAAAAATTTGAAAAAGCTCAAAAACTCCGAGAATAAAGTGGAGCTTTCGGTTAACCGATTTCAACTAAAAGCTTAACGGCAAAACAAGATATAATATAAAGGAAAATTTCCAAGTTTGGTGAAATTCGGAAAAGTGTTCGATACGATATGGCTGTCACACACAGACATGTTTCTAAAAACTACTTTTTTGGATTTAGGGGGCCTCAAAACATGTATGATATGAACGAATTGATATTTAGTTTTGAAATTTTTAGAGAATATTCTGAAATAATTTTGTAAAAGATTTATGGAAGAAGAAAAATAAATTTTTTGAAACCTCTACACCTATTTCCTTCCTTAACTTAAAATAAATATTTTCAATCATTATATGATGCACTTTCTTTAAATGAACCTTGAAGAAAAAATTAGTCAAGAAATTATTTTCCAAACATTCGCAAATGCAATCCATTATCTGCTGTAGTTAGCTTAGTAACTAAAGTTTTTGAGGCAGTTACAAGTGAAGTGTACCCTTAGGTATGTACAAATTGTAACGAATTATGGTCGAATTTCGATCACTGGGCAACCTCTAGTAAAACATAAAATATGGTTGTAAATTTCCTTTTTTTTACAATACCTATTGCAAATATTATTTACTAATAACCCAAATTTTTGATCTCTTTCTTTCCTTTACTTAGATGCTTAGTATAATATTGTATATTCTTGTATCCATTACTGGTTTGTTTCTTAATCGTGTTCACTCTGATTCATTTTTACTCAGCTTTAGTCTCTTGTTAACCGTTCGAGTGCTATACGAGTTATTATACAACAATTGAATAAACTTATTTCACTATTTGATTATTTTTCAATATTGTCTATATCAAATGGCCTAAAAGTGTAAATGTAAAAAATTTAAAAGTGAAAAAACCGAGTTTCAAAGAAAAAGTGTGAAGAAATTTGCTTTAATGTATTATCTTGAAAGTAATCAGAGAGATGTTATAGAATTAAATAAAATTTCTAAAGAAATGCACATGGTTGGGTATATTGTGCATTATAATAAAAGGAAATCCTGGAAAAAAATGATGGCAATGGCGACAATAAAGGAGCTGGTAAACAAGGACAAGGAAATTAAGAACTGATATTTGTAATAGTCTTATTACTTTTAAATTTATCGTTAATATTAATGAAACTTATACTATATTTAATGAATAAAAAAACAAAATACTACAATAAAAATGTTATTCTTTAAAAAAAAAACCCTACCAATAAAACAATGAAAGAGGGTGACAAAGAAAGAGTGGAGAAAAGAGAGAGAGGTCCATTTGAAGTTTTTGCTGTCAACCTCTTTTGGGCATAAACATTGTATTTTGTCCAATAAATGCCACTTGTAGGTTCAAAAGAGGTCTAAAATTCAAATGCAAATGGTCATGTTTCAATCTACTTGAACCCAGATTTTGAGGTCTAAAATAGGTCTAAAATTTCAACTCCGGTAGTGACATTTTTGATTCGAAACTTTCTAAGACTAAGAAAGTTTAAAACTGCAGTTTTATGCAAAAAAGCTTTTCCTACCTTTTTTATCATTATCTATAGATATAAAGCAATATAATGATTGGCTCTGGACTATGATAACTTCAAAGTTTTGGCCTTATTATGGCCAGAGTGAAAGTGAGTCTGTTAAAGACATTTTTCAAAAGTCCACCAGTAAGAAACATCGCTAAGAGGGGTTACACATTTTGAATTTTTGAGCCCTACTCTTAGGAAGGAAACTCTGTCTTACAGTTTCTTAGATCCAGCGTTTAAGGCAAAATTCACAGTAAAATATCGTAACTCAAATAATCATCCATCAATTTTTATTAGGAAACTAAATTTTATGCTATTTATTGCCTACTCATTAAGAAATATTGCACTAAATTATCCAAAATTTTACTAAAACGTAGACCTTAGCCTAAACAGTGTTTACTTGTTTTGTTAAATGTTACATGTACGAAGTCACGGGTAGCCATTAGTTTGATATAAATAAATATAATTATATAAACAAAATTCAATCACTGTTTTGAAGTTTTTTTTAGTAATTAGCTAAATGTAAGCTTCACAAATCTTAAATTTCCATGATCCTGGAACTTTTGAGAAAAAACACAGACAGAGAGAAAATAAATGTGTAAAAAGGAGATGAAAAGTGTAAAAAAAAATTTAAAAAAAAAATTTGTAATAATAATTCACATTTATTGCTTACTTGAAAAAAAAATTTCGGAGGAAAAACATTAGCTCGATATTCTACACAAGGTAAGAAAAATGCTTATCAACCACCCACCCCCCTTTCAATTTTCATTCATTTCACAGAATTTTGATAAAAGAATAAGACTTGAATAAAGGAAAAATGCATTTATCAAAATGAACCAACAATAAAAATAGAGGTGGTAGAGACAATAGGAGGGAAAAAATGTTTCAACCCTTAGATAAAGGATTGAAGAAACGTGAAAAATTATGGATTTCTTAAAATTTTGCTTAGCTTAGCAATTTCTAAGTGAGAATTTTCTTAAAATGATGACTTAGACATTTTTCTTATAATCCACCATTCACTATTTCAACCACCTGTGGCTGAAAAATCGGAAAATTCTAACTTTTCAAATCCTCCTCCTCAATTTTCACTTATTTCATAGATCTTATTTGAAAAAGCAAGTTTAAAGCAAAAAAATTATTTACCTTTTTAATATGCAACAAAAAAATTTTTTTAAAGTTGATAATTCGGATATTTTTTTAATCAGCCTTTTCATCCCTTTTGGAAAAAAGTTCGAGAACTTTTACTATTTGTTCAATATTCTGTATAGTATAAGATAAACGCATATTAGTCCCTCTTCCCTTAAATTTTCAATCATTTCACAAAGTTTATACCAAAGAGCAAGTGATAAGGCAAAGAAAAATTTAAGTACTTAATCATATCTTCAAAAACTTTGAAAACAGAGATAGTAAAAACATGAATTGGAAAAATGTTTGGATTTTTAGAAATGTTCAAATCTTTATTTTATGTAGTTTAATGATCGCTTTGAGTAAAAATTGTCCAAAATTAAAATCAAAAAATTAATCTTATAGTTTGTGTAAACTTGAGATTGAAACTTTTAAAAAAATTTCATTACTGGTAATGTCAGCCCCTCAAATTTAAATATATATAATAAATTAGAATAAGGTTTATATTGTTATTAAATATTTATACAAATTTAATAAATTCAATAAAGGTGAAAGGTGAACAAATCTTACCTTAAATACGATGACCAAGGACTCCATTCCCATATAACTAAGAAGACTGGGACTGGAAAATTGTCCAAAAAGTCTCAAAAAACACTTAAACACTTTCACACTTGAATTTAATAAGTCAAAAAAGTTCACGACTGAGTGCACATAAAATCACACACATTACTGCATCTGCAACAAAAAGAAAATTTATAAAAATTTAAATAATGAAATGAACAGAGCCGTAAAATGAAACAAACAGAACCGAACCCAAACTTAGTCGCCTAGGCAATGATAACTCGTGATAAAGATTTAAAATAAAAT
The DNA here is from genome assembly GCA_958496155.1 of Sisyra nigra. NCBI lineage: Eukaryota > Metazoa > Arthropoda > Insecta > Neuroptera > Sisyridae > Sisyra > Sisyra nigra. Next base: position 3,895,065 of record OY292313.1, on the reverse strand, counting down.
TATGATCAAAACTTAAAGCAGGCAGTCGTAATTCGATGTCAATGTCATTTTTAATCCGTTTAAAACGAAAACGAATAAATAAATATTATAACAAAATGAAAAACCGACTTCAAAATAAATAAAAAATCTTAAACAAGAAATGCACTAAAAAGTAACAAAATAATGGCGTATACTTGTAGTGTCTACAATTTACAATTTATTAGAATAAGATAATGTACAACTATTGTTATTTTTGGAGTTGGTGTCAGCCAAGGAAATACGACTATATTGGTACTTAGCTAAAAACGAGAATACCTTATGAAAATTATTTTTCAAATGAACTTTTAAACAATATACTCGATTTGTAACAATATCTAGCGACCTTTAACCTTTAACTAAGCCTTTTTAAATTTTTACAAATTACCATTAATATTTATTTCCTTGACTGACACCAACTCCAAAAATAACAATAGTTGTACATTGTATAATCCTTATAATTTGTAAGTTGTAGATACTGCAAGGATACGCCATTATTTTGTTACTTCTTAGTGCACTTCTTGTTCAAGATTTTTTATTTATTTTGAAGTCGGTTTTTTATTTTTTTATAATATTTATTTATTTCTCGCGTTTTAGTGATCTGAAGTTTGATAACTGATTTTATTTTCTTGAAAATGGTTAAACCTTCTAAACGCGCTGCTTATATGAGGCAGCGCCATTTAATATTATAAGTTACTACATCATCCCTTTTAGACCTTAAGGGTTAAAATTTTTTGCTTTTAAATGTAATAACAAAACAAAGTGGATTACTCTTTTCAACAGAAAAAAAATTATCAAAATTCGATGATTAAGTTAAATGTCACTATTTCATCCCCTATTTTCATCCTTAAGTGATAGATTTTTTTCTTCAAATTGAAATGTGAACAATTTAAAGGTACGTTGTACGTAATAGAAACAAAATTATCAAAATCGGGTTAGCCAGGAAAAATCTATAATATTATTTCATCTCTAATTTTTAACCCCTTAGAAGTAGAAGATTTCCCTCAAATTAAACTGAGACCACACGAGAAGCACTAGCTTTCAAATAAAAAAAGAATTATCAAAATCGAGCTATCCAATAAGAAGTTAATATTTCATCCCTTAGTTTTCAACCCTTTAGAAGTGAAAAATTTTCTTCAAATTAAAATGGAACTACACGGAAAGTACTGGCTTTTTCAAATAAAACAATATTTTTCAAAATCGAGCTATCCAATAAAAAGTTAGTATTTTATCCCTTAGTTTTCAACCCCTTAGAACTGAACGATTTCCTTCAAATTAAAATGGGACCATTCGGAAAGCACCAGCTTTCAAATAAAAAAAGAATCATCAAAATCGCTTTACCCAGTCGGAAATGCTGAGGTAACAAACATAAAAAAACAAAAAAAAAATACAGTCGAATTGAGAACCTCCTCCTTTTTTTGAAGTCGGTTAAAAATGACAAGATTCAAACGGAATTGATTCGGCTTTAGAGTCTTCTATTCAATTATGTATAACAAAAAAATATCTGCTGCGAGGCGTCACAGTACTTTCTTTTACTTTCATTTATGAAACTCGCTGTTAGTTAAAAGAAATATAAGCACTTTGTAACTATACATATAAACAGAACTACATGCATACAACGTATAGGGCTATTTGTATATACGAATTCCCAACCTTCACCCCAGAACCGCCCTTATTCGAATTTTTTCAGGAAAAAGTTTCAAATAAAAGTTGTAGACACTAAATGAGTCTAAGAACTATGATAAGTTTAAAGAAAATCGTTGGAGCTGTTTTCGAAAAAAATTCAAAAAGCTCAAAAACGTCATGAGTAAATTACAGCTTTTGGTTAACTGATTTCAACCAAAAGCTTCGCGGTACAACTAGGTATAATATGGAGGTTAAATTCCTAATTTGGTGAAATTCGGATAACGCTTTCGATACGATATGGCTGTCACACACAGACACTTTTTTAAAAAACACTTTTTTGGACTCAGGGGACCTCAAAACATGTATTTCCGGTGAAATCTCGAATTCGAAAATTCGACCCGATTACAATACTTCTTTTACTATTTATATAGTAGTAAAAGAAAGTAAAAATTTATAACGTTAAATTATAAATAGAAAGAATATTTGAGACGAATTTTATTTAGGTTTCAGGATTTTATTTTCGAAAATTACAATAACAATTCTTGTTATTGATTTGGCACGTAAAAACAAAAACAGAAAATTGTTTTTGATGAATTTAAGACGCACAATTTATATTCAATGTATTTATCATTTACAGGAATTCATTTAAGATTGTTATTGAGGAAATCCTTAAGGATAATAATTTATAAATAAGTTAAGAAAGTTAAAAGTTATTTTATATAAATTAACAGGTAATAAAGAAAATGAACGTGCATAATAGCCGATATATAAATATTAAGGAAATCTAACCTTTAATGGGCTGAAGAAAGTTGAACAAATTTCAATTCCACAGTTCCAGGAACGCCGGGAAAACTACCCAATAAGACACAAAAACCACTTAACCACTTTCCACAATTAAAGTTAATGTCAAAAAACCGAATTATTTGAAAAAATTTCACAAATTTGTGCACCGAAAAAATTGAACGTCATACCGCAACTAAAACAAAAGAGAAACTGTTAATGACTTGCCCCGCTAACATATCGTCAATGTTCTGTTTCTTTTTTGTTAAATTTAAATAATAATACATTGATAAGAGAGATGAAATTAAATAACATGATTGATATTCTTGATTCCACTTATATTTGATATGCATTTGACTAAAATTGGCCAAATATAAAAATGTAAGGTAGTTCAATTTGTGACGTCATTTTTAATCCGATTAAAATCGAAAGATATTTTTCGACCTTCAAACTTTGCGACCAAAATCTTTTCAATCAAATACCAATTTAAGAAATATTTTAAAATAATATTTTATATAAAAATTTAAAATAAAATTATTTATGTTTGTATGGTTGCAATAATTTCTTCCAGGTAATTTGTAAAACTGAATTTCAAATATCGGTTGTTAAATCAAAAAGTTATTGCAAATTATGAAATAATAAGAGAAGTAAAATGAAAAAAAAAAATTTTGATCGCTTCTTACAACTATTGATAGCTTTAATAATTTGTATGCATTTGACTAAAATTTTTCAAATCAAATGTGAGACAGTGAGGCATTCGATTCGTGACGTCATTTTTAATCCGATTAAAATCGAAAGATATTTTTCAACCTTGAAACTTTGCGATCGAAATCTTTTCAATCAAATATAAATTTTAACTAAATATTTTATAAAAATTTAAAGTTAAATAATTATTATTGTATTATACTTTGATAAAAATTTTAGAAGGGCTATTTTTAACCGACTTCAAAAAAAAGGAGGTTCTCAATTCGACTGTATTTTTTTAAAAATGTTTGTTACCTCAGAACTTTTGACTAGGTGATCCGATTTTGATGAATATTTTATTTAATTGAATGCTGGTGCTTCCCATGTAGTCCTATTTTAATTTGAAAGAAATCGTCTACTTCTAAAGGGTTGAAAACTAAGGGATGACATATTAATTTCTTATTGGATAGCTCGATTTTGATAATTCTCTTTTTATTTGAAAGCTGGGGCTTTCTGTGTAGTCCCATTTTAATTTGAAAGAAATTGTTTACTTCTAAAGGGTTGAAAACTAAGGGATAAAATATAAACTTTTTATTGAATAGCTCGATTTTGATAATTCTTTTTTTATTTGAAAGCTGGTGCTTTTCGTGTGGTCAAATTTTAATCTGAAGGAAATATTTCTCTTCTAAAGGGTTGAAAACTAAGGGATGAAATATTAAATTCTTTTTGGAAAGCTCGATTTTGTTAATTCTTTTTTTTTAATTGGCAGAACACAATTTTAATATAATCTAATATCCATTAAAAAAAACTCCACTCATAAGGGGTTAAAAATTAGGGATGAAATAATATTATAAATTTTTCCCTGCTAACCCGATTTTGATAATTTTGTTTCTAATACGTACATCGTGGGTCGGTGACAATTGGGCGGGGAACAATTGGGCGGGGACAATTGGGCGGGGACAATTGGGCGGGGGACAATTGGGCGGGGGACAATTGGGCGGGGGACAATTGGGCGTGGGACAATTGGGCTGGGGACAATTGGGCGGGGTACAATTGGGCGGGCGCAGGTTGACCTCATTCATTTTTGTCCATTCATTCATAAAATTGTTTTCATCACATTTTGTGAGTTTCATCGTCGTTGAAATTTCTTACAAAATTAAATTGCTTGTTGTTTGCCTTCTTATGACGCGTTTTTGGGACACTGAGCGCGGTGGCAGAAAACTCCAGCAACAGTTCTTTGCCGATGAATAAATCACGTCGACTGTGTAGGCATTTGAGCTGCAGCAGCAGGAGACACTGAATTGAACGCGACAGTGACAATTTCACTGGTTGCTTCACGCGTTGTACGTGCTCGATTTTTGGCGACACTAACGACGCTAATTACCTCATACAAAGTCGGATCAGGAGGATGAGTATGTTCTGAACGTATTTCTACATCAGCACCGGGCATCGGATTCAAAATTGTATGCAAGTGAGCTTTGCAAATTCGTTTCTTTTCACATTTCCAGTGTGTTTTTAATGTATTCTCTGCTTCTTTTACATAAGCATGACCATCGTAAAGCAGTTTTCGGCCACCGCGCTCAGTTTCCAAAAAACGCGCCATAAGAAGGCAAACAACAAGCAATTTAGTTTTGTAAGAAATTTCAACGACGATGAAACTCACAAAATGTGATGAAAACAATTTTATGAATGAATGGACAAAAATGAATGACCTAGGTCAACCTGCGCCCGCCCAATTGTCCCCCGCCCAATTGTCTCCCGCCCAATTGTCCTCCGCCCAATTGTTCGCCGCCCAATTGTCCCCCGCCCAATTGTCCCCGCCCAATTGACACCCGCCCAGTTGTCGCCCGCCCAATTGTCCGGATCCCGTACATCGTACCTTTAAATTGTTCACATTTCAATTTAAAATAAAATATCCACCCCCTAAGAATGAAAATAGGGGATGAAATAGTGACGTTTAACTGAATCATCGAATTTTAATAATTTTTTTTCTTTTGGAAAGAGTATTCCACTTAGTTCTATCATTACATTTAAAAGCCAAAATTTTCAACCCTTAACGGCAAAAAAGGGATGATGTAGTAACTTTTAACATTTAACGGCGCTGCCTCATATGACCAGCGCGTTTAGTAGGTTTACTTATATTCAAAGAAATAAAATCAGTTATCAAACTTCAGATCACTAAAAATCGAGAAATTAATAAAATTATAACAAAATGAAAAACCGACTTCAAAATAAATACTTAATAAATCTTGCAACAAAAAATGCACTAAAATAAAAAAAAATTGTGTATCCTTGCAGTGTCTACAACTTACAAATCATTAGGGTGATATAATGTACAACTATTGTTATTTTTGGAGTTGGTGTCAATCAAGAAGATAAGTCCTTCTTTCTTTAAGACACCTAAGAGAAGGTTCCCAAGATTGGAAATTTTTGTTAGATGGGTCGGAGCTCAGACAACTTTGGGAACCACTGCTATATAGTAGTAAAAAAAAGTAAAAATCATACTGAACAAGGCTAACGTTTTGTTTTGAGTATGTAAGTCTTAAAAAAAATTTTTCATAGACAATAATAAAAGCTGCTTCACTTCATATTGTAACGTTTTTTTACGGGTTCGTTGGTTTGTGTTTAACGACTACGAATTTATTTCTTAACAATTGTTTATTTATTTATCTAACACTTATGCACTACAACAATGTTCACTGTCAACAATAGTCACAGTACTGTTTATATTTCACTATATACACAATGTGCACTTTATTTAACAATGTTTACAATTTATATAACACTGAGCACTTCGATGAATTTATTTGAATACACACTCGGTGGTTTATTTGAATACTGTCGATGAATTTATTTCAATACTCTTCGGTGGTTTATTTTATACTGACTTGTTGGTCCAACTTTCGGGTTATTTATAGTAACCGATCATCGGTCGAGAACTTTCGAAACCATAAATCATCCATTACCAGAATTTTCTATTTGTAATCTTAGCGCCTGTCTTTCTCTTATCCATTGGTAAATCAATGGAGAAAATACTAGAACAATGCGTCCTTGTCTCCTTTTTTTGTAATGTTAATCCGTGGTCATAAAACTACTTCAGGGGGTCCATCCTTTTGTGCAATTCTTATCGCTGGTTATTGGTTAAATACGCCCTTCGGGCGCCAGACACAAATGGGTGTCTTGGATTTGTGACAATATCATAAAGCTTTTTGTTTGTTATTTAATTTTTCTTATGCTTTTTTAATCTCAAAATTATCCAAATTAACTTTTTAAAATAATAAAGTGTCCATATGAAAAGCCCAATACTCTCTAGAGCATTAAAAATGTAGCTTTTATAAATTAGAGATGACAATAATTGACACCAAGTCCTCCTCTACTCCTCAAAGCCAACCTGTTGATCTATGCACTTATCACTAAGGACGATTAAAAGCTTTTTTTGAATTAACCGAAACGTCATTTTGTTCCTGGAACATTAGATTATATGCAAACAGCGTAATTTGTAAAGCTTCATACTTTAAAGCTCCACTAGAATCTAAATTATCGCCATAATTACTTTAAACAAAACTAGAAATAACTGCGTTCATTTGTATAGTTTTTTATATATTTTTTTTTTGTTTAAGCTCAAGGTTTGTTTCGTGGAAATTTTACGCTGTCTCTGAAGTAAGCGAGGAAAAATACTGTTCTGGTATTTTTTTTTTTTTGTTGCAACCGAAATGGTTTGTACGAGTGTGACGTAGAATAGGTGCACCTGGTCGAGAGCAAGCTCGACAGTCAACGATATGCACCATAATAAACGTTATAAAGCACGTGAATGCACATTTAATAATGCATTGTATATTAGTGCAGAAACTAATGTAATTTCGGTGTTTCCAATTAGCGACGCGCCATAAAAACTAGCTAGCAAAATGTGCAGTAGGCACTCAGAAAGAGAAGCGAATCATCTAACCATATTTATATTGTACTGTTGCCGCTGCTAAAAATAATGTGACATGAAATGCATTTTAGATGCATTACGCCACGACGACATACACACACACACATACATTCACATTGCCATTTCCCCGAGTTCCAACTTTAAATCCTATTTATGAATATTTGTTGCCGCGCCCCAAACTCCTCATCGTTATTATTTAAAACTATCTCAAAACTTTTAATTAAGACTTTCATATTTTACTATTAAATTTTTCAACCAAAGTCAACTCGAGCTTTTAATTTTACGTAGATAAGCTTTCATTAATATTTAAAAATCTATAAAAGCACACATTTTGTGATGGTTTTTTTTTAATGATTTATTTCCCGATTAAATCTTGTTCGTACATTACTTGGACGTGGGGGGAGTAAATCGGAAGAGGAAAAATAATAGAAAAAGTTGCAAGCAACAAACGTCATATGTCTTTGTGTGTTGTGGCACAGCACCAAAAGAGAGCTTTAGAGAGAAGGTTCCAAATTAAAGATGGCTTAGATAACAGTTTCATCATAGGGTCGAGTGAGACGGTCGTAAAGTATGTGTTGAGTGCGAGTGCAAGGAGTGCAATATCACACTCACTCACACTTACATATATATACAGCATCCCATCTGAACGAAAGGAAATTGGAGTGATTTTTCTCGTTCTTCTCCGCTTTCTCTGGCCCATTCTTCAAACGCCGCTTAACTTTTTCTATTCCCACACAGTCTCTTTTTCAATTCATTCAACTAAGTCTCACTATATAACAAAAAATGCAGGTCAAGTGCAAGCGAAACTTGTAACAGAAGGGTTCTGTGTACTACAATAGCACATTTGAAATACTTATTTAAATCAAATTAAATTTGTTTAGGGGTTGGAAAAGTTAAACTATAACCTAAAATAAGAGACTTAAACTAATAAGCTCAAATCAGTACATAAAGTTAAAGTTCAGGATCACTTAAGCTCATTACTGAAAAAATGGGAGATTATTTATCTATAAGCTTCTTTAATGGTACCCCTTGATCTGATTATGGTTTAAAAAGATACCAACTTGTGAGTATTTTTATTCTCAAAATGATTTTCAAATTGGATAAAAAGGATCATTATCCTGATTTTATACAACACCATGTGGAAACCTGTAAAAGCAACAACTAAACCTATACTTAATATCCCACGCATCAAAAAGAAATACCATCCACAATTGTATGAGCTTGGAGTGATAAAGAAAAGGCAAACGCTTTTGCAGAATACCTTGCAAGTATGTTTACGGCCAAGGATGACCAAATAGATCAAGACATATCAGATTTTCTGGAAAGAGATGAAGAAAATTACTACCAAACATCTATCTTCAGGTAAAGATAATTTCAAAACTAAAAATAGCGAAAGCACCATGATATGGCACAATTACGACAAAAATTATAACAGAACTCCCTCGAAAAGGAATAATGTGCCTTTTAAATGCAGCCGCAAATATGTTTTAGTAGCTAAAATTATTAAAAACAGCAAAAATCATCATGGTTTCCTAGCAGGGTAGAAATCCCGCCAAGGTGTTGTCGTACAGACCTATCAGCCCTCTACCCATAATTTTTAAGATTTTTGAAAGGTGGAAAATGTGGAGGAAAATTGGAAAAAATAAACCAATTGTACGAAATTGTACCTGACCATTAATGTGGACTCAGGGCTGAACATATTTCCATCCCACAATGTGGTAGAACAAATCTGCTATTACCATTCTGGTCTTTGGTAAAGTATGGCACAATGGCTTACTATCTATACCAATAATAATGTTGAAAATTTTTACTACTTGAATACCTATATAATAAAAACGTCCATCTCTCCTGCGCGAGAGAACGAAAAACGGAATAATTTTTGCCAGTTAAGATTTTCATCTAATCAAAAAATTAAGGTGTTTTGTTAAATACTCTTTATTGCCTACATTTTCATATGTTTAATACAAAAAAATAATTGCCATTTACATTGTAATTTGTCTCAAAAAACAGGGTAATAACAGAGTTTGTCCAGAGTAAATTTGAAAACAACTGAACCGATTTAAATGGAATTTTCACAAAAAATTATTAAATATTGTAACTTAAATTATAGGCAATTTTTTATTTAGAATAGTTTTCCCTGTCTGAATGTTTGTTCTTGGCAAACTTGAAAACGGCTGGACTGATTTCGACGAAATTTTTACTACAAGTAGGAAATATAACAAAAAGTGCTAAAAATACTTTTTATTCCGAAAAAAACGTTGATTTTCTGAAAAAACATACTATAAAAACTGCGCAACGAAAAACATACATCGGCAGGCAGTTGTGATACAATGTACATATACTATATCATATTATAAATTAATGTTTGCAAATTTGAAAATTATAGCCATGATAGAAGTATAGCAATAGTTTAAATTCCTAGAAACCATAACTCCATTGTGAATTTACGGGTAGTTAAGATATTATTAATAGTTCGGCTGAGTAAACGTTCGAATTGTCGAGGGAGGAGAAGGAAATCCTCTGCAGTAAATATGATCTTCATTCATAAAAATAAATAGCTTTGTTCAAAAATGAGACCCGTAAGAATAAATAACAAAAACAGACAGTTCGACTTAAGTGATCCCGATTAGGAGTTTGATTAAGAGAGGTGAAGTCGTTAGGCAGAGTCCCCAGAACAAAAAGAAATCCAGCCCAACTTATTTTTCAAGAACAAATAGCAACCTAGATGTAACTATCGCGTTGTTTTTTTACCAAAAAACTATATTCTTAATTTTCAATTTATTTTAGCAAGATATATAAGAATTCGTTGTCTAATCTTGGACCTCGGGAAATAGCAGACTTGCCGATAAGACATAATTGACTTAATACTATATCCTTGAATAATGAACCTAAAGCAACCAAACCTAATACCTCAGATCTTAAGATAACACATTAAATATTATAGATCCAAAAAAAAGGTACACTTCTTAAAGGATAGCCACTAATCCATTCTACTGAAATTAATAAATGATTAAAGGTTCTCAAGGCTTAAAATTTTCTAAATATTTTACAATATTCAAAAAAACGTAAAGATCCTACCTATAAGATAGCTTATATCTGTTCCTTGAATAGTAGTTTAACGGATTTCCTTTAACTTTCTATGAAACAAAGGTTTAGAAATATCTAATTATCTTTTTTTGTAAAAATAGCTTAATTTCTTATTATGGGTAAAATTTTCTATTATTCAATCAGATTAATTTAGATACGCTCTGCGAAGCGGGCGGGTATCAGCCAGTATTAAATAAAAATAAATCTACCACACTTATGGAAACTTTTACAATCATACATGGAAAACCGAAAATTTAAAGCACTAGTCAACTCATCATACTCCGATATATATTAAATAAAATCTGGAAAACCTCAAGGGAGTATTTTGGGGTCCCCTCTAGTACCTGTTGTTTATCTCGGATTTGTCTACAAGCGACGACACTCCGACCGAGACTTTTGTGGACGATACGGTAATCATGCCAACTCACCGATGCTTCCATTACCTCTCAGCATATTCAACAACACCTGGATCTTTTGAGTACATGGGCAAACAGATGGAAATTCACCATAAATGAGGCCAAATCAGTGCAGGTTACCTTCGCACTGAGAAAGGGAAGATACCTTCTGGTCACCCTAAATTCTGTCGAAATCCCCTCATCAGACAGTGTTAAGTACCTTGGAATCTATCTGGAACGAAAGCTTACTTGGAAACACCACACTACTAAAAAAAGGAAAACGACGTGTAGCAGGTTTAAGAATCTACACTGACTTTTGAGAAAACTCTCCAAACTTTCCCTTAAGAACAAAATATTTTTATACAAAACAATAAAAGTTCCAATCTGGACGTACGAGATTGAGCTATGGGGCTCTGCCAGCAAGTCGAAAATTTTAGAAAGAACTCAATCAAAAGAGAGCTGACAGACGCGCCATGGTACATGACCAATGAAGCCCTGTGTACAGACTTAACAATTATATCAGTATCCAGTAAGATTGAGACTCATGCCACAAAATACTACGAAAAACTCCACCAACACCCAAACCCACTAATGTAACCAACCCTGGAGCCTAAAAATAGTAGGTAATTTAAAAGGAAGGTGCCCCGTGATCTGAGTATGGTATAAAGAGATACTCTATTAGGAGCATTCTCTATCAATTATAATCCAGACAGCAGATTGGACAAAAAGTAGCAACAAAAAAAAAATCTGTTGACCTAGCAGAAGCTTTTTTATAACTTTTTCTTTTTACCTTTAAAAGCAACTTTCAGTGTTTTAACACCAAATTTTTTTTATTGTTAATTTTCACGAATGTTCTTACAAGGATTTCGTTTCTTGTTTTCGAGGTACGGAACCCTAAGACTACGTAGGTACATTGAATCGAACAAAATTCATTTACTCTGAACTTAAACTTTTCCACCGAATCAAAAACACAATTTGCCCCTGTTGTGGGTATGACTGCTGTATGCGCGTTATTTTTTTTTTCCTTTTTTTCCATGTTCAAATACTTGATATCTGCTTATATATAATCTATATATACATATATTAAACGATACAGTTTAAAACCATGCAATTTCCGGTTTGCTATACACAATAACGACGCGACAGCACACGACTTGCATTAGATGTTTAATAACTTTGATATTATTTCGTTATGGCATTCTAAATTGCTTTATTTAAAGCATTTATTTTTTTTTTACCCTACTCGAATGCAACGCGCAAATAAAACCCCGTTTTGTTTCCGTTATCATTCGTTACGCATCTATTACGTCATTTACATGGCATTTTAACTTGAAGTTGATTAAAAAAAAAATCTTTATCTGAACAACAAGAAATTATCAGTTTTTCAATTTGCTGTTTTGAGTTAAAATTTTTCAAGTTTTTAAATGCATTTTACAGGGGCTTCTAACCGCATAATCTATAATCATAACTCGTTTTTGAAAAATATCTCCGTAAATCATCTTACTTATATTATAAACGTGAAAGTTTGTAAGAATGGATGTTTGTTGCTTTTTCACTCAAAAAGTACTGAATGGATCTGGATGAAATTTGGCATAGATCTAGATTATAATCCGGTTTAACACATAGTATACTTTTTATCCGGAAAAAATACGGTTCCCGTGGGATAGATATTTTTTTGTTTTTTATAGAGCTAAAAATAAACTTCCTTTTTTACAATGTGGTAGTTTAGGGGTCAGAGAATGATATTGGTTACTTCTTATATTGGAATAATGAACGGTTCCTATGTGATAGTAAAAAAGTATGTATTCTATAAGAACCGTGTATTTAAAAGTAGTTTCATTAAAATCCACGAAGTAGAGTCTTAACTCATTTTCCTTAAGAAGATTTGATCTAATTTTTACTCAGGAGAGATGTACTATTCCCGTGGGATAGATATGTTTTTTGTTTATTGTTAAAAATTGATATGGTTTTTGTAATGTGGTAGTTTGGGGGAGAATGATATAGCTTACTTTTAAGGCTAGAATAATGCATGGTTCCCATGGAATGGAAAAACAATTATATCCTACAGGAACCGTACATTTAAAAAGTTTCGGTAAAGTTTGTGAAATAGAATTTTAACGCATTTTCCTCCAATTTTATACAATAACGAAAGAAATCTCTACAAAGTTGAAATTTAAAATTGACAATTTTTACTGGAAAATAAATATGAATTTCAATTTAACACCCGATAAAATTAATAATGAAATTTTTTTTTAAATATTTGAATTTTTGCATTGTTCATTGTCGAAGATATTAATTAGAAATAAACGTATTAAAATAATACACTAAAAATTTCAAAATTTAACAATTACTTAATGGAACGACTTTTCATGAAGTTTTGCTAAAGATCCTGTAGGATAGCTACTAATCTATTCTTTTAAAGGAACATCCATTAATTATTACGTGATGCGTTCGGTGGCCGATGGGGTCGGGTCGAATCTCATCTAATCTTACTTTGGGCAGAGGGAAGGTTTCCCAAATATCACGTATTTTTTGAAGAAAACAAACGTTTTGAAAAATATCACATTAGATTGCAGGTTGGGGGAAAGGGTTATGCCAAATCTCATGACATCTTACCAGAGGGGAGGTGGTGGGATTTTAAAAATCGCAAAAAACGCCTCGCGCAATTAATGGATGTCTCCTAAAATAGCTGTACGGTTTTAAATGACATTTGGTATGAAAGATTTTCAAGTCCTAAAGGAAGGAATACAGGTACTTTTTTTACTAAAAATCGTATAGAAGCTGATGTGAGACAGCCAACATCTCTTTTTTGAAAAGTAGTTTTACGAATTTTGATGAACTTTCTTTGGATCGAAAGTCTGAAAGTATTTATTATTTTATTCTGTCAAAATAGATTAATTTTTATATTTTGCTATGAACGCAGGGGATCTTTTAATCAATCAGTTAAATTTAGATACACTCAGCGAAGCGAGCGGGTATCAGCTAGTATTTTTTAAAAGCAATTCAACTATAAAATGAATGATTTTTTTTTCCATTTCGATATCAAAAATGGCTTAAACATGGCTTACAGACTAAAGTAGAGAAAAGAGAATCTATAACTTTGTCAAATAGAAAAACATGCAGTTCGAATTCTCTTAGTAAGAGATGTTCAGAACTTGGATTATCTGGCAACATCATACTGGGAATTTATCAAATCAAGTATTTGCACATTTAATGTAAAAAGAAGTAAAAAGAACAACAGCAGACATGAAGAATGAAAGAAAAAGCTTTAAAAAGTGTTTTTTGTATAAAAAAAGTAAAAAAAATCTATAAAAAAGTGAAAGATTAGGAAGACATAAACGTAGCTAAAAGACTAAGATCTTAATGCCTCAGAAATAAATCCGTGAAGTACCTCGGAGTATTCTTTGACAGCAGATTTAAAATTACATCACCTTAAAAGAAACGGAACCAAATGTTAGTTCAGCTTTGCCCTCTGGTAAATAAAAAATCAACCCTTGCTGTTCATTTCTGAGGGGAATTTGAAGATCCTGCAAAATTTCCAAAACAAGGTTCTGTGCATTATCTTGAAAGTACCATGGTATGTTCGAAACTCTCAAATTCACAATGAACTAAGCAGGATATAGGCTAAAAGGCATATAACAAGTCAAGCCAAAAGATTCTTTGATAACATTTCTCACTGTTCAAGTGCCTTCAATACTTGAGTCAATGCAGATCCCAGAGAAGATTGAAGAGAAGGCTCCGGCAGGAAATTCTTTGAAAAATGTAAAATTTTCTCAATAAAATGTTTGAGGATAAATGTTAAACCTCCAGCTAAACCAAAGCTATAACAGACAAATTATAATAATCACTCTCTTCAATACCATGCAAGGCGACTTTCGAGGTTCGCTGAACTAGTAACAAAGTTTAGAAGTGTCATTAATTTGAATAATACAAAAGAGTTAATTGAAATTTAACAATTTTTTCAAAATGAAATCAGACTGAAAGTTATGAAGGAAAAAATCAATTAAATCTTATTAAGTAAATTGTAAAAAAAAGAAAACACAAAACACGTTGTCTTAGGTAAGGGCACCAACTATCGATATATCAAAATATCGATAGTTGATATTTATTTCCGAATATCAAATTCGATATTTTTTAAAAAAGCTTTATTATATTTTATAATAATTATAATTTATTCCACTTATAATTATTGACAATTTTTCAAGTAATCGCGTTTTGAGATGAAAATATCGATATATCAAATTATCAATATTTTTTACTCTGCATCTATCGATATTGCTTGTAAATATCGATATATATTATATATCGGTATATATCGATATATTTTATACATTTGCCCATCCCTACGTTGCCTAGGATTCAACAATAATATCGTGCCTCTCTATCACTTGTATCGCGTTCTCGCTTGCACGCACAGGTTCAAATGTAGGTAACGTGACAAAATGGCCGAACTTTTTCTGACGTAGTTCATCAATTTATAAAACGTTATCACGTCAAATTCTTTAATGAAGGTTTTTGTCCCTACGCATAAAATAGGATTGGGTTCTTTGTAGGCTTATTGTATTCCTGGTCTCAGGACTTTAGAAAGAACTTTCCTACTTATTAAAATTTAATATTCTGTCTAGCGATTTCAGACCTTGTACTAAGTTTCTGATGCAATCCGTACCTGTCATTTACCTAAGCAGGTGTCTTCACTTTGTGAAAGCTTTGCAGTCAATTACGATGTGGATTACATCTTTGTCTCCATTTTCACATAGGTTAAGGTTTATTTGGATATCCTAATTTTTGCAGATGCTTTCCCAGTCCACAATGCCCGATGATCAGTCCTGAGTTGGTTCCTTCCTTAATGTAGCACCTGTACAGTGAAAGAGGATCAGCTCCTCTTACTAATTCTTTTGCTGAGGTACTATCCAGGATAACTAACACGTATGCAAATCCAACATTTTTTTTAGTAGGAGCAATCTCTGTATCAAGCTTCCGATGCAATTCGTCCCGGTTTAGACGTCATTGATTCGAGAGCTTTGCAGTCAAATATGGTGTAAGTTGCACTTCGATCTTCACCACATTATCTGCATTTGAGGTTCTTTTGGAATATCCCAATCATTTTCTTGAGTTGATTTCTTTCTTACCATAGTACTCTACTTAATTAACAAGGATTCTCCCAATAATTCTTGATCAGGAACTTCTCCTCATTAATTATTCATTCACTGTCTAGATTTTTCATCGTCCTTTTTACAAGTCTTCTGGACTGCAGTCTCTGGCACACGAATGGACACGAATCAACCCAAGCATCTGCTTCCTCATTGCCTTTATTTCCGTTATGTCCTCGATCAAGTGTTAAACTCCCGGGAAGTTTAAAGAACAACTTGGTAACATAGAAAAGTGAATAATTTTTGAAGACTTAATAAAATCAAAATACACTAAACTCAACGTTTTTCGATAGCAAACACCTAATTTTTGTTTTTGTTTCAAGTATCAAAGAATTAACAAAACAAAATGAGAGAACATGAAGACTTCCTATATTTGAAAATTGTGAAGAATGCAAATATGGCTAATAAATCCAAGTAAACAACGGGAAAACTGAGTTAAATAAACAAATTCAACTTTTACTGATTCTTGCGGTAAACGTTAGGTATCTTGCAGTGGCGTGCGGTGACTTTTGAAACAAGGCATGCGGTTAGAAGTAGGGGGGGGGGGGGTATAAGAGCCACATTTTTTATATTTATTGTTTTATTTGATAAACGTGGTGTTATTAGTTTTTTTTTTAAATTAGCCTTATTCGACGCTCCTTCTTACAAAAATCATCAACAACCGCATCATATAATGTATTCAAAAACCACGAAAATAGTTCTTATCCTAAAGAACAGAACATTTGTATGGCTTTTGGGTCAATAATTCAAAATAACTCACAAAAAGTATCAGTAACAATTAAAATCACTGTTTAGATTCAAAACGGCAAACGCATCTGCAGACCGTTAATCAGCTATGTTAAATGCCGAGAGAGAGAGAGTATTTGACCGTACTAGTGCGCATGCGCTACCAATTCGAAGCAAATAATCGCATGCTACTGTCGCCAACGCATTCATTCGGCTTTTGCCGTTCATTTGATTTGGTAAACTATGCCCATTTTATGAGTGATACCTTTCATTATTACGTAAATAAAAAAATTTTTAAATGATAAAAATATATCATTTTTAAAATGATTTTACAAATGCAATTACGTAAATTAAAAATGAAATGAATAAATCATAAAAAATATTCAATTTTTAAAATCGTCTTACAATCCAAAGGCATGCGCCGCATCTACAGCATGTATAGACCGCACGCCTCTGGTATCTTGGTGCCTATAATAATGCATCATACACCAAAAATAGGCCAAAATTCGCAACATAAAGACTTTTGTAAATAATCCATTTTTTAGTCGAAATTTTGATTTAACAGGTTGCTACACCAACTGTTGATTTTTTGAAACCCTTCCATATGGTACGTTGCAACTGTAAAAAATGTGGAAAAACCAAGAGAAGATGGATAATTATTTGCGGTAAGAAACAAATCAATTTTCTTCAATCACTAATAATTTTTAATCTTTGGTCAAAATCATTGGTTGTTACAATCAATAATAATAATAATATAATTATTTAATTATACAGAAGGTGCGTTATTACCATAATTTGATTATTTCCTCTTTCTTTACATTTTTTTTTTTTTTTTTGAAAAACAGCTAGTGAAAACTAAAAACTAAACGAAAAAAAAATACGATAACGATGAAAATCGAAACAGAGAAGATAAAAGAAACGACAACAATGAAAAATCTAACTTCAGCAGGAGATACTGGACGAAGTTTTCTTATTCCGTTTTTCAAAATTATCTCGTTCACTCGAACTTTTTTTTATAGGTTCTTAGCTTTTACAAATGCATTATATACAGCTCTCTAACACTTCACTGCGATTATCGACATTCGTTTACTAGAAAGATTGCACCTCAACATTTTGAACGTTCGTGAAGATTTCCTTAATAAAACCAACATGTTGAGGATTTTTTTTTTTAATTATAATTAGTATACATAGAGATCTTATTTTATATAAAAAATTGGCACCTGTACACATTTTTTTAAGGATAATTTAAATGAAGAAAATGCATCACGTCTCAGTTGGAGAACGCGATTTGAAAACTCTTAACTATTTAGCTGTATGCTGAAGAATTTTTTTGAAGATATTCTTTTAATACATTTTAGCTATTTACATTGAAATGATGAATGAAACGACTTAGATAAACCTAATTAAAACAAATTAACTTACTGTACTTTAATTTTTTTAATAATAATAAGAATAATAAAATTTGTCTGAAAAAACTTATAACGAGCCAACAAATAACAAAACTCCAAATCGACTCAACGAGAGACGGAGAAGACCGTCAGGGAAGTCTTCCATCTTCCAAAATCAAGATCAAATCGTTTATATACAGGAAAATATTTTTCTTAATATTATTATCTTAGTTATTACGAGAAAATTATGACAAAATATGGTCTTATCATTGATAGAAATATTCACAGTTATTGCACTGAGAAAATAAAAACTGATAGTGTTTTTTTTTTTAGCGGGGAGTATGTCCCATGCCTCAGCTGGTCGCCCCCAATGATGTCAAGTTGTTGTTGGGTTTGAGATGGCCGGCGGTGGTGAAATGGGGTGGTTGCGACCCGATGCTGTTGTGGCCTTGCGAGCCGGACATATTGTTGTTCATATCGCCGTTCGAGGGTAAATTGTTGGGTCCTCGATGTCCGTTCATTAGATGTTGCGGCACCCCAGTCGGTGACTGTCGAAACAACAAGAAAAAAAAATTGTTAGTCCAATTAGTTCGAATCGGAAGTATGATTCTTGGACAAAACAGGACAAGACAGTAAACAGGATTATGATGAGTCTGAAAACCACTGGTTTGAAGGACTTAATGAAGGATAAAATCAAAAATTTGCGATTTCACGAATCAATTCTTTACGACCATGGATGAATCATGAGAAGAAATTCATTAGGAAAAGGAGGAGGCTTACGAGAAATATTGAAAGCCACTGATATAAACGACAAAACCAAAAATTTTCGAACATCTCAGGAATCATTTCATTCACTACCAGAGACAAATCAGGAAAAGGACGAGGCTAGCAAATCTTGGAAAGTTAAAAAACCAATGTTTCAAGTATCAGAAGGAGAGAACCAAAAATTGCGATAATTTCAAGAATTTTTTTAAGTATAATTTAATATTTGTGGCATAATTGCAGGTGAAAAATAAGGACGAAGGTCGAGTGGAAAATTTCAGGAAAATTAGAGAAAAACTTCTTATAACAAAGAATGTTAAGATTTCAACTTTAATTTGATATCCACAGTCTTAGAGAAAAATTCTCAAACTTAACGTAAAATTGTTCCCAATTATGAAAATTCTGCATCTACCGACAATCAAGACGACTAAATTTTAAGGATACAAAAAAAAATATTTCTTCTACTTAATCAAATATATACCATATATAAATGAACTGAAAATTACGACAAACTCTGAGTATAAACAAATTAGAATTTATTCAACATTAGTTAAAGTATGAGGTTTAAAATCTCGGAAATCCTCTTTAATCTAAAAACCACACAAAGAAATCGATTTTTCTTATTAATCAATTTCATACCAAGAAGATTCAAAATAAAATAAAAAGTGGTTGCGTGTACTTATGTACGCGCGTGAGAAGTAATACTTCTTTGGTATAATTAAAAATTAGTTTTTATTAATTTTATTCAAATAATCAATTTTAAAAAATTGTAATTTAATATTTAATAATATATATATATATATATATATATATTTATAGATATAATTATTAAAAATAAAATTAAGAGAATAATATTTTAATTTGTATCAATAAATAATATCCAAAAAAAGCTGCAAGACGTTTATAAAATTTGTCAGGATCATTTTTCTGGTTAACAATTCATTCATGTCATGAAAACGAAGCTTCATAGAAATTGCAAAATAAAGTAAGTAGCTACTTGTCAAAGTAAATGTCTTAATCTTATTCATATCTTGTGTTACTAAATTATTATTCTAAGATGGTTGAATCATTTCAGAATCCCAGATTTCGTGATAACTAAGAATATGCATGGAATGCAGACGTCATTTTCATCATTAAACTTCAAAAAGTAATTATAACAACTACTGCAAAATGCGAGAAAAGAAATAACTTATTTATTAATAATATGTGTCATTTGTATATGTATATAATTATTTTTAATTTAAATATAAAAATAAATTAATTAGAAAATAAAGACAACAAAAATTCAAAATACGCGCGCTAGGAAACCCAATGGTTTTGCGACTAACTTTCACTCTCATCATTTTTTAATAACGCGCCTAAAGAAGTATAACTTCAAAAACAACGTTGACAAAAATAAATCTCTATCTATGTATTTCAAGTTAAAAATCGAAACCGAAAAATACAAATCAAAACCTTAAATGTTTCAACCTTAAAACAAACTGAAAGTTTGCTTTAAGCCTTCTTAATGGGCTTAAGTATTTTAAGCTTGATTATTCTGAAGAAATATTTCAAAGCCTTTATCGCCATAATTTTTTTTTACATTTTCATGTTCCAACTCTTTTGAATTCACGTATAAAAGTAGAACTAAAAATGTAGTGATGCTTAGTTACTTTACTTTAAAAGTATTTCATCTTAAATTATCTTAGATCAATCTTTTTTCTTTAGAAGTAACAGATTGTCAAGAAAATTTTAATAGAATTTCTGTTTCATATCCTGACAATACAAGATCTATTTAATAGTTCACATATCTAACGTTGAACGTGATTAATCTTTAAACATAAAAATCTGAATTTATTCGTTGATAATACTTATCACCAACATTTTATGCCTCTAAGAGAATAATTAAATAAAAATAAAAAAATTTTAACTATCTTCTTATCAAAGAAGTAAAATTCTAATCAAATTTTTCATTGTAAAGCACAATACGTCATGTTTCTTGTACCAAACAAGAGCCAAAATCCTTGAAGTTTTATAATATTAAAGGTATTAAATGACGCATCCATGAAGGAAAAACATTTTTTTATCTTTGAATTAAAACTATATTTAAGAATAATTTTAATAAAAATTAACAAAAAAGGCAAAAATGTTCCTTGTAGCAGCCTATTTAAAGCTTTCAATTCTCACGATATAGTGAAAAAGAACAAAACATAGCTTTTTGAAAGCTATATTAAATGGTTTCAAACTTACGGAGAACGAAATGTCTTTTAAAATTAATCTAATTAAATCGAAAATCTAGTTTTACTTGATAAGACACTTTAAATTAAGGTACCTCCACTTAAAAGTTGACTTTCTACGGTTTATTAAGATTATTTTTAAATTTTATTTACCAAAGTAATCAAAAATAAAGTTTATTTTTAGATATACTAAGCTAGTGGTTCTTAATTTCGGTTCGATCGAACCCCAGGGGTTCGGTGAGTCAATCTCATGGGTTCGGCGGTGGTCAAGATACCTTCCCGACTAATATAAGGTATATGGGAGATATACATAGGTCCCATACCTAAGTTTTGAATTTGAAAAAATTTTATTTTTATAGTTAAGAAGATGAATGTGCATTTGAAACTGGTGGGGGTCAGTACCTCAAACAAGGTTATGAACCACTGTACTAAACGAATAAAAAAAAATACAAACTACAAGTTTTCAGTACTTATGAATGTCCTCAACCATAGTATCGCTAACTTTTTACTCTTTTTAAAAATTATTAAATGACTGAAGTCAAAAATTGTGACCAGAAATTGAAGACTGGACATTAATAAGGGGCTAAGTGAGTTAGACCCGAAAAAGCTAAGTGCCATTGCCAACAACCTAATACATACATTAACCTAATGCATTAATAATTACTATTAATGATCATGGCATTTAGTCCGCTTTTAACATTGTTGGCAATGGCACATTAGCTTGCTTTTTCGGGTCTAACTAAATTTTTTGTTTTTGGCACTTACTTAGCTCATTATTGATGTCCAGTTTTCAATTGTAAAAGTTTCACTGACACATTGAAGATCAGTTTTGGCAAAATCTACAACCAACCAAAATTTGTTTTGGTACGTAATTTATAGCTATGTTAAGCTTCTTGGAAATTCTAAACCAAAAAAGCTTCTTGAAAGCTTAAAAATGCAAACAGGTGTAATTCTTGGATCCGAAATGCTATAGGTACAGCTACATTAATATTTATAAATTCATCAAGATATTGGCTATGTTACGAAATGAATTAAGTTTGATACTAGGATTTCAAAATGAGATTATTAACGAACTCTATGCTTGACTTGACCTCATTTCTCTCGAGTAAGAATAAATTTCAAGCTTGATTTAAGTCAATTAGCTTAAAATCAAGTCAAAAAGCACTTTCTTACTTGGGTCAGTCGAAAAAATTGTTTTTATATTTTATTTAATGAACTAATCAAAGTTAATGTTTATTTTTGGATATACTAAAAGAATAAAAATTTACCAAAACTTGTTTTGGTAATTAATGTATGGCTATATAAAGCTTCTTGAAAATTGTAAACCAAAAAAGCTCCTTCAAAGCTTAAAAAGTCACACAGGCTTCATTCTAGAATTCGAAAAATACTTTAACATCTAGAAATTCATCAAAAAACTAGCCTAAGATCCCGCTGCATAAAAACTACTCTCATAATGTAGCTTAATCATTTATAAATCAAATTAAAGCTCTTTATTTTCTACACACGATGATGATGTAAGATTGCCAATTTAAAAGTGTTGCAAAGAAGCGAAAATAATTGTTAATAACTGTTTAATAACTTGTTTAATAACTGTTAAAGATGCTGTAAACTAAAGAGAAAGTGAGAGAGCGCACGACGATATTTTTCAGACAAAAAAGGTAAAAATTAGTCTGGCGAAATTTATTTTTAAAATCCTTTGCGTGTATCAATAGATCGAGACACGCCATCGAAATAAAACTTGTGGGGAAAAACACTCGTTGTTTTCGTCTGACAAATGTCACAGCGCGTTAACACTCCCTCACTTTATCTCATCTTAACATCTATTTTTGCTTATTTGCGGGCATTTTTAAATTGGAACCCTCATATAATCATACACAGAAAAAAAGAGCTTTATGTGATATGTCAATGATTAAGCTACATTATTGGTGTAGCAATCATGCAATGGACTCTTGGCTAGAAAAATTCTTTAAATTTAACATTAACGTTAACTAAAGAAAGTCTTGCCAGAATGTGTTCCGTAACCCAATTTCTTAAATTGACACCGTTTTAAATAAAATAAAACTTTGATCTGAATGTTCGATAACAAAATATTGATCGAGATCAAAAATTAAAAATAAAATTTGTACCTATAGAAGCAAACCTATTCAAATTTTTGTCTTTACAACGATTCTGAACCAAAATAAGAAACACGAATAGAGTCAATATTTCACGAAGTTGTGCTACAAACACTTAAAAACTAAAAAAAAAAGTGGTTGCGTGTACTTATGAACGCGCGTGAGAAGTAATACTTCTTTGGTATCATTAAAAATTATATTTTATTTATTTTATTCCAATAATAAATTTTAAAAAACTGTAATTTAATATTTAACGATAATAATAATATATATATTTAAAGATATAATTATTAAAAATAAAATTAAGAGAATAATATTTTAATTTGTATCAATAAATAATATCCAAAGAAAGCTGCAAGACGGTTATAAAATTTGTCAGGATCATTTTTCTGGTTAACAATCCAGGCATGTCATGAAAACGAGGCTTCATAGAAATTGTGAAATAAAGTAAGTAGCTACTTGTCAAAGTAAATGTCTTAATCTTATTCATATCTTGTGTTACAAAATTATTATTTTACGATGGTTGAATCATTTCAGAATCCCAGATTTCGTGGTAACTAAGAATATGCATGGAATGCAGACGTCATTTTCATCATTAAATTTCAAATAGTATAACAGCTAACTGCAAAATTCGAGAAAAGTGATAACTTATTTTTTAATAATATGTGTCATTTGTATATATAAATATTTTCTAAATAAAATATAAAAAATATATTTAAAGAATTTATTATTTTTAATTTAAATATAAAAATAAGTAAATAAATAAAACAAAAATTCAAATTACGCGCGCCTAGTTAGAAATACCGTGCCGTTTTGCGGGCAACTTCATCTTGTTAATTTGTGATGATAAAATAGAACGCTACTAATGCTTCTAAAACTGCGCCGCGATGCAGACGTCATTTTCATCATTAAACTTCAAAAAGTAAAATAAGTAAATAAAGACAACAAAAATTCAAATTACGCGCGCCAAGAAACCCAGTGGTTTTGCGGCCAACTTCATTTTTTCATAACGCGCCTAAAAAAGTATAACTTCAAAAAAAAATCGGTAGATATACTATTTTGAAAAATTTAAATATTGATATCACAATTCTAAGACTTGATTATATACTTACGATATGTTCACAAAATAATTCAAATCAACAATTTTGGATACTTTAAACTAAGTTCCATTTTATGAAACTTTTAGGTATGTTAAAAAATAACCAAAAAAAATTTTTAAGTGGAACTTTATCTTCTATTCTATTCACTAAGCACTTTAAGTAACAAATGTTAAGATCTATATTTCTTGTGTAAATTATTTGATATATAAAACCACCTGTGGATATAATTAGATCCCTATTACTATCTATTACCATCAATATTTTAAAGCAGTTCGTTTTTAATCAAATTTTCTCATTAAAAAGGATTTTTATATCAAAATAACTTAATTGATATTCATGAGTAGGAAGAAAAGGATTAAGGATCCATCTTTAATCAGTGTTAAAAAAATGAAAAAAAGATTGACTCACCGGTGGTATGTGCGTTTGACTCGTTTGTCGTTTGATGTGGGCCAAACTGGATGGATTATACGCCATATTGGCGAAGACAAGCCGCTCTTCATAGTCGTACTCGCACAAAATTTTATTTTCACACAAATAAAATCGATCGCCCACACAAAATCTGCAAGTAAAAAAAAAAAAAATTAATTACATTTACCTCACTTAGCTTAATGTCTTAATGATATTTAAACAATAGATCCACCAAAATCAATCGACAATGCAAATAATTTAATCAGTAAGTTTATAATTGAACATTTGTAATTTATGTTTGTGTGACGTATGACGAAATGAAAGGGCTTTGGCGTGAGAGCAGCTTTGTTTGTGTAACTGTTGTCGATACTTGCTTGGTTGCATGACCAAACGATGCAACCCGTCATTCAACCACCCATCCATCAACATCCCAATCTCCACAAACATAATTATAATATATGCAGTTAGACACATAGACAGACACAGTGCAAACTCGAAACAACATTTCCCACAACAACAATATTCGAGAACGTGTTGAAAAGTGATTGTTTCATACTTGCATTGTGCTTTAATGTCCACCATATATTCAATACGGCTCCAATAGTATGCATTTAACGATCAGGGGATTTCCAAACTCAACATTATTAATTATTATTTATTATTATCATTATTTAATACAGATTGATTCATATTTCCTCGACTTTGTTCGAGCCAACCACAAAACGTTATATGACACGCGTGTTAAACTAAACGGTTATTAAACCATTTCAACCAAAATTGGCTTATCGACGGCTATTATACAAATTAATATCTAACGATAAATTACTGGTTAGTTTCCCTATCGACCACCACCATTTCTCATCCTCTCACTTTATTAACATATATATATATAATTTAATGGTTCAAGTTCCTGTCTTGTTTGACATAAAATGAATCGATCGTAAATTATTGCCATTTTCCGGAATCTTATTGTTAACGATCACTAGTTTGACAATCGAATTATTCATTAATTAACGACTAAAACAAACATGTGATTTCAGTAACTCTACACGGAAAAAATGTGTTGTAGTTTTAACAACATTCCTTGTTAATTTTACTACATTAACTAGTATTATATAAGATGACACCACGTGTGGTAACGTTTACCAGTCAAGTGTAATTAAAAAACTGTAGTATTATTTACAACACGAACTAGTAAAAATGTAGTTGAATTTTTGACACTTGCATTTATTTGTCAAAATTATTGGTTTTGTTGTACGCGCATGCGCAAACGCCAAAATTTGTTATTTGTACAACACTCAGCAGTTGTAACAGCTTTTTTTTTAAATTAGCCTTATTCGACGCTCCTTCTTACAAAAATCATCAACAACCGCATCATATAATGTATTTAAAAACCACGAAAATAGTTCTTATCTTAAAGAACAGAACATTTGTACTCACGAAAAGTATCAGTAACATTTAAATTCACTGTTTAGATTCAAAGCGGCAAACGCATCTGCAGACCGTTAATCAGCTATGTTAAATGCCGAAAAAGAGAGAGAGAGAGTATTCGACCGTACTAGTGCGCATGCGCGACCATTTCGAAGCAAAAAATCGCATGCTACTGTCGTCAACGCATTCATTCGGCTTTTGCCGTTCATTTGATTTGGTAAACTATGCCAATTTTATGAGTGATACCTTTCTATTTACGTAAATTAAAAATGAAATGAATAAATCATAACAAATATTCAATTTTTAAAATCGTCTTACAATCCAAAGGCATGCGCCACATCTACAGCATGTATAGACCGCACGCCTCTGAACAATGGCGGATTGGAAATTTTTAAGATTTTAAAAATTCAACAAGTGGTTGTTTATATTGAATTATTTTTTTTTCTTTAATACATCGATGGAGTTTGGTTAAATTGATAAATTTGACTTTCTTTTTTTCTGTTAGCAGAAACCCAGGCTAGGGCTCGTTCCCTCGCACTGGAGCCTTAGGCTTATTGCACTGCTGTTCTGCTCATGTTTTCCCGTTATACAAGGATTTTTGCTTATTCCAGATTCAGCATACTGATTAGTGCCTCTTTGAGCGTCATTTATCCCATACAGGTGTCACCATTTTGTAAGGTTTTTGCATTCATGACATGGATTGCGTTTTCCTCCCCATCCCCCCACACAATGTGCAATTGAGGTCTCGCTGAGACACCCCAATAGTCTGCAGATGCTTCCTCAGTCCACAGTGTTCGGTTATCAGTCCTGTTATTGTCCTGAGTTGGTTCCTTCCCAGCAATAAAACCTCAGCAGTGAGCGAGAGGCAAATCTCCTCATCATTCTTTCGCTGAGCTTCTGACCAAAAATTTCTAGCTAGTGTTTGTTTTGCTGCTGCCTCAGACGACTTTTTATCGCCCTTTTGACAGCAAATTTGGTGATCCCCACTTCAGGCTCCGAGCTCACGGGGTCATCGAACCAACCCTTGTGCATCAGCTTCTTCATTGCTTTCGACTCTTTTATGTTCCGGCACTCAATCAAGTTTGACTTGGTTGTGCTTTGCCAAGTCCTCCAGGAGTTCCCGACACTCAAGCACCAACTAAGAACTGATCGCTTAACGGATTTGCTAATAAGCAAAATTTCCGCATACGGAGTGACACTAATCCACAAAAGACCCTACAGACTACATTACCTCCAAAAAAATGCAGCATTTGATGCAGTTTACAAACGCTGGGGGCATCCTCCAACCTTATTTCTTCAAAAATGAGACCGGGGATCACGTCACGGTCAACGAAGATCGTTACCGCACCATGATCAAATATTTTTTGTTTGAACATATGGATGACATTGATCCGGACAAGATGTGGTTTCAACAGGACAGCGCTACATTCCATACGGTTAGGGTTTGCAAACCGGTTAAAACCGGTTTTTAAAAACCGGTTTTTTTTTTACTAAAAATCAAAAACCAAAAACCCGGTTATTCAATAAAAATAAACGGGATTTTTTTTACTGTATTTAACATTATTTAAAAATGAATTTTACTATAGAACTTTGACGAAGTATTTAAAAGACCCAAATTGTGAGTTGCTCTGCCATATTCGTCAGTTATCGGGAAAAGAACGAGCAACTTAAAATTACTATTAAATGCCTTAATCACAGTTAAATCAACTTTGACGGATGCAGAAAGAAAATTTTCTGTGTCAAGAAATTTTGACAACAAAATTAAAAGTAAGTTAGAGAAAAATTACTCCTTAAACATACTTTTATAGGTTTTATTAAATTTTAAAATTCGCAAATGAACTTTTATAGCTGAAGTTGAATTAAAAATTGAATTTTATTTGTAAATCAATACAATAAGGATGGGGTGATTTTATTATAGATTTAATTTTCTTAAAAACCCGGTTTTCAACCGGTTAACCGGGTTGAAGATAGGAAAAAACCGAAAAACCGGTTTTAACAAAAATACGGTTTTTTGCAAACCTTACATACGGTGACCGCAATTATTGACTTTTCTTTTTTTTTTTTTTGGTTTTTAAGGTCGCTTCAACTACTTTGGTCATTAGCGACCGTCAAATTCGAAAACCCAGAAAAAAATTTAAGGCTTTCATGGGATTCGAACCCAGGACCAATGGCATATAAGGCAACTGTCTAGTCCACCACACCACTAAGTGACCTAATTATTGACTTATTGAAATCAAAATTTGGCGATTTGTTAATTTCGAGAAATAGACCTGTCAAGTGGCCTCCAAGGTAGTGCTTTTTGATACCACTCGATTATTTTTTGTGGAAATACGGGTGGGTCACTGGTTTATGTTATGATCGACAATTGACGACCTGAAAACCAGCATTTTTCGTGTTATTCGTGACATGCGGGCAGTAATGCTCAAAATTGGACATCCAGAATTCTTATAAACCAAAATTTGAATGGAAAGAACTAAGATTATTACTTTTTGGCAGATCTTTTAAGGTCCTCTTTCGAACAGAGCCCTGAACAAGTGTTCCTGCCGCGCTTTTCTAATTAAGGCTCTGAATAAACACTCTATTGTAATTATATTAAAGCTTTTATAAAGCTCTGGATTATTTTGGACTTGTTTTATACGTAATAGTAACAACTAGCAGGTGGTTAAAAATTTTGAATGAAACTTAGTTGTTAATTTTCATTCGAAATTTTAATTTTCAGTAAATTTTCCTCAATATATTTTTAATTTTTCACGTAATAAATACAAGTGGAAGACATTTTGGACCTACTTAAAACCGTCCAAAGGTATAAACAGAGAGATAAAGCTCAGTGTTTGTACAATAGCGAGTGGAATTAAATTTTAAACAATCTACACTATCAATTTCGCTGTCGAGTGTCTTGAGTCGAATTGTGCCATTCCAATTCGACTTGTATTTTATTAGGCGTCAATTTTCGTCACACTAGTGGGACCCACTCGATGGCCTGAACATTTTCATTTCGTGTCCCGTTCGTTCACCCACCGACACAGGCTTCTTGTCAATTCCCTTTTACACACATAAAGCCATCGCTCGGACATTTTCCATCTGCTTGATTCGCGTGTCAATGTGAAATTCTGATTATAAATATTTAAAATGCTCCCTGTTTTCATGAAACTTTACAACACAAACGCTTTCTTTCCACTCACTTACTTTACGCGCTCCACTTTGCTCCACGTTTACTTTTTTATTCCAACCAACACATACATACATACGTAAATACATAAACATAGAGCTTTTAGTTTGGTGTTTTTTTGTCCTGTTCTCAATCCTGTGTGTATGTATTTTTTTTTTGCTTCACCAAACAAGGAAAATGCGATGTATGAACAAGAAAAAGCAACGGAGCAACTTTTATTTAATATTTAACGAGTTTATGGGACAAATTGTTGCTGCTTTATATCTCGACGTAAATACATAAATATACAAAATACGTGGCCATTTAGATTAAATAATGAAATAATGTTAAACTTATTCCAGATAAATTGGCTTTGACTGTGTTTACTTCTTCGTGGATAACAATAATTATTTAATGGATTGTTGATTGAAAGCAATTTGAAGCACGACAAACGAATCGAGATCTATCTATTTATCCAAATGAGTGCCGACGTTATTAATGTTTTACTAGGACAAAAAAAAACATACACGATTATATTTAGGGGTGTGGGGGTGCACGAGTCGTAGGCTTTTTGTTCTGCTATTATAAAATTATTTATGAATCAAATTACTTAAAAGCTTTTTTTGCGCTTCTCTCAGTCAAATGGAGGGCAATTTTATTTCTTTAAAAAAAAAACAATTTTGAAATTCCCTCGAGTGGAAGAGGGTTGGAGGTCTGAAAGCCACTATAAAAAAAGAAAAATATTTTTTTGTGTGGTTCTCGATTTATTGATGACCTGAAGCGTTTTTATAATTACTAACAATACAATATTGAACGCGTTTTCCAAAATCTATTAAAACCCAACTGGTGGTTTTAGAGTGAGATGAGCTTTCTGTAAGACCCATAAAGTTTTTCTAGGATTAAGATTATTTTATTCACGGTCTGAACCTATTTTCCTACCAATATAAAATTTTTCCTATCTTTGATAATCTAAAGGAACCATAATCCTACATTTTTAAACTGATCTTTATTCATCTATAAACTAACCCTTAATCAAATTGATAAATCCTTCTTCTGAGATTTAGCCTATCTAAGAACGTTAGATGAATGTTTATAGATTAAAATTTATAATATTTATCGACTTCTGATGGAGATCCAATTAAAGTTCTTAACTTTTAAGACCATTGCACAAAAACCATAAAGATTCCAAAATCTAAGCAAAAAAAAACTGTTCAAAATCCTATTCCTGTGTCAAAAAAATTTTTTATATTTTTAGCTATCCTGCAGGAGTTGTAAACTTTTCCCAAGATAAGTGACCTGTTCTATAAACAATCCTCAAAGTACCCACCGATTGCGCCCGTACCAACAAATGTCGAGCCGGTTTGGACAGTCTTGCTAAAACAAGTTGCCAACTGTCATTACAATGGATTCTCAGTCATGTTGATATCTTAGGACATGAAAATCAACCACCAACCCTTATGTCTCTAATATCATCCCAGAGCCACATCGCAAGTACTAGAATCAACTAGAACCACTAGAGACTAGACACCTAGTCACACCTAGACACTAGAATCACTACCGTGGAACACGAATTTGATACGGCCCCTTGAACCGTATTGACATCCTACTCTACAATCCTACTGACAATCTGTTCCCTCTGCAATGGGGAACCCATGAACGCCATGTATCTTGACAACTGTCCTGCACTTGCAGACATCAGGGAGATAATCGAAAACTGCCAAAACCAACTATTCTCCAACCTCTACTGGACGGCGCGACACCGAATGACAGAAATGTCAAGAGTGGGCGTTGGATAATAAGACGCAGAAGAAGAAGATCTTCAAGAAAAGTCTGGCATCTCTCTAAATCAAACGCCAACCTTTATGTCTCTAGCATCAGATCAGAACCACATTGCAAGCACTATCAACTGGCATCCCTAAAACAGGAAAAAATGGGAATCCTTACTGGAATCCCCTATGCTACGACTTCTTCCCCACCAGGTGTCAGTCGCAGCTTTCCGAACTACTATAGCTAAATGGCTACTATAGCCAATCTGCTCCCTCTGCAATAGGGAACCCATGAACGCCATGTATCTTGACAACTGTCCTGAACTTGCAGACATCAGGGAGATAATCGAAAACTGCCAAAACCAAATAGTCTCCAACCTCTACTGGACAGCGCGACACTGAATGGCAGAAATGTCAAGTGTGGGCGTTGAATAATAAGACGCAGAAGAAGAAGATCTTCAAGAAAAGTCTGGCATCTCTCTAAATCAACCGCCAACCCATATGTCTCTAGCATCAGATCAGAACCACATTGCAAGCACTATCAACTGGCATCCCTAAAACAGGAAAAAATGGGAATCTTTACTGGAATCCCCTATCCTACAATTTCTTCCTCACCAGGTGTCAGTCGCAGCTTTCCGAACTACTAAAGCTTGATGGCTACTATAGCCAAACTGCTCCCTCTGCAATAGGGAACCCATGAACGCCATGTATCTTGACAACTGTCCTGCACTTGCAGACATCAGAGAGACAATCGAAAACTGCCAAAACCAACTAGTCTCCAACCTCTACTGGACGGCGCGACACCGAATGACAGAAATGTCAAGAGTAGATGTTGGATAAGAAGAAGATCCTGTTTTTTTGTTGAGAACCAATAAATATACTTTTTTAACTATTTTTCTTTCTATAGCTATCCCACAGGAAGGATTTCCCAACATTCAAAATCCAAAGAACCGTGAAATTTTGCTGGATTAAGAATGATTTCTAGTGGATCTGATCCATGAAATACCTTTATACCAAAAATTGTGTTGTTAAAAATCCGTTTCCTCTTACAGCTACCCCACTGAAAACGAGGGAGAGAGTCCAAACGTTTGGGTCAACAATTTAATTTTCTTAATAATAAGTATACGATTACAACTTCTGTTAGCATTTATAGGGGTTTTTCAGTCAGTAGAGGTTATGTAAATGGTATAAGTATGTTCTGGGCATGGACCAAAGTATGATTTTGAATTGCATATTATTTTTTTACCAGTTCTTCGTGTTATATCATAACTCCAGTGCGTCCTAAGTTTTCTTTTTATTTTCTTCGTCTATGTTTATAGATTGGTGATATTTATGTCTACTTTTGGATTCTTCAGCAGTCTAAATGGGAAGCCGTATTTGAAGTATTTGATGTTTCCAAGTCTTCTGGGTCATTATCGTTTTTATCTAGATCTTAGATCTCAAGGTTATTAAAGCTTTTGCTAAGAATTCAACCATGAAATGAACCTATTGAAGTAAGCTGCAGCATTTATCATTATAAATCCATTTTAGTGTTGTAATTTTTAAATTGTACTGGTTTTAACAAATAACCTATTTAGGGGTTGTTTTAGGTAAAAATCTCACAAGGTTATTCATCTTGAAAATCATCTCTTATTTGTCGATTTCTTGTGGAACGTCTTGTATCACTAATTTTTTTTTTAATGACAAGACCGAAAATGAAACTGATTGATTTTGAAGCACACGCGAAAATCGTGTAATAAAACAGAAAGGGGTGGACGGAGGAAGCAATGGGGGGCAGCAGGTACAGTGGGGGAGGATGCAAAGAGCAAGAGAAATATTTGATGTGAATCGGACAATCGTCGTGAAACGGGCAATTGTTGTCATGGCCGGCTGGACCCATGCACTCTGCATGCATGAAGCTGATTTCCCAACTGACTTGTAAAATGCTTTAAAAGATGTTCGTTTCGCTTTTCCACTCGTATCTTTCCATTCGTATGTATGTGTGTATTTTCACACAGCCTCTCCTCAAATCGGACACAATTGGCAACACATACACATGCACACACACACACCATTTCACCGAAACATAACGATCAAACAAATAAGAAAACGCAAAAACTCACTCAATCCCGTTTCGGAGCGAAAAACAATTTTTCGGCAATATAAAACACGTTAATATATGAATACGAAATTATTTTCAACCCAATCAAAAATTAACGACCCTTATTTACCGAGAGGGCTCTTGCACCAAAATTACAATCAATATTCAATTTGTATTTATATTTATTATTTTTACATTAGATTTTTATATTCCATTAATTTAACGATAATATTTCATCAATTTTGTAAAATTGAAGTTATTTCCATTCCCCCTCATTTTCATATATTCCACCCCTCTCTTCGGTTAATTCCAACGGAAAACAAACAATCGAGATAATAGAACATATAGGTAGATATAAAAGCTGTGCATATCGGGTAAATGGCGTGGTAATGTGCCGGTGAGGAGGCACGAAACGCGAGTCGAGTCAATGAATAAATAACATTTTCATTGAAATTATTTTGTAATTGTGTAAAAATAATGTCGGTTTGATTGGATTCCGATTTGAGTGGATTTATGCATGAAAGTAGAACACTTGGATTGCTTTAATTTACTTAAATGCGGCCCAATCAGCGTGCATTAGCGAGTCATAAATCGAAAATGATTGCACCATTTGCTGAACAATTTAATAATTTGGTGAACTTTAAAATAATTCAATAAGTGCATGAATTATCTTGTTATTAGGTAAATCTTTGTCTTGTTATACATTAAGTCAAATCTAAGTATTGCTTTTAAACTATTATCGACTAAATGCCTCGAAGTATTAAGAATCTATCTACAATCCATGATTTAATTTATATACTTCCAAGTATTTATTTTATTTTAATTTGATTTTTTTCAGCCAGCCTTAAATGAACTAATTTACGTTGAAAAGTGGTTTAGAACTACTTAAATATTAAGGTATTTTCATTGTTATCTTTTTCGTTTGTATCTATAAAAACTCGTTCTACAAAAAAATGTCCTGCGAAGTTTTTCCATAAAGTTGATAATTGTGTCGAAAAATTGGAAAATGTTAAACATTTATCAACATAATCTTTAGGCGCGTTATGAAAAAATGATGAGAGTGAAATTTTAAGATGCGCGCGCATTTTACAATAAAAATTAACAAAATAAAGTTAGTCGTAAAACCACTGGGTCTCCTGGCGCGCGTAATTTGAATTTTTGTTGTATTTATTTTTATATTTAAATCAAAAATAATTATATATACAAATTACACATATTATTGATAAATACGTTATTAATTTTCTCGAATTTTGCAGTAGTTGTTATAGGTACTTTTTGAAGTTTAATGTTGAAAATGACGTCTGCATCGCGGCGCGGTTTCAGAAACATTAGTAGCGTTCTATTTTATCATCACAAATTAATAAGATGAAGTTGCCCGCAAAACGGCTCGGTATTTTTAACTGGGTGCGCGTAATTTGAATTTTTGTTGTATTTATTTATTTATTTTTATATTTAAATTAAAAATATTTAATTCTTTAAATATATTTTTTATGTAAATATATTTGATATATTTTTAAATGATCCTGACAAATTTTATAAACGTCTTGCAGCTTTCTTTGGATATTATTTATTGATACAAAATAAAATATTATTCTCTTAATTTAATTTCTAATAATTATATCTTTAAATATATATATTATTATTATTATTAAAAATTAAATTACAGTTTAAAAATTGATTATTTTAATAAAATTAATAAAAAATAATTTTTTATTAGTGCAAGATGTGATAAGAGAGGCGTATAGTCACCACTAGGGTTTGCAAACCGGTTAAAACCGGTTTTTAAAAACCGGTTTTTTTAGTAAAAATCAGAAACCGAAAACTCGGTTATTCAAAAAAAATTAACGGGATTTTTTTTACTGTATTTAAAAGAATGTCAGTTATTTGAAACAATCGGGAAAAGACCGGGGATCACGTCACGGTCAACGGAGATCGTTACCGCACCATAATCAAATATTTTTTGTTTGAACATATGGATGACATTGATCCGGACGAGATGTGGTTTCAACAGAATAGCGCTACATGCCATACGGTTAGGGTTTGAAAACCGGTTAAAACCGGTTTTTTTAGTAAAAATCAAAAACCGAAAACCCGGTTATTCAATAAAAATAAACGGGATTTTTTTTACTGTATTTAATATTATTTAAAAATGAATTTTACTATAGAACTTTGACGAAGTATTTAAAAGACCCAAATTGTGAGTTGCTCTGCCATATTCGTCAGTTATCGGGAAAAAAACGAGCAACTTAAAATTACTTTTAAATGCCTTAATCACAATTAAATCAACTTCGACGGTTTCAGAAAGAAAATTTTTTGTGTCATAAAATTTTGACAACAAAATTAGAAGTAAGTTAGTGAAAAATTACTCCTTAAACATACTTTTATAGGTTTTATTAAATTTTGAAATTCGCAAATGAACTTTTATAGCTGAATTTGAATTAAAAATTGAATTTTATTTGTAAATAAATACAATACGGGTGGGGTTATTTTATTATAGATTTAATTTTCTTAAAAACCCGGTTTTCAACCGGTTAACCGGGTTTAAGATAGGTAAAAACCGAAAAACCGGTTTTAACAAAAATACGGTTTTTTGCAAACCCTAGTTTGCAAAAAAACCACAAGCATGGAAGACGAACTAATACGAGAGGAAGCACCCAGAATAGTCCCGCAAAACAGATGACCCAAAAGGATATGATTACAGGATTGCCTTGATTTTAATTAAATATTGATAGGATATAGTTTTTAAATTCAATTAAGTAGTGGAATAATTAAATAATTTCTGGTACGGGATTGTTAGTGAACAATTTCCGAACACAAGCGAAAAGCGAATTAGATACTATATACTATTATAGTATTAACTTTTAACAAAAGAACACAACTAAAAGCCACTAATTGTAAGAGATGTAAAGTGAAAGTATTTTTAAAAAAATCTTGGAAAGAATTAGAATAATTGCAAGCCATTTTCCAACTATTTTTGAAGTGAAACTTTTATATCGGCGGGGTCTTAAGATTTTTTCTATCTGGAAAAAATTGCTCAATTTAAAAACCTGTTCGTAAAATTTCAAGTTAAAATTTTTTTGCGATTTGTTTTTCCATTTGTCCGTTGAAGTTTCACTTCTACTATGTGTCCCAGCACACATTTCGATTTTTTTTTTTTTCGTGTAACACCACCTGTTTATTAAGACCTTGATAATGTATTTTGTTTGAGATCTGTTCTTTTCTTCCATTCTCGTACCGTCACTTAAATGATCATTTCTGAGTATACAAAAATAATTTTAGATCAGACACCTAACGAACAGATTCCTTGTTTGAGAATTAAATTTTTTTATAATATAAGATCCTCAACAAGATGTTAGAGTAGTAGGAATTTTAAAACGCATTTTACTCATTTTTTTGCAGAAAACTGCATTTATTCAACGCCAATAAATTTAACCCCCGAAAAAAATTAAAAATTAATAACTTGGCAAATATTCAACTAATTTTTTTTCCAAATGTGTCCATTCGTTTCCATAACCCACGTTAATTAAAATTTTTTCGATCTTTCCAAATAAATCACAACTTCACAACAATTTCCATAAGCATTTTAATATGGGCCCGTAAACAATACCCAGTTGTCCAACTAAAATTTTTATTATAGAGACAAAGCTCGAAAGAAAACGATACCCGAAAGAGCGTGCAAGAGAGAGAAACGTAAATGTGGACAAAAGTGGTCGAGCGAGGCTATAAATTCGGTCGGTAACAACTAAAATTAATTAGTAACAATTAAAGTCGAGCCGTGTAAAGCTAATCTGTGAGCGAGTGCCGGGTGCTGTGATATCTATGGGAATCATAGAGAATAATGCACACAATAGAGCGCGGGCTTTTCGAAATTGTGACAATGAATTGCAACAACAATGAAACGAATGAATGAAAAGCTCGCGACCGAAAATTATTTCAGCGAGTAGTCGGTTTAATAGAGGGCAACTGAACTCGAAATAAAAAAAACACTTCAAATTGATTTGCATAAAAATTTTTGGGGTTAAAATCTTTATGTTACCAAAAACTTTTGAAGCTCAAAGCTTTTTTTTTGGGTTAAAAATTTTAAAGTTTGATAGTTTAAAGGTATTTAGTCGTGACTAATTGAATCGAGTTCTGTGGAATTTCGGGTTTAACTCGCAAACATTTTAATTGGTGTGCTAAATCATACTCATTACCTCACCACGGGTATTATTGTCCTGCACCGATATCCTTCTTCCCTTTCATCCATTTATCCAGGTCTATAGCGGGGGCGAGAGCAAATGAATGCAAACTACATCCGACAGGCATTCGACCCGAATCGCGTTGTTTTATTTGATTATTTCATTGTTGTCGCTCGATTTTCACTCGGGTTCAAATCTACCTATTTACAGTTCAAAAGCTCGCCTATTATTCAAGCCAACGTCGTCTATTATTCGAGCTTACCAACCCTGATTAAATACATCCACCAATCTCATCCCTCGATATTCCAAATTGAAAATCAATTTTTTTATTTAATTTTCCAAATATAATTTTTTTCCTGCCCACTAAATGTTTGCAAGCTTTTTATCGCATGGAATGGGGGTGTGATAATTTTTTTTTGAGGGATGGGAGCTGATGAAAATTTCATTGATATTTAATTTTGTTCGATTCGATTCTGAACGAGTGACCAAATTCTATTTAATGCTTCATCATTAACACAGTAACGTTTTATAGATACGATAGAGTTGATGCGGAATGATGATGATAAAACTAATGAATAATTAATTTATCATTTGGTCGATTTTAAAATTATTTTCATTGGGTTTCAATCGTGCGTTAAATTCACTCGGAAAAATCACTAATAAATTGAGTGAATTGTTTGATTTTAAATTAAAACTAGTCAATCGTAAAAAATACTTTTTATAGAATCTTAAGCCTTTTAAGCTTCACATCTGTGCATCATCAATATTTTTTTTTTACTTTTTTTATTACTAATTTTATTAGATCTATTGAAGTCTATAGAAGTCTATTGAAATCTTTTGAAGTCTATATTGAAATCTATAGAATCTATTGAAGTCTATGAAATTTGTGGCGACGACATACATACATTGCACATAGCGATCAGTAAGTGTAGAAAAGGCTTAAGAAAAAAAAAAATTCCACGAACCTGTGATTACATTGTTGACAAGCGAAACACTCCAAGTGGTAGACGTTACTTCTGGCTCGCATCACCATTTCAAAAGCGGGAATCACTTTGTTACAAGCTGCACAATATCCAGTGTTTCCAAACAACCTGTAAAAAAATTATTTTAATTTTTTTTTTTTTTTAAATTTTTTTTTTGGTTGTTTACCGAAGATAGTCTCGTTTACATAGTATTAAATTGGCTTTGGTATATAGGGTGGAGCCCACTTCGCCCAGACGACAATCGCAACAGCCGCATTTGAGACAGTCTTCGTGCCAGAAGAGATCCAAGGCGCGGAGCAGGAATCGTTCAGTGATTCCTTTGCCACAACCGGCACATTCTTGCTGTCCCTGGCCTTGTGAGCCCGTGGCAGCGCCTCCACCACCGCCTGACGTATTGTTGACGGCTGTCACAGGCCCTCCACCCACGCCAGGCTTTCCAGCCGCCTCCGACTTGGAAATGTCCATCGTCATCATGGACCCACCGCCGCCTAAGCGACGATCAGACTAAAACCAAAAAAAAAATAATTTTAAGTAATTCGATCCAAAAGTTATAAGATATGGGCTCAAAGGGGCTCTCAATATGGGCTCTCCTTTTTAAGGATTTACCCTGTGAAAATTTTAGAATTTATTAATATAAAAATTTAGCCATCCAAAGCCAACAATACCACGATAACTCTTCCAAACTACTTACATAAGTTATAACGTTAATATAAGATTTTAAATTAAAAAACTAAATTTAAACTAACATTTAAGACAATTTCATCTCTGACTAAATGCATGAAAGAAAAGCTTTAAAAATTTACTACAACTAATAGTCGGTAAAAAGGACCAATTTCATACCAAATTTTCTTTATTTTCTCGCCAACGTTTCGTCAGAATTTCTGACTTGTTCATGGCTCAAAATTCAGTTATTTCACATTCGTCATAAATATATATATATTTTTTTAAATCACCCAGTAAAAATAATACAATTTGGAACTAATATATAATTTTTTTTTATAAAAACATCATGGATTTAAAAATACTTTTATCAACAGGTGTTTTACAAAAAAAAATTATTAAAATTGGACAATAAATAAGGATGAGCAAATGCATAAAGAATTTGTCAGGATCATTTTTCTGGTTAACAATTCATGCATGTCATGAACACGAAGCTTCATAGAAATTGTAAAATAAAGTAAGTAGCTACTTGTCAAAGTAAATGTCTTAATCTTATTCATATCTTGTGTTACTAAAATATTATTCTAAGATGGTTGAATCATTTCAGAATCCCAGATTTCGTGATAACTAAGAATATGCATGGAACGCAGACGTCATTTTCATCACTAAACTCCAAATAGTATAACAGCTACTGCAAAATTCGAGAAAAGTAATAACTTATTTGTTAATAATATGTGTCATTTGTATATATAATTATAAAAATTAATAAACTAGTAAATAAATACAAGAAAAATTCAAATTACGCACGCGCCGAGTTAAAAATACCGAGCTGTTTTGCGGGCAATTTCATCCTGTTAATTTGTGATGATAAAATAAAACGCTAATAATGCTTCTAAAACTACGTCACGATGCAGACGTCATTTTCACCATTAAACTTCAAAAAGTACCTATAACAGCTACTGCAAAATTCGAGAAAAGTAATAATCTATTTATCAATAATATGTGTTATTTGTATATATAAATATTTTTAATTTAAATATAAAAATAAATAAATAAGTAAATAAATACAACTAAAATTCAAATTACGCGCGCCAAGAAACCCAGTGGTTTTGCGGCTAACTTCATTTTGCTAATTTTTGTCTCAAGATGGCCGCCCATCTAAAAATTTCACTCTCATCATTTTTTCATAACGCGCCTAAAGAAGTATAACTTTAAAAATCTGTTCAATCATTTCAACAAAATCAATGTTTAATTTAATTGTTAACGGATTAGAGTTACTAAAGGTCTAATCAGTGCAGAATTGGAGATGTTATGATTAAGAAATTAATCTAGTCAAATATTTAAACATAATTTTTTAAATAAATGCTTGATATTTAGACTTGTAAATGGAATTACTTGTGCTTACAACGCTTGACTTGACTTGTCATTTAAGTTTTAATATTTGATTAGAATTTGACTTGATTTTATACTTAAGTCAAGTTTAGGCCAAGTAGCTTTACAATCAAGTCAAGTCAATCTTTAATCTTGTTTTTATGAAACGTTTATAAAGCTTAATTTCTTTCTTAAACTTTCTGTTATTCGGTGCCTTAAATAACTTATAAAGTATCTTAGTAAAATTTAAAAGATATTACCCCAAAGATGACCTCACACGGAAAAAATGTGTTGTAGTTTTAACAACATTCCTTGTTAATTTTACTACATTAATTAGTATTATATAGGATGACAGGTAACGTTTACCAGTCAAGTGTAATTAAAAAACTGTAGTATTATTAACAACACGAACTAGTAAAAATGTAGTTGAATTTTTGACACTTGCATTTATTTGTCAAAATTATTGGTTATGTTGTACGCGCCGCATGTGCAAACGCCAACATTTGTTAATTGTACAACACTCAGCAGTTGTAACAGCTACATATATTTACTACACTATGGTAGTAAAAAATACTACACGGTAGAGCTGAATACAACACAGTGTGTTGTCTAATGTTACATTTGTGGTTATTGTGAACACAAAGTGCAGTAAAAATCTTTTTTAAGTTTTAATTTGATCAAACTTTGAAAAAGTGAAATTTGATATTTTAAAAGAAAATTTTTCGTTGGTAAAGTTCAATTCTTGAAAGATACGTCGAACAGTGAGACAACAAAATGTTCTTGTAAGTATGAGTCTAGGATGTCCCAATGACAACATTTTTTTTTTCTAGAAAATTTATTGAAATCACCTTTTACAAATTCAAAAGAACCAATTATTAGAGAATAGATGAAATAAAAAGTTTGCGCCAACGCGAAAAGAGTATAAGAATTTGATTTTTCTTCTGCGGAAGTTTAATTTCTTTGTTAAACGATTTTGTAAGGTTCATCGAGGTCGCGACAAAGAACGGAACGAGTGAAATTTTCAAGTGGGTCTTTATGGAATGGCACAGTAGGTATACGATTTATATATAGAGGCGAACGCACACGTCTACAATGGCCGCAAATGTTCGTGCGAGAAAAAAAGTTTATACTTGATTAGTAGCGTTAAATTAAGGCCAGCGAAACTTAATTAAATTTTATATAATGAACTAACTGAAGGAAATGCTGAACAAAAATAATTAAAAACCTAAATTTGCTTCGCCTCTCTGCCATCCCGCTTTCACGGGCCTCGTTCTCACTTGCACTCCCGGCACCGGGTATAGACTGTACACCCGAGCACAGTCAAGAGACTAGCGTTTAAATGACAAACTTAATTAACGAACACAATTCTTTGAATACTTTTTATATTCTGGTCGGGTGGTGCGGCACACGGGGTGGCATGGGTGGGCCGAGGGTGGTGGTTGACGTTGTTGAGAGAGGGTGGCCCCCGGTTTATATGCAACCCCATCCGTCCTCTTCACGACGACCCACTCCGTTTTAAATGGATGGGGTATAGCTTGGTACTTTTATCGCTTTAATTAATATATTTTTCATTTTATTT
This sequence comes from Sisyra nigra, assembly GCA_958496155.1. Taxonomy (NCBI): domain Eukaryota; kingdom Metazoa; phylum Arthropoda; class Insecta; order Neuroptera; family Sisyridae; genus Sisyra; species Sisyra nigra. Next base: position 3,853,484 of record OY292313.1, on the reverse strand, counting down.
ATTCATTCAGACAGTTTTTTTATTGGCTACCATGATGAATAAATATAATAACATTATGTGTAGAGCCGCGAGAGAATGACTTTATCGTATTTCAATTTACGAAAAAGATAAAGCACTTTCCGCGATTGTGGCGAAAATTATTTTTACATTTTGCACCATTTTCATTTTCATCATCATGTCGCATGATGTTTATGAATGGGGGGGGCTCACTTTGACTCGCGTAAAAAGAAGCTTAATTAATAAAAAATATAACATGATTGTATTTAAATGATGAAAATGCACATTGTACTACAACCAGCATCGGTTCATTGGTATGTTATTAAATTTTTATCGTAATCACTGTCCATCGTTTCTTTTCATACTATCTCAATCATTTTTTTAAAAATATAACCTTAAAATGCACTTGTAAAGGAGTTCCACTGGACCAAAACTGCTACTATCTCTGACAACTAAACAGTCGTAATGATCACTTAAAGTGTGGTACAACCAAATTTTCCGGAATACACCATTTAGAGACAATATTTAGAGTAATCACTCAAATTTGAGTAAACACTCAAGTTTGATGATAAGATTAATAAATGTTCACCATTTTAATTTTCGTTTTATAAAACTCATTCATTACAAAACCAAATCATAAACTGACGAAAACACTTTAAATGTTTTGACAATTTTCATAGACCAAATTCATCACATAAGTTGAGTATCTATTTTCAACTTAATGATTTCACAGCTTTGAATGGTAGTTTTGACTGAATCAAACTATGTACTCTTTCATATTAATATCGATAAAGTGACGATGTACTCACTATAATGGGTCTAAGGACAGTACTTTTAGTTGTCACTCAAATTTGAGGAAACACTCAATTTGTAACCATGAACACTAAAGTAAAGCCTGAGCTTCCTCAGTTAAATGCACTATTGTATACTTCAAATGTTCAATCAGCAATTACTTGAAAAACTCTAGCCTTCACTTTTCAAGTTGAGTGTTTCCTCAAATTTGAGTGTCAGTTATAAATATTGCCCTTAGATTCACTACAGTGAGACTACAGCATCCATAAGGATTTCAAAAAGTGGATATTGCTCAAGTTTGATTAATGTATAGTGTCCAAAAGTTAAGTTTTCATATTTATGATACAGAATGGTCCTAAGCGACTTGGTGTTGACTCTTTCTCCTTGTAAGCCCTTAATTCTTGTTTTATAAAAATGTCGGTCTTTAAATTTATCTAATTTTAAAGTTATTTGCTAAAGAACTACTAGAGTACTTCTCTTATCTAGACATCAAGATCTCTTACCAACTATATTGTCTGGATTCCTAGTCTATAATCAAACCAAAATTTTAAATTTATAACAAAACCTTCCTTTCAACGTAAAACTTTACCTACAAACACTGAAACATGTTTTGATGATTAAACACTTAAGACAATATTTATAGCAATCACTCAAATTTGAGTAAACACTCAAGTGTGATGATAAGATTAATAAGTGTTCGCCATTTTAATTTTTTATTTTATAAAACTCATTCATTACAAAACCAAATCATAAACTGACGAAAACACTTTAAATGTTTTGACAATTTTCATAGACTAAATTCATCACATAAGTTGAGTATCAATTCTCAATTTAATGATTTCACAGCTTTGAGTGGTAGTTTTGACTAAATCGAACTATGTATTCTTTCATATTAATATCGATGAAATAACGATACACTCATTGTAATGGGTCTAAAGACAGTACTCATATGTCACTCAAATTTGAGGAAACACTCAATTTTTAACCAAAACTTAAGTGAAGGCTGTGTTTTCTCAGTTAAATGCGCTATAGTGTACTTGAAATACCCAATCAGCATTTATTTAAAGGAACTCCATTCATTTTGTCAAGTTGAGTGTTTGCTCAAGTTTGAGTGGCAGCTATAAATATTGCTTTTAGATCCACTACAGTGAGTGTCTCAAGATAGTATCCGTAAGAATTTGGAAAAGTGGACATTGTTTAAGTACAGGTGATTCTTTAGTGTCCAAAAGTTAAGACTTCATATTTAATATATAGGGTGAACCAAATAATATCCTAAGCGACTTAGTATTGACTCTTTCTCCTTGTAAACTCTTAATTTTCGCTACATAAAAATGCCCCAAAAAATTAAAAGGGCAAAGAAGAAATAATTTACCAGTTAACTAATAAACGAATTTCTACCAATTAACCTATAAATTAATTAACATTGTTATACACACCGAAAGGATACGAAAGCCACCAATCAGTGTGTGACGAGGACGAAACGAATGTAACAATAAAAAATATTTTACGAGACTGTATTTTAATATCCAGTATGTGCATATTTAAAATGAAATTAATAATCGTCTGATGTTTTAATTTGATAAACAAACGGTTCTTTCATCCACCATAAAGCACAAGGGCGGGGGTGGTTGCTGCAGAAACCAATTAGTTTTTCTACATGAACATAATACGGTACGTGTATGTATTATACATATATGCATGTGTATGATGCATGATGTGAAGAGGACATCTCATTTTCGCGACCAGCTTCACAAAATACAATCGTCCTGGTCTCCTGTATTCGTCTCGCTTACTTACGTTTTAAAATATTTTGTATACAAAAAGTAGCGTTCTACAATTTCATAATTACCAATCACAGGATCATATTACAAATAATGCAGCTTTATATTTGTTGCAATTGAAGAGTGACTTTGTATCTTTGTGCTTCGCTCTCATATGACGATGACTACGATAAAAAATATTATTTGTAGTTTTTAAGCCCTTATTTTTTTACTTTTTATCATTGCATTACAAAATCTGTCCTTGAGTCGTTTGGGATTTAGTAAATGATGAAATTACGGAATATTATGAAATAACAAAGAGTACTTTTAAATATAGCCAACGTTCTTGATTGGGTATTGTTTGTTCTGTTTAAAAGCATTCCTTAATATATTAAAATTAAAAACACTTTCGAAAAGAATTTCTAAGAATAGCTATCCTGCAGGAACCAAACACTTTTTTTTAAACAACTATCAAATTTAAATGTTCTAGGAAAATAAATTTTCAATATGTAAACTAACACTTAACAAAAACATGTCAATTCCAAAAGTTGTTTTTTTATGAGAAAAAAAAACTTTTTTAGATATTTATAGGAACAATGCACTTTTATATGCATTTTTCGAGGATACAAATTAGTAAGTATAAGCAATCTTTGATACAGAAATTAATCGTTTAAAAAATTCAATTTATTTATTATTTGGTTCTTTGTAAAAAACAAACAAATATATCTGTTCTTAACTATCCTGCAGGAACCTTACAATTAAAAAAAAATAAATATCAACAAATCTAATGATTGATGAATAAGGTAACCTTAGACGAGTTTAAACTTTATTTCTTTGGTTGTAACAAGAATTTTTTTTTTTTGGACTATCCTACAGGAACCATGCATTTTTCCAGGATAAAAACAAATATTTTCGTTTTTATAAATGAGCTATCATAAAACCAAGAACTCTTGAAATTCTTCAAACCACTAAATACAATAAGATTCTACTGGATAATTCATTTTTCCAGGGTAAAATCCGTCTGATATGATGTATTTTTCAAATAATCGTGATATTTCCTAAATTTCCAAAGATACCACACATTTTCTCTTCATAATACCAGCATAGAAGAAGAAGTCAACCAAACGGGATGTAAAAAAAAATAAAAATAAAAAAAGGTCATCACTTAAGAATTTAGGAAAATATTTATGACTTAAAATATTTACCCACCGATATGCCACTGTATTGTAATTTATAATAAATATAGTTTTTAACAAGCATCATTTTAGTCTTAGATCGATAGACTTATATTGTCACGGTTTAAGGATCTTAAGGATGGACGAGTGTCGCCGTTTTGTGAGGTTAGGAGTGGCACCGCTCTTTAAACTATCTCAGCCGTGGGTGGGTCAAGCTAATCAACTAGCCAGTTGGGGCGCGACGTGGTCACAGGATAGGAGAAATCTTACCAAATTTCCAGGAACTCTAGAAAGTTCTCTAGAACCCCCCGTGGCGCGAAGGGTTTGACAAAAATGATAACTCGGTGTATGAGAGAGAGAGGACAATCTTCTAGTTTTTTTTATCCGTAATTCCTTATGGAAAAGAAAAAGACAAAAGAACAACAAAAGTGAATAAAAAGTCTTGGCAACGAATAATAGGAAAGAACATTCTCGAAACTGACAAACTAATATAAAAAGAGGTTCGTTTGAACGAAAAGTTCAGTCATAAATAAACCATTAACATGGGCAGTCCTAAATAAATCAACATCGCGAGTGAAACATAAATCGGGAGTGATAAATAAATCGTAAACAGTGAGAAGAACATTGTTAAATAAAATGTAACAGTGCAGTGTATATAGTGAAATATAAACAGTAACAATTAATGACTTTTGTAACAGTGAACTTAATCATTGTCAAAGTGTAAATAGTGTTAATCATTTGTTAAAAATAAATTAGTCGGTCGTCATTCAAACACAAATCCAAAAACTCGTTAAAAACGTTACAATATTAAAAGAAAAATTACATTGATTCTTTGCTTCATCCTTGTGTAAAAAAACGACAAGTATGTTATTTTTAAAGCTATACTACAGGAACTATGCATTTTTCCAGATTAAAATATATGATCTATGTCCATCTAGAACACTACACCTATCAAATGGCTAAATAGTTTTGAAATCGGTAGAGCAGTTTCAGAGATTATCCCCAACAAACAAACATTTTCTCTTTATAAAAATAAAGTTACAAAAATTTTCAAAATTTCAAATTAATCAGAAAACTGCTTAAAATTTAACTGTGGAAAGGTGAAAATTTATATAAAGCTTAAAACTAACAGAACAAATTTCTTCTACAACTCTATCGTTCAAACATAGTCTCGTTAAGATTGCGAAATAAAAGCACTCCTAATTTTTATTCGAGTCGAAAACTTAAATAAAGCGTGACATAAAAATAAACGTGCAACTAGCCAAAGCTCGAGCCACTTGAGCTTTTATACCGTATAACTTTATAATGTATGTGTACGAAATGTTTCGTGTGATAACTGCATACAGTTTACAAAATCTATTACAATGGAGAAGAACAACAATAAAGCCATTTCATTCGATTCCGACAAAATCTAAACTTTACAATCAACTCACATTATATGATCGCCTTTTATGGATGCTTCGAGTCGAATGAAATGAATGAATACGAATAAAAGACAGTGACGGAGAGAAAGGGGGGCAAACTGCAGCCAAAGTGGCACTAAAAAACCCCGACTAAAACAAACTTTTCAAACTTAGTCAAATCAAAATGACTTGAAACAAATAAAATGTTTTATTGCCCCTCTAACTGCATTACAATTTACAAACTTGAAACTTGATAAATTCACCGATTTGATCGACGTTTTTTCAACATAAGCTCTGAGACAATTAAAGCGAATCATTCAGAGATTAATCTGTGATGTAAGCCAATAATTCATCGTGAAAATTATGACGCTTGTCTTGATTAAACGATCTTTGTGGCAAAGTGGTTTCTTGTAAAGTTGGAAACATTTAGATTGCGCCAGTATAAAGTTTATTGTATGATATTGTATGGGTTTTTGGTCGCGTTTGACTGGGGTTGTAATACAAGTTGTGTGTATGTGTGTGTGTGTGTGTGCTAAGAATGGGAAATGGCAATGAGTTTGATTTTCTTTTCATTCGACTTTATCAAAGTTATTTACGACCACATCTTCATTCAACTTTGCCTCGATGCATTTCGCTATTGACCTACAAATTATAATGGAAATTACTTTATAATCGCTTGAATCTAAACAAAACTTGTCTTAAGAGAAAATTTTGTTTGACTGAGAGAAATCAAAATTTCACTTAAAGCTCATAGCTTTTACTTTTCGTAAATCCAAGAATTTTTCCTATGAAAATAGTAAACAATTTAAAGACTTGGTCATTATTACACGTTTAGATACCAAAGTAGTGGAGATTTGTTTGCTTTAAAAGGGACAAAAAAAGAGACAAAATCTGTTCTTAGTCATACATTTAAAAGAGTTGGCCAACGCAAAAATCAAACAAAAATTTAATAAGACGAAATAAAACGATATTAAGAAAACATTTTTAGGGATCTTGTTTCATGTTTTGTTGCTAAAATTTGAATTTTATTCCTCAAAGGAAAATAATTCTAAGAAGAAAATAACGACAAAAATTTTAGTACTTATCCTTTAAAAGACTCCAAAAAGATTTGAGGAAATTTTTTCATTGATTGACTCAAAAATTTGTCAACCAATAGCATTTAAAATGCAATTCTTAAATACAAATATCTATAAAATTTTCGCTTATTTCATTGTCTTGAGAAAAGCTTTTGACTATGTTTTCAGCTTTTGATAAAAATCAAAGACCAAACAAGAGAATTACAACATAAAACTTTGAGTAAAGAGCTTTTACTAGAAACCACGAATTTAAAGAGATTGAAAACGAGTTACATCAAGTATTTGTGCTATCACGTTACTCTTATTTAATATCAATTTGAAGGAAGTTCTCAGAAAATATTAGAAAAAGCTTTAGCTTTGAAAAGAGATAAATAAAAACCTATTTTTTACATTGTTAAGCCTACTTTAACTTAGTATGCAGCAAAAAACCTAACTAAAAAAAAAGTGGTTGCGTGTACTTATGTACGCGCGTGAGAAGTTATACTTCTTTGGCATCAATAAAAATTAATTTTTATTAATTGCATTCAAATAATCAATTTTAAAAAATTGTAAATTAATATTTAATAATAATAATAAAAATATATATATTTAAAAATAAAATTAAGAGAATAATATTTTAATTTATATCAATAAATAATATCCATAACAAAGCTGCAAGATGTTTATAAAATTTGTCAGGATCATTTTTCTGGTTAACAATTCATGCATGTCATGAAAACGAAGCTTCATAGGAATTGCGAAATAAAGTAAGTAGCTACTTTTCAAAGTAAATGTCTTAATCGTATTCTTATCTTGTTTTACCAAATTATTATTCTTAGATGGTTAAATCATTTCAAAATCCCAGATTTTATGATAACTAAGAATATGCATGAAATGTCATTTTCATCGCTAACCTCAAAATAGTATAACAGCTAGACTGCAAAATTCAAGTAAAGTAATAACTTATTTTTGAATAATATGTGTCATTTATATATATATATATATATATATAATTATTTTTAATTTAAATATAAATATAAGTAAATAAATAAAACAAAAATTCAAACTACGCGCGCCAAAAAACCGAATGATTTTGCGGCCAACTTCATTTTGTTAATTTTTGTCTTAAGATGGCCACCCATCTAAAAATTTCACTCTCATCATTTTTTCATAACGCGCCTAAAGAAGTATAACTTCAAAATAATTACAAACATCGAAAGCATAATTTTCTAAGACCCTTCTGTTAGTAGTTCAAATTATCAATAGAGCAACTAGAATTCTAAAATTAATTAGATTTAAAAATAGATCATAAATTAATATTCTTGACCTACGGTTTTCAACTTATTGTTAGATTTCACGAAACTTTTAGGTTCTCTGGAACGTTCTCCTCTTTACTAGAAAAAAATTCCTTAATTCTAGTCAAAACCTTTCCAAGTCTCGTTTTTATCACAAGCTTAGCTGATCAGATATTAGAGTCCTTCGAGCATAAAGAATACTTATTAGAATGTACATTGACTCCGAAAAAGCTTTCGAGAAAGTTTGGCACGAAGGCTACTAGCTAAGATCAAAACCACTCTCCCAGACATCTAATTTATGGTTATCCTTTCCAGCCTAACCCAGTGCAGTTTTTCCGTCAGATGCGCAAATCAAGCCTCCCAAAGTAGACCTTTAAAGTCAGATGTTCCTCAAAGCAACGTACTTGGTCCCATCCTTTACCTTCTGTTACGTTTCTGGAACATCAAGACCTCCGATGTATCTACAGTGCAGTTCACAGACGCATTTACCGCAAGGAGTGACTGTATACCAATAGCAACTAGAACCCTCCAATCGCTTGCGTCCAGCCTAGACGACTGGGCAAGAAAGTGGAAAACCTCCCTTAACCCCTCCAAATCAACAAAAGTCACCTTCACCTTCGTAAAATCCCATCTGAGCCCCAAATAACACTAGCTAACACCCTACTTCCTACTCAAACAAAAATCTAGTACCTTGGGTCAACTCTCGACAGAAGGCTCATATTTCATCACCAAATAACCCAGACTCTAGGAAACTATCGCAATCGACTAAAACTCTTCAAACCCTTATTTGTCACTTCCTGAAAGCTCTCCTTAACAACAAACCGACTCCTCCACTTCTTTGTCCTTTATGGCTCACCCATCTGGGGTAGTGCCTATCCAACCAAAATAAGCCGCATTCAAGCCTTTCAAAACCGGGTGTTGATCCGCGGATCAATCCTCCACAAAGATCTAAGCATAACCACAATCGACAAATCTATCACTCTGGGATGCAGAAGACTTGCATCCAGCGCCTTAGAACACATGAACCCCACAATTTCCTCTATAGACGCCTAATGCGCCACCATTTCCAGATTAAGTAAACGCTATCACACCGACAAACTAAAGACTTCTAAAATAGCGAGATCCTCCAATGGGAGATTTCCTCGCGACATTATAGGTTCGTTCCAAACGACCATCCAGCACGGCCATTTCCGAAAATTTTCGTGCACGAGCGCGACGAGCGCTTAGAACTCGTTCTTGGCTGTTTTGGCGATGCTTATGCACTACCTTGAGTGGGTGAGTTTGTAACTCAAGCAAACTTGTCACTGTATGATGATCGGATCTAAACACATGCTAACCGATTCTAGTTTATGATGCGGCATCGTTTAGACCGACTTTCAGCTGAAACAGTTCTTCACTCACCCTGGTCTGGTTGGTCCAATGTTTGTGCATCGCCATAGCAAGATGATTGGAACAATTGTAATGTACACAGTACAATAACGTTTAAAAAAAAAGTGTTCTACTTCCAAATTTTAAGCCATATCGTTATTACAACAACCACCTGTTAGAAGACTCAGGTAAACAAATTTCAATCAAACTGTTCTATTGTTAGTTATAAAAACAAGGGTTGGATTAAAAAGGTTTTTTTGAGGAAAATTTTTTTGGGTGTCCTAAACAATTGCTCGTCGCTGTAAAGCAATTTGGCTTCTTAATGTTTTTTTGTTGTCTTTTCGTTCGATTTAAATTTGTTTGGATGGAGACAATAAAAAAAAGTCAACGGAAAACGAAATTGGAAACGAGTTGGCGAAGGGGCGCATCAAGTTGATAGGAATTGCGCGGCGATCGGTGCACCAATCGAGGGGTGGCCTCTTTAGATTTTAATGTGCTCTTTTAAATTAATGGAATTTGTTTATTACATATTCGTGTTTTCTATATACAGAGTGTACCAGCTAGACCGGCCATTAGAAGTTTCCGGAGAACCTGAAATAATAGAAATCTAAAAATTGGGATTAAAACCTAACTGCATTGGAGCTACCTTCCTAAAATATTTTTAGTTTTCTGGCACTTCCGGTTATACCGGAAGTGCCAGAAAACTAAAAATATTTTAGGAAGGTAGCTCCAATGCAGTTAGGTTTTAATCCCAATTTTTAGATTTCTATTATTTCAGGTTCTCCGGAAACTTCTAATGGCCGGTCTAGCTGGTACACCCTGTATGTATGTATATACACTGCCGGCCAAAAGTTTGAGACCAGTTGTAATATATTTATGCTATCACTTATTGTATTCAAAGTTTCGGTAATAAAATAAAAATTGTTGTCCATACATATTTTTAAATTACTGATGAACATCTAAAGAGACTTTTGTAGGTATGTTTCTCAGGTACAAATAGAATTAATGGGTTCTGTTTAAAAACATCCAAGACCGCAGGGTGTCTGGCCAGTGGAAGGGTCATCATTATATTTAAAGTAGCTCCATATTAATTGTTCTTTAATTCTATTCTTCTTTAATTTTGCACTGCCTATTCTTTGTTATTATTTAGACTTTCTAAAACAGGTTATTTTAAATTTTTTTTTAAGTTATGTACCATTTTGTACGAATAATTTAATTTAGTCTTAACTTGGGGTTTCTATAGTTAAAACGTTTTAAAAATGGGAAAAGTACGAGAAATAAATATCGAAACTCGATCAGCCATTGTTACTTTACATAATGAAGGCAAATCCGAACGTGAAATTGCGTCTCAACTTAAACTTTCGAAGACTTGTATTCATCGCACAATTATTCGGTTTAAGGAAACGGGTAGTTTTCAAGATTTTCCACGTTCAGGAAGACCGAAAGCTACTACTTCTAGTGAGGATCAGTTTATCGTTATTACCAGCAAAAGGAATAGACGCTTAACAGCACCAAAAATTCGTGCTGAAGCGAACAAATCTTTAAATAAACCAGTTTCGCTTACCACAGTGAAAAGACGGTTGAGGAACGCTAAACTGTTTGGTCGTGTTGCCGTTCGGAAACCTTTACTAAGGCCGCAAAATAAGAAAAAAAGAATGCAGTGGGCCCTATTCCATCGAGATTGGACAGAAGATGATTTTAAAAAAGTTCTTTGGACTGATGAGTCAAAATTCCAAGTATTTGGCTCAAATCGACGAATTTACGTTCGGCGTAGCACCGAAGAAAAGATGTTACCAGATTGTGTAGTGCCAACTGTTAAGCACGGTGGTGGTTCAATAATGGTCTGGGGTTGTTTCTCAGGCCATTGAATTGGAAATTTGGTTAAAATTGGTGGAATTTTGAAGAAAGAGGAATATAAAACAATTCTCGAAAAAAATGCTGTACCATCAGGCTTAAGTTTAATTGGCAATGGGTTCATTTTCCAGCAAGATAACGATCCAAAGCGTACTTCCAAGCTATGTAAAAATTATTTATTACAAAAAGAAGCAGAAGGAGTTTTAAAAATCATGAAATGGCCACCGCAAAGTCCGGATCTCAATCCAATCGAGCTTTTGTGGGACGAGCTTGATAGGAATGTTCGAGAGGAGTGTCCCTCTTCGCTTGCAGACTTGTGGCGACTACTACAAGAAAGCTGGAACAAAATTTCTCAAGAAACCATAAATAAATTAATAAGTAGAATGCCGAGGCTAGTAGAAAAAGTAATAAAGTGCAAGGGAGGATTTTTTGATGAAAAAACAGTTTGAGTAATTAGTTCATTTTTTTTATAGAATAATTTTTTATGTTTATTTTCTATACTAAGTATGTTTAAAGGTTATAACTATAATATTAATAAACATTTTTACTGTATTTGTCTTTGAATTTTTAAAAATATTTCCTTTTTTTGGCTTAAATCTATATGGTCTCAAACTTTTGGCCGGCAGTGTATATATAATAAATATAAATTTGTAAAATTTGCAACTAAATTAAAAATATAAACTATACCCGGTACACGAAAAACTCGCGCGATGGACAAAATTTGTGTGCGACAAGGATAAAAACTGTTGAAATCAATTTCAATTATAATGGGGAATTTTATATGAAAAACGCCACCTCGTATACAATAAAATCTTAAAATAATCAAATTAAAATTCTATTTGTATGTGTGTGTGTGTGTGTGTTTTTTATTTTTTTTTTGTTTGTGTATGTGTTTGTATTTTTCGGGGACCGACAAAAGTTTAATACATGAAATTACACTTTTTTCAATTATCCAAATGAAAAAAGCACATGTATATGTATGTATTGTAGAAATGAATCAAAATGAATTTAATTAAACCGTGTTTGGATATCCAACACACACACATACACACTTACATATATACTAAATGAATCTGCGAGTCAGAAATATGACTATTTCATTTCCACTCGTGGCCCATACGAATCATTCAATCCTTGTTGCGAGCATTTATTACGCGAGGTCCCGTTCTTCCCATCATCCATCGCCCACCGTAATGTTGAATTGGGAGAACGACTCGCACTACAACCGTACAGCAACTGCAGCTTTTATAATAGACTCGAAATTAAACAGTACTTTCGTGTTGACCATCAAACACAATTGTAATTTTCCAAGCCCGCCAACCGACCGACCGACCAACCAACCAAGGCGACTCGACAAACGGCGAAAAACTTCAATTTCAACTTTCCAGAAGGAATTTATTTGTATTTTTATTACACGGAGCAACTTTTCGCGTTTAATAAATTACTCGTTGTATTGTTGCACTTAATTTGGACGTGATTCATGGACTAATTAACTAGTTTCCTCCTTATATTTTCCGTTTTTTTTATTTTTTTATTATTAAACACTCGTTTCGTTTCATTCCCCATTATTCGCGACGAGCCAAGTGCAACAATAAATTCAATGTAACAACACCGACTTTATGACGAAGAAATAAAACACAAAATCAAAAAGATCAAGAAAACATTTTTAAAGCCACCTTTTTAAATTTTTACCCGGAAAAATTTCCTTATAGTAATTTTCCAATGAACATTTTATTACATTAAAAAAAACTACCTGATATCCACCCGCTTCGCTGAGCACATATAAATAAGTTTGATATAAATCTTCTTATCAAAAAACAAAAATTCATCGCAAAAGATACTTCCAGAATAAGATCCATAACAACTTCAACAAAAACCGTTAAACTACTTTTTCGAGAAATGTTTTTTACCATTACCCCAAAATATTCACGCGTAAATCGATATTACCCTCTCGTGTTTTTGAAAAAGAGACAATCAATCTAAATTTAAATTAATCATTATTTCAGACTAGCTGATACCCGCCCGCTTTGCAGAGCGTATCTAAATTAATCCCATTGAATAAAAGAAAATTTACCCAAAATAAAAAATTAAACTATTTTTACAAAAAACTTAATTAGATATTTCTAGACCTTTATTTCATAGATAATTCATGAAAATCCGTTAAACTACTTTTCCAGGAACAGATATAAGCTATCTCATAGGTAGGATCTTTACGTTTTTTTGAATATTGTAAAAAATTAAGGCAATTTTAAGCCTTGAGAACCTTTCACACCAAATGTCATATGAAATCATTTATTAATTTTAGTAGAATGGATTAGTAGCTATCCTTTAAGAAGTGTACCTTTTTTAGGATCAATAAAATTTAATGTCTTATCTTAAGATCTGAGGTATCAGGTTTGGTTGCCTTAGATTCATTATTCTAGGATATAGTATTAAGTCCATTATGTCTTATCGGCAACTCTGCTATTTCCCTAGGTCCAAGATTAGACAACGAATTCTTCTATATCTTGATAAAATAAATTGAACATTAAGAATATAGTTTTTTGGTAAAAAAACAACGCGATGGTCACATCTAAGTTGCTATTTTCTCTTTAAAAAAATAAGTTGGGCTGGATTTCTTTTTGTTCTGGGGGCTCTGCCTGACGGCTTCACCTCTCTTAATCAAACTCCTAATTGGGATCACTTAAGTCGAACTGTCTGTTTTTGTTATTTATTCTTACGGGTCTCATTTTTGAACAAAGATATTTATTTTTATGAATGAAATCATATTTACTGCAGAGAATTTCCTTCTCCTCCCTCGACAACTCAAACGTTTATTCAGCCGAACTATTAATAATATATTAAGTACCCGTAAATTCACAATGGAGTTATGGTTTCTAGGAATTTAACCTATCGCTATACTTCTATCATGGTTATAATTTTCAAATTTGCAAACATTAATTTATAAGAATAACAAATTACATAGTTTAAAATCATGTCGTCTCTACGATATTTTAGTATTTGTACATTGTATCACAACTGCCTGCCGATGTATGTTTTTCGTTGCGCAGTTTTTAATTTTTTTCTCAGAAAATCAACATTTTTTTCGGAATAAAAAGTATTTCAAAGCACTTTTTGTAATATTTACTACTTGTAGTGAAAATCTCGTTCAAATCGGACCAGCCGTTTTCAAGTTTGCCAAGAACAAACAAACAGACAGGGAAAACTATTCAAAATAAAAAGTAGCCTATAATGTAAGTTACAATATTTAATAACTTTTTGTGAAAATTCCATTAAAATCGGCTCAGCTGTTTTCAAGTTTACCCTGGACAAACCCTGTTATTACCTTGTTTTTTGGGGAAAATTACAATCCAAATGGCATTTATTTTTTTGTATTAAATATATGAAAATGTAGGCAATAAAGAGTATTCAACAAAACACCTTAAATTTTTTAGATTAGATAAAAATCTTAGCTGGGAAAAATGATTCCGTTTTTCTTCAATCTTATTATTGGTATAGATTTGGGAAAAATGGTCTTGCTTCATGTTTGATACAATAACTTCAAAATAGTCTTCGGTCATGCTAACACGTTTATAAAATAACAATAGCAAACAATTTCCTTATTACCCCCAAAAATTTCATTGTACCCCTTTTGGGGTAATTAACGCTGGTCTGTACGTTCTTAAATATATGAATTGATTATTTTTACCAAATAGTTTTTATTTTGAAAATGAAGATCCAATACAGTTGAACCATTTTCGTTAGAGTACATTACTTTAAGAATCCTTTAACTTATAAAGCATTAAATCTAGACAATTAAAATGTTTGTAACAAAATGTATATAAAGCTTGGTTTGTTTGCACTTGGCCTTAAAATTTTACTCCCAGCTCATCCTCAATAATTTTTTTTTAATTTAAGAAAAAAGATTTCTTCCCTATCTTGTCAAGAAGAAACAAAGTCATTCGTTCTCATCCCCGTATTTTTATTAGTTAAAAATAAACTCTTGATTTATTCGAGAAAGCTTTATCGAGTTAATTATTTTTATATGCTTTATAAAAGCGAAAAGAACGAAAAAAAAAAAAAACCATCCCCTCACACTCCAAGTGAGTATCAAATCGACATTCTATAAACACACAACATGAAGCTTTGCTCGCTCCCTACAAACGCGCGTTCCTCGTGTTCCCATACCCGTTCTTTTGCAACATTTCCAGTAGTTGTGTTTCCCTGGTTTCAGTGGCAGGGCGGTTTGAGGGCCCTAAGACCAATTTCACGCCAATATTGTTTGCGGCCGGCTCGACGCAATATCCACCCCCTCCTGTGTTTGTCTCTTTCGCTCGTGCGATATTCGCCAATTTGTGTCTCATATCGCAACCGTCCTATCGGATTTTTTCCTGTCTTTCTCGCCGTTCTATTCTTTCATGTTCCAGTTACTTTTCTTTCCGGTTATTTATTTCAGATTAGATTCATTCAATTTCTCATCTCATTACGTTGGATGGAGCTTTTGGCTTTTACCTTTCAGCCGTTTTGTGTACTCGATGGCATATTAGGGACTTGTTTAAATACATTCGAATTTCCCTTTTTTCGTGAAAGGCGCAGCCTTTCTTATCAAATATTGGTTTTGGGACGCAAAAAAGAAACGAAAATCGTTTCTTCGATAAAATTTTAATGCGTTTAATTTGTTTTTGGACTGAACATTTACTTGATGTGAAAATCAAATGATGAAGATTGGGGGGTGTGGGTATTTTTATTGGGAATATATATGCTCTTTGGTATGATATTTCATTAAATTCCCATCATGTGTGTGGCCGGTGAATGGTGCGGACATTTTTCTTCACACTTCGGACTTTATTAATTTGTAACGGGATGTGGGTTTAATATCGAATCGGGCACATCTTTATTTCCGTGTCTGTCACCGGTGACGTTTTTATTAAAGTCCTCGGATGTCGCCGGACACATCGCGTCCAATTCCCGTTTCGTCGTCGTCCTCGTCGTCCAGTTTTTCCCCCGACTGAAGGAAAATCCCACCCCTCTCTCCTATCCTAGCATCAGCACCAGCTGGACCTGTGATATTTTATTATTGCCTTACATAATACATTATTTATTACATAACTCGTCGTCGTATATATGCGAGATGAGTGAATGGAAAATTCAATTTCTTATGACCGAACAACACCCCTCGAAATCCCGCTTTCGTCCCACCGCCGCATTCACATTTCACTTGGGATCGTTTTTAATATAAATCCCTCATTTGTATGAAAACATTTCACTATTGTTATTATAGAGATGGTAGACGTTTGATGGGGAAAAAGCGTCCCGACTTTTTTCTTCGAATATAAATAAATATTTTTAGCCCAAAAAAAACAAAATGTTTTGTACGTCTTGAAAAAATTTGCATTATATTGTCGATGATGGATGGTCCATGAAGAAGCCATTCTGGTTTTTGATAACAAAGCCTTAGATTGATGAAAAAATCGGACCAGTGCCAAATTGAATCGCACCATCAGGGTACGTTCCACAGAAAAATTTAAATTTTAAAATATATTTTTTTTTCGGTGTTTTAAGTCGCTTTAACAGCTAAGGTCATATCACGACTGTCTAAACACAGAAACTTTCTGTTGGTCAAGTATATCTTAGGTCTAAAATCTTAAGTCTAGGATTCCTGTGGTCCTGGTGGTCCTATTTTTTTTAAATGTAATTGACGTAAATTCTAACTTTCATCATTATTATAGTAATTCGAAGATTTGAATTTTACTCGAGGTCTTATGCATATTTCAAATCCCCTGAAGAATAACAAGCACCCCTTCTATGATTGTTTATCCCATCCATTTGGATCATTAAAATTGATTGCTATTCTGGGACATATTGTAAAGCAGTATTGCTTAAAACTCTCATTTTCTTCCATTCTTTGAGGTTCTTTAAATTAGGGAAACAAAATGAAGTCACAGGAGCAAGGTAAATAGAATGAGTCGGTAAGAACAGGGATTAATCCCTTACTCAAAACCTCAGAGTTGTGAGCAAATTCTTTAAGTTCTCAGATTTTCGGCCAAATAACCGATTAATCTTCTTTTGAACCCATTCTACTCCCAGATTGGTATCCTTGTGGATTCTTGTTGTTTTCCAAACTTAAAAACAAAGAGGAATGAGATAATTTCCACGATAAAAGAACAGAGGATCATCAGAAGAGAAGCAATCTAGAACTATTTCCAAAAAATGAAAACCCCTTCAAGCATCTCGTCAACACCCAAATCTGTTGGTAATAGTACTTTCTATGGAATGTACCGTAAACTCTAACTTCCTGCCACATTTAAGAATTCTAGAACTACAAGAAATATCGTATAATATTAGGTGTATCGGAAAGTTCTGTCAAGGTCATGTTAGAGCAAGATCCTTTTTTGACAACATCGGAGGCTGCAGAAAGATAGCTCAAAAAACTATTTCGGACCATATTCGGAGAACTGGATTGGTGTGGAGGTATTCTAGATGGGTGCCTCGGAACAATATCGAACCCTTCTTGGACCGGATGACAACTGGGAATGAAAAGTGGGTTACCTACGCAAACATCGTAAGAAAAGAAGCATACTAGGAACCCGGATAACCTTCTCCCACCACATCTAAATCGAGCTTAAGCCTGAATAAGAGAACGTTGTTATTATGGTGGGATATTCGAGGACCAACACATTTTAAGCTTTTGAAACCGTAGAAGAACCAATTGGATGATTTAAGTAAAGCTCTTAAAAAAAGAAGCTGGAGATGTTCAATAGGAAGGACATCATATTGCAACATGATAATACCAGACCAGATGCTTTGAGGACTCATCAGAAAATTGCACCGCTAGACTGAAAAAATCTGCTGCATTCATCATACTTTCCTAACCTATCAACTTCCGATTATCACTTGTTTTTGCCGAAGGGAAAAAAAATCAAAAACGAAATAGATGTTAGACAAATACCGCTTGAGTTTTTCGCCTCTAAGGGACAGTTTTCTTCTTATTCTTTCTCCCAAGCTTTTCCCTATTCGGGATCGCCGTTTCGTATCTTTTCCTTCCATTCTGCCCTATTCTTGGCGCCCTCCTCTATCGGTCCTTTTTCTCTCATGTCTTCTGAGACACAGCTCTTTCATCTCTTCCTCGATCTTCCTACTGGTCTCCTTTGTTCCATTTGAATTCTGTCCACTCGCTTCCTAACATAGTCCTTTTCCCTTCTCGTCACATGTCCATACTATTGCAGCTTTCATTCTTGTATCTTTTTTGAGAACTCGACCACTTCAACTGTCTCTGTTATCATTTCATTCCTGATCCTGTCCTTTCTCGTCCTCCTCAGCATCCAACTTCCGATTGGTTTCCCAGAGTCTCACTACTATAGATGAGCGCTGGTCTCACAACTGTCTTGTATATTCGGCCCCTGACTTTACTGGCTATTCTTCCATCGTACAACACCTCGGATATTATCCTCCAGCTGCTCCACCTCACCTGAATTCTGTGATTCACTTCCCTGCCGAGGTCACCATCTTCCATTACGAACGACCCCAGATATTTTAAAGAGTTCACCCGTTCCAATTTCTCTCCCTCCCTCTAAATTCCCGTTATTGCCACTTCCCCCAAACCCCGGATATTCAGTTTTCGTCCTGCTGATCTCGAACCCACCATCTTCTATAGCTTCCCTCCACTTTTCTATTTGTTCCTCAACTTTCTGCTTGCTTTCTTCTAAGGGTTCCTAGAGTTCTTAGAGTTCTTCTAAGGAACACTCATTTTTCAAAAAATGGTATTTACTAATTACCATCGTGCTGGCAAGAGGTCTAAAGTAATAATGGAAACGATATTGCATAGTAAATTTTATAACAGGTGTGAAACTTTTATCAATTTGTTTTATTCTAAAAACAAACAAAACTTTCCGGTAGACCCAATATTTTGGACTAACAAAATTTATAGTCTTCTGATTGGGTTGACTTGGAAGATTGAATTTTTCACACTTCCAAGAAACTATTTTTAGTATTTGTCATTAGTTTCTAGGAAAAATAATTTTCATAGACGAACAATAAAGTGATCTTATGAGAGCTTTTCATTTTAGAGAGTTTCCTTAAGGATTCCTTTAAGGTGTCTTTTACAGGTGGTTAGGTAGAGTTTTTTTGAAAAAAAAAAAAACGAATAAAACAAATTAATCCTTCGCCAATAAATCACAAGCTTCAAAGGAAAACAACTTAAAAATAAAGCTTCAGTTGAAAGGTCCGAGGTACTTAAGAAATTAAATATTGATCAAATATAAGAAGAAACCATATCATACAATATTTATCGTATTTCTAGTCTTCATAACGAAAATGAGAAAGAATTGTAGATGAAACGAATGATTTATATATTATGCGGTTAGTAAAAACTTGTTAAAAATTATTTACAACGACTATCTCATTTAAATTCCTTATAAACACACAGACACACACACACACACACACACACACACGTAGCACTCATAGTATGTTTTTCTTATAATATAGATAAATTCGTACTAAAAGAAGATAAAGACGCGGGGCAAACAATTCGTTTATATTTGATGCTTTCTTCAGAAAGAGACGTCGTGAGTAAATACGAGCAAAAACAACACAGAAAAATATGAAAGCAAATAATTTAGAGCTTTGCTTTAATATTTAAGTGGCACTAATAGATATTGTTCTTGTTATTTATGCTCTTGAAAAATTCAATCGATAACTTTTACGTTTTTTTCTTTCTCTCCGACTAACATATAATATGTCTAACAACAACAAAAAATGGGTACTCACTAAATCAAGAAATTGAAACATTATTTCACGTTTCTTTTAATACGAACAATTTTAGTTCAAGCACAGTTTTTTGATATCACAGTATTTGATCGTTTTCTTTTTTGTTAAAATAGCTAAAAAATTTAATCAAAATTATGATTGTTTAATATGAAAATAAAAGGCCAATTTAGGTGAATATTTCGAAATGAAGATAAGAAATTTGAGACCTCAAAAAAAAAACGAAATAAAATTCAAATAAAATATTTTTTATCTTTTTTGAAGATATTACTATTACATATAATGTGAAAGTTTTTAAGAAAATTTCAGTTCTTGGAAAATTGTTTAATTTTATGAGTTCCTAATGAAGAAATATTTTTCTTAAATTATCTTAAACAATGATGAACAGATATAAGGAGCAATTTTTTTTTTTAAATTTTTAACCTTGTAAGTTTTTAAACTCATTTTCTTAAAGAAAATCTTTGAAGAATTGTTTAATTTTGTAAGTCTTTGATCTTTTTTAAGTCAAAATTTTGAAAGTTATACTTCTTTAGGCGCGTTATGAAAAAATGATGAGAGTGAAATTTTAAAATGCGAGCGCATCTTGAGACAGAAATTAACAAAATGAAGTTAGTCGCAAAACCACTGGGTTTCCTGGCGCGCGTAGTTAGAATTTTTGTTGTATTTATTTTCTATTTTCTAATTTATTTTTATACTTAAATTAAAAATAATTATATATACAAATGACACATATTATTAATAAATAAGTTATTACTTTTCTCGAATTTTGCAGTAGCCGTTATACTATTTGAAATTTAATGATAAAAATGACGTCTGCATTCCATAGATATTCTTAGTTATTACGAAATCTGGGATTCTGAAATGATGCAACCATCTTAGAATAATAATTTAGTAACACAAGATATGAATAAGATTAAGACATTTACTTTGACAAGTAGCTACTTACTTTATTTCGCAATTTCTATGAAGCTTCGTTTTCATGACATGCATGAGTCTGTTAACCAGAAAAATGATCCTGACAAATTTTATAAACGT
This sequence comes from Sisyra nigra, assembly GCA_958496155.1. Lineage (NCBI taxonomy): Eukaryota > Metazoa > Arthropoda > Insecta > Neuroptera > Sisyridae > Sisyra > Sisyra nigra. The sequence goes on along the minus strand of OY292313.1, from coordinate 3,833,005 downwards.
CTTGCAGCTTTTTTTGGGTATTATTTATTGCTACAAATTAAAATATTATTCTCTTAATTTTATTTTTAATAATTATATCTTTAAATATATATATATTATTATTATTAAATATTTAATTACAGTTTTTTTAAATTGATTATTTGAATGCAATTAATAAAAACTAATTTTTAATGATACCAAAGAAGTACTTTTTTTTACAAAAGAGTAAAGCTGAACTAAACGAGCATTTGCTTCCCTTATTTTCGAGGTGATGTAATCACTCCAGTTTGAAATATCCCCGGACAAAATATCCCCATGACAAAATATCCTCAGAAAAAATATCCCCATGACAATAATATTTGCGATAAAATATTTCATACAATTTCAAAACCTCACAATTTTCCGATAAAAAATTTTTGAGCTCAATCGCTAATATTTTATATTTCTTATAATAATTTTTAGTAAGAACATATTAAAATGACCCCCAGGTGTCCTTGTTAAATCCGCAAAAACTGTGTTAATAAATACCATACGGGATCCCCCTGGCGGGGGTTTGGGGAAAGAAATAAATTATAGTCATTGTTTGTTTACCCGATTTTCATTCATTGACTGAATGTGCACTTCCTGACACCGCGAAGTTTTACACAAAACTAAATATTTTAACCTAAAAATTATGCTGCAAATACGATTTGCAGTTATTCTATGAAGCATTTTTGTCTGAGGATATTTTGTCGTGGGGATATTTTGTCTGGCGGTATTTTGTCCGGGGATCAAAACGCATGGAACCCATCAGCATACGTCATGGTGACAGTACAATGCTCATTTTAAGGGAGATCGACTACAGAGATGTTAAATAAGGTGGGGCCTATCACCAAGCCTTGGGGAACACAACACCAAATCTTGAGGGTTCGAGGCTTCCAACAGTTTCCAAAACGTAAAAAAAAGCTTTTACTAGAGTTCATCTTATAATTGCCTTTAATCATTTCCCGTTCTAAAAGCTTTCATATCGTTTTTTATAAATTTTTTTCAAACAAAGATGAAAAAGAAATCTGGAAAAATGTGTCAACTAGAACTGAGCTTTTGGATTTTTCAACCTTTTAAGTATTTGATCTCTTGTAAGCTTTAATTTCTTAACCACAGTTTAAATTGAGGAAATCTTTGGGACATTTAAATCTTCGAGGCTTCCAATAATTTCCAGAAGAAAAGGAAACGCTTTGACCAGAGTTCAACCTTTTAATTTTCACCACCTAAAAGTTTTCACAACGATTTTCTTTAAAAAAAAATTTTCCCTGAAAATCATTCGAATCAAAATGCAAATTAAATATTTCTTTTCTTTTTTGAAGAAACTAAAAGGTAAAAGTTTTTAAGAAAACTATAGTTCTTGGAAACCCGTTCAATTTTATGAGTCCCCTAATGTCTTTGGAGATTTTTAAACAAAGATTGAATGAAGAACAGCGAAAAAAATGCTTCGACTATAGTTCATCTTATGATTGTCTTTATTTTTTTTCGTTTGGAGTGATAACGTCTTATAAATTGATGAACTACGACAGCCTGCACAAAAAAGTGTCACGTTCCGTTTGAGCCTGTGCGTGCAAGCGAGAACGCCGCTACCGGAACGCCGCCACGCGAGCTTTTTCGAAAACTTTTACAATAAGCTATGCCTCGTATTGAATAATAATTATTGAATCCTAGACAACGTGTTTTGTATTGTTTTTTTTTTTACAATTTACTTAGTAAAATTTAATTGATTTCCTTTATAATTTTTATTTTTTATATTAGAAAAATTGTAATTTTTAACTAACCCCTTCTTTGTATTAAAAAAAATAATAAAAAAATTTTCTTTGATTCTAAAAACCTTGATACAATGTAAAACGATACAAGAAACGCTGTGAATATAATAGATCGTAAATGGGCAATTGTACGAGATTATTAAATCCAAGTTTCATTTGCATGTCGAAGAAGGCAGCACAAAATCGAGGCGCGACTAATCGATTTAGAATTGTGTACAAGTATTGAATTTCGTTTCAAGGATTCCCAATCTATAATTGACTTTACGAGCGATTGATGAACGAAAATCGATTATTTGATTTGTAGAAATATGAAACGACCAATTTTATGTAGGTGTATGCGATCTTTTTATGATATCGAACCAGAACTTTCTATGTAAAATGTGTACATGAACGAAACGAATGAGAAAGGGAAGCCACTGAATTCGTTTTTAATTTATTTTTCATAATAAAACATTTTTTTTTCTGGGATAATAATAAAACATTGTAAAGTACGAAAATTTCATTAAGCCCGAAGAGAAAATATTCAGATAAGATAATTTTTTTTTTTCGTTGAAAACTTAATTAAAATTTGACCATGACGTAATTTATAATATTATCATAAGAATTTAATGTGGGATTTTTTCGGGGGGTTTGTTTTTTGTTGTTGGTGGTAGGTATAAGGTTTGATGTTGTTGTTGGTTGTTGAGTGATGAAATTATTTACCAATATGTGAACTTTTTGATTATTGCAATTGGTGTACGGTTAAAAATATTTTTTGATCGTCGAAAATTTATTATGATTGCTTTTCGAGGCACACACCTGCGAACAAATTGAATTTGGTTGGAAAACCGCGCGTCGCATCGTCTGTCGTCGCTCCCGATGAACCGCGCGGCCCGATGCCGACCAATTGTTTTGATTAAACCGAATCACTTCCATTATTTATTTATTTATATCTACGTGTTTCCATTCATTCATCGCGTACGACTTGCTAAATAAATTATCTGACTTTACTGATTAAAAAATACAAAAAACTAATTGAATTTCCGCCACGATTTTGGGGGGGCTCGGGGATGATATAGCCTCGTGCACGAGCACGATACGCGACGTCCTGCTGTAAAACTGGACTCTGATTTGACTTGTCTCGATCGTGTCGATCAGCTCGCTGATAATTGTTTTTTGCGAGTGTGAAAGACACGATGAGTTATGAACGGGTGCATTCGGTGGATGTTTATGAAGGGATCAGTCTCGGTTTGGGGGGACGACAAGTTAATTACTTATCTGAATTGGAAAAAAAAATTCTCATTTAGATTTTCCAAATATTTAATGTTTTTCCTCCATGTTCTTCGTCATTCTTAAGCCTTTTCTACACTTACTGATCGCTATGTGCGGACTATGTATGTATGTATGTCGTCGCCACAAACTTCATAGACTTCTATAGACTTCAATAGACTTCTATAGACTTCAATAGATCTAATAAAATTAGTAATGAAGAAAGTAAAAAAATTTATTGATGATGCACAGATGTGAAGCTTAAAAGGCTTAAGATTCTGTGAAAAGTTTTTTTTTACGATTGACTTGTTTTTACCTTTTTTTTATAACGTACAAAACGAGTCACATTAGGGTGTTCCAAAAAAAAATTCTCTTTTGGTATCCAAAAATTTATAGTAAACTAGCTGGTCCCCGCCCGCTTCGCTGAGCGTATCTTAATTATACTGATTGAATAATAGAAACTTTCATCCCATCAACAAAAAAAGACAAATAGATATTTTTAAATCTTTGATTCATAGAAAGTTCATGAAAATCCAATAAACTACTTTTCAAGGAAGATATATCTTATTGGTTCTATACGTTTTTATGAATATTATAAAATACTTATACTTGTGTTCCTTAAGTAGCAATTCAAATCGAAAAGGTTGAATGTATTATATATTTAACTGAGTTTTTCGCCAAGTTCAAATTTTTCAATAGTGAAAAAGTTGAGTAAGTAGAGTAATTGTTGACTGTTTAAATATAATTTAACACGCTTATTTCTAAACATTATAGACATTCAAAAATTAACAATGAAAGAAATTTTAACGTTTCAAAAATTTTCATTATTATTTTTTCGGATGTTAAATTAAAAATCATCTTCAAGTGAAAATTGTAATTTTTATTTTAATCTTAAAGAGAAAATATGTTAAAACGCTATTCCACGAATTTTAAAGATCTATTTCACTATTTCATTATTCTAGCATAAGAAATAATCTATATTATTATCTGATCCCTCAACTACCATATTACAAAATATCATGTCCATCTTTTACTCTGTGAAAAACAAAAACATATCTATCCCACGAGAGTAGAACATTTTTCCTGGATAAAAAAGAGATCAAGCCTTCCTGAGGAAAATTCGTTAAAACTTTTATTCATGAACTTTTATAAAACTCCTTTGAAATACTCAGTTCCTGAAGGATACTATTTTTAGCCTATCCTACGGGAGCGGTACAATATTTTAACATAAAAAGTAGCCTATATTTATTCTCCGACTCTCAATTAACCACCTCATTGTAAGAAATTATGGTAATCTTTTGTTCTGTGAAAAACAAAAACGCATCTATCCTATGGGAACATACATTTTTCCTGGATAAAAAGTGGGCTGTATGAAAAAAAAATTATGATTTTGCCTTGAGGACCTTACGAGTTATTACTATAAATATATTGTAATCAGATAAAAATGTTTAGTTTCAGCATGATTCGAATCAGTTTTTCTCTATTTTCTCGGTAAAATGAGAAATTTTTCTGAAATAAAACGTATTCTAGATTATGATTCGCATATTTAGCTATCATTATACTTAAATATCACCAAAATCCATTTTCAACTAAAATAGAGTTTATGCATAATTTTTTTCTCCGACCCGTTTTTCAATTTCCCGGGTAAATGAGACATTTTCCCGTATTAAAAAGTATTCTATTAAATGACTCAGATTCTCATTTATCATCATACCAAATTTAATTAAAAACCTTATTTATTTGGGTAAGAATTAATAATAAGTTTCTAAAAACAATTTCGCAAATAATGAATTATTTTTGAAACAACCTTTTTAACCATTAAAAAGGTTATTGCGGGCTTAGCTTAAAAGATAAACATATGTCGTCGCGGACTTTTTTGTAAAACTTTTTAAGAGGAACAATTTTGCTATGCATGATTTTTGCGTAACTTTAACCGTTTACGCAGGGCAGGCCACGAACGCTCTCAAAAGGAAAAAGTTTCCTGATTTTTACAACATTTTCCATCGATGCTCTGCTCTTATTGGTCGTAGCGTGATGTTATATAGCCTAAAGCCTCCCCCGATAATTAGGCTATCCAACACTAAAATAATTTTTCAATTCAAACCAGTAGTTCCCGAGATTAACCCGTTTAACCAAACAATCAAACAAACTCTTCAATTTTATATATTAGTATAGATTTAGACCAAGCTCTAAATATGAAAATTAAAATTTTCCCCAATCCTTTTATTTTTATTTTTCATTTAAATAACGCAAAGATTTTTTTTTTAATATTAGAGTTTTCAAAACTTTCTAACAGTTCATCGTAACAACAATCTCAAAGAAGGGATTTAAAGAAAGTTTCACGTCCTACAAAAATGATCTTCTAAAATTTCTAGAAAAATTTGGAAAAACTTTGATGAATTTTGACCAACGGGTCAGTTATGGACGACAGAGAAATTGAACAGGCCCTTGGGACTTCCACTACCACTTTCCAAGCTGAGGTGCGTGCAATAATAGATGAATGTGCCAGACTAAACCTTGCGAAGGGTTTAAATGTAGCACATATCAATATTGTAAGTGATAGCCAAGCAGCAATAAAGGCACTGTCCTCTAAGCCGGTTAAGTCTAAGTTTATGTGGCAATATCAATATACTTTCAGGAAGCTAGCAGCTTGCAACAGGGTCTACCTATGGAGGGCTCCAGGACATGAGGGTATAGAAAGCCATAAAAGGCTGATCAACTAACCAAAAATGGCACCTCATCAGATATCATAGGAAACCTTTTGGAAGAATCACAAAAAGTAGAATCAAATCGCTTTTCTGGTTTGAGAGACCAAAAACAAGACCTCGCACTGGAGGAATACTCCGGGGCATAGAGAAGCCAGAAAAATACATCAAGCACTCCAAGAAGAGAAATCATGTCATGTATGGCTCCTAACAAGCCTCTATAAGGGCCACTGTACTCTAAATTACCATCTTCCAAAGGTCGGTAAAGCCAACACCAACATATGTCGTCTCTGCTGGAAAGTGTTATCAAAAGAAGACTGCAGCATCTTGGAAAGACAGACATGACTCCTGGCAAAATAGCAATGTAAGCCCCTAGGCAGGTGCTGACTTTCTTTAAAAGTCTGATGCTCCCCTAGTTAATACAGAGAGTAACATCATAATAGACCTCATTGGTCATAATGACAAAGGGAAGATATATCCCGAGACTCGTTAAAGCAAAAAAAAAAAATAAAACGATAGGCATTGACCACTTTTTGGTTATGTTTTCTGTTTGTTATTTTTTTTTTTTGGATATTCTACAGTTTTCTTTGTTTAATCTGTAGTTAAAATAATAGCGAGTTTCCAGGAAAAAGTGATGACTAAAGGTTCAGAGCAAATAGAATTTAAGTTATGAAGGTCATTATTCCAAATTCGATCCCGAATCAAATGAATTTTGGTTAAGGGTATGCTACTTGTATTGGACGGCGCGGCATCGAATGGCGGAAATGTCAAGCGTTGGATAAGAAGAAGAAGAATGTTGAGGGCTAAATTATATTCTACATCAACTGAACATTGTTGGAAGCCTTGATAAGGCCTAAATAAGCTGTTATTTAAACTTTAAGAAGTTAAGAAAGTATTTTTATTAAGAAAGTATTACAGAACTAATTTTATAATACAGTTTTGAACGCAGTTTATAAAGTGAAAGTTCCAAGAAAACTTAAGAGGAGATTGCAGCTTCTCGGAAAGACGGACATGACGCCTGGCGAGAAAGCAATGGCAGCCCCTAGGCAGGTGCTGGCTTTCTTTAAAATCCTCATGCTCTCCTAGTTAATACAGAAGGTCAAATCGCAATTGACCTCATTGGTTGCGGTGATAAAGAGAAAAAATGTCCTTAGACCAGTAGAACGAAAAAAAAAATTAAGTACTTGGAAAATTGTTTTATTTTGTGAATTTTCATCGTCTTAACCTTAATTTTTTTAAAAATTTTCTTAACTACAAGAAAACAAGAAGGAGTTTCGACTTGAATTCATCTGAAAATTTCCTTTGAATTTTTCAACCTTTAAAGTTTTCAGACACTTGTTCTTAATTTACACATTGATTAGTGCGGATGGAAGGGGTAAGTGATTAGCCATTCTTGTAAGTAATTAGTCCAAGTGTGTAGTGCAAGTAGTTTCCACTAAAGTGCTTAGTTTAATTGTAAGGCGTTTTTGCTAGAAAGCAAGCTGCAAGTGAAAGACGTGCAGAACGTAGCAATTTGTAGGAAAATTTTGGGCACTCTTTGTTTCACTAATCACTAATCACCTGCACTAATCACTCACACTCGCACTAATCAAAGCGTAAATGAGCATAATTATTGTTCACGACTTGTTGGATCGATCGTAGTCCTTTTTAAATTAAGATAAAGAGCATAGTTGGAAAATTTGACTTATAAAAGACATCAAGAAGTTGTAAACTTTGTGAAAACTTTTAATATTAAAAAGTGGACAAATCAAAGACAATTTTAAGATGAACTGAAGTCAAAGTTTTTTTTTTTTTACTTTTAGCAACTGTTGAAAGCCTAAATAAAGCTCTTTAATTGTATAACAGTTTTATCTTAATCAGTCACATTTACGACCAGCAAGGATTTGTGCTACCTTCGTTAAATATAATTTAATAGCCAGCTCTTAAAGATCTCAATTTTAAAGTTAAATTTTTCCCTAAAAATCAATTTACAAAATTAGTATAACACCAGCAAATCGTAAGAGGCAAACGATAAGAAGGTGATTTTCGCTCTGATTGAAAGCTTTATACAAGCTCGACGATGGTCGTGTTGTGTTTTCCATCCAAGTTTCAATTTCACTAAAAGGCCGACTCTGTTTTCTGTAAGCGCCAGCTTTCACCTCACCTCAGTCTGCATTATCTCTGTTTCAATTTAAATGAAACAACCAAGAAATATTCCTATCAAAAGACACCAAATATTTAATATATCTAATGCTTTATGTCAAATCGACTTAGCTTCGTTAAAACGCCCAATTACGATTGTTTCACTCCCTTAACGTTCTATTTTTCAAAGAAAAAAAAAATGATCCCTATATCAACAAACCAATTAAGTATCGAAAAGCTTTCGACCCACACTTAGTGTCCCCTTTTTTACATGTAAAGTGATTTTTTTTATTTGAACCAAACGTCTTGATTTTCGACAAATTCCTTTCGTCAGTGTCCTTTTTTTCATCAAAGACGACACGGTGCGTTCATTGGATTCGATCGGTCTCCTCCTTGATTTTCCGATCGTTATTAACATCAATTTAGAAACGTTTTACGTGTAAAATAATTGAAAAAGAGCGAAACGAATCGAATAGTTTCCATTAATTTTAATTAGAGTAATAGGAAATGTATCAGATAAACAGAACCATTAATAAAATGGTTTAATGAGAGCCGAAAGAAAAAAAAATCAATTTATTTAATCAAACTAATAAAAAAAAAAAAAAAAACGATATTGATTTTCGAGAAGAAAGCAGTTAATTAATGAATGCATCACGCACTCGCCACATTCAACTTTGTGGCTCGTGATATATTTGGTGCACTCATTTCTTTGTCTTTTTTTTTTTTTTTGGTTTGTCCATTTTCCACATAGTTTCTCGTTCCACCCACACGTTCCAAGTTGTAATCAACGCTTCAATTAACCGCCAGTGGCCTCTGTTGGCCGAGGCTCGGAATCAATCAAAAAACTAATTGAAAAGCCACACGAGGCGAGGCAAAAGCTCACCTCGTTGGACTGGGACGTTTCTTTCTTCCCAAGAAGAATCCTTTGCAAGGCTTTCGACCACCACTTTTTTTTGTCGTCCCTGCAACTCATTCCCTCTGCCCATTCTCTCTGATTGTAGACAAGAAATATTACCGTCACTTCAAAGACGTTTTCACGTTGTTGGGGAATCATCTTTTAATTACCTATTGCATTTTCTTAATTTAATCTTGTAATTTATATGTGATTGAAAAAAAAACGTCGTTTAATGGAAGTCGAGGCAACGACACGAAAGAAAATTGATTTATAACCGACATTTTTATGGGGTTTGAAGAGATTTCCTCGAGACTTTGACAAAAAGAGCTTTCATATGAAAGCTCACTATTAAAGTAGTTACTGATTAAATTCATTTGACACAAAGTTTTTGAGCAGCTATACAAAAGTTAATAGATGCTAACGTGAAGATTCTAACGTCATGTTATGATGAGCTTAGTTAGTTATAAGTGGTTGCGTGTACTTATGTACGCGCGTGAGAAGTTATACTTCTTTGGCATCATTAAAAATTAGTTTTTATTAATTGCATTCAAATAATCAATTTTAAGAAATTGTAATTTAATATTTAATAATAAAAATATATATATTTAAAGATATAATTATTAAAAATAAAATTAAGAGAATAATATTTTAATTTGTATCAATAAATAATATCCAAAGAAAGCAGCCAGACGCTTATAAAATTTGTCAGGATCATTTTTCTGGTTAACAATTCATGCATGTCATGAAAACTAGGCTTCATAGAAATTGCGAAATAAAGTAAGTAGCTGCTTGTCAAAGTAAATGTCTTAATCTTATTCATATCTTGTATTACTAAACTATTATTATAAGAAGGTTGCATCATTTCAAAAGCCCAGATTTTGTGATAACTAAGAATATGCATGGAATGCAGACGTCATTTTCACCATTAAATTTCAAATAGTATAACAGCTACTGCAAAATTCGAGAAAAGTAATAACTTATTTTTTAATAATATGTGTCATTTGTATTAAAATTATTTTTAATTTAAATCTAAAAATTAATTAATTAATAAATAAATACAACAAAAATTCAAATTACGCGCGTCTAGTTAAAAATACCGAGCCGTTTTGCGGGCAACTTCATCTTGTTAATTTGTGATGATAAAATAGAACGCTACTAATGCTTCTGAAACCGCGCCGCGATGCAGACGTCTTTTTTCATCATTAAACTTCAAAAAGTACCTATAACAACTACTGCAAAATTCGAGAAAAATAATAACTTATTTATTAATAATATGTATCATTTGTGTATATAAATATTTTCTAAATAAAATATAAAAAATTTATTTTTAAATTAAATATAAAAATAAATAAGTAAATAAATAAAATAAAAATTCAAATTACGCGCGCCAAGTTAAAAGAAACCGATTGGTTTTGCGGCCAACTTCATCCTGATAATTTGTGATTATAAAATAGAACGCTACTAAATAGCCTAAAAGTAATATTACATTAAACACATTTTTTTTCCAAATATGTGTAGTAAATTTGTATTTTTATGACTATTTATTGGCTGAAATATTGTGAAAAACTATGGTTTACAATAAAAATAAAATCTAAAAAAAGCTGCAAGACGTTTAAAAAATTTGTCAGGATAATTTTTCTGGTTAACAATTCATGTATGTCATGAAAACGAAGCTTCATAGAAATTGCGAAATAAAGTAAGTAGCTACTTGTCAAAGTAAATGACTTAATCTTATTCATGCCTTGTTTTGCTAAATTATTATTCTAAGATGGTTGAATCATTTCAGAATGCCAGATTTTGTGATAACCTAGAATATGTATGGAATGCAGTCATTTTCATCACTAAACTAGAAAAATGGTATAACAGCTACTGCAAAATTCGAGAAAAGTAATAACCATTTTTTTTATAATATGTGTCATTTGTATATATAATTATTTTTAATTTTAATATAAAAATAAATAAATAAGTAAATAAATAAAACAAAAATTCAAATTACGCGCGACAAGAAACCGAGTGTTTTTGCGGCCAACTTCGTTTTGTTAATTTTTTTCTCAAGATGGCGGCCCATCTAAAAATTTCACTCTAATCATTTTTTCATAATGCACCTAAAGAAGTATAACTTCAAAAATTTTATAAAAACTTTGAAAATTGGAATCAATTTTAGTTAATTAATTGAACCCCGATCGATTTCAACCCTTTTTTACTTCTTGTACGGAAAGACGAAAGTCTCGATACAGCAACAAAGTATCGAAATGGCTCGATGTTTCATCGTCAAATCTACGTTTCTATTATTCTTCTATCCGGTCACTTTCTGATTAACCTCATCCTTGTCGATCGCACGACTTATCCTTGTTGGGCATGTGAGTGTTCAAATGACGCCTTCCTTCCGGCTTTCTCTCTAATTCTTTTGTGGCAATTTCATCAATTTTGTATTTTGGTGTATTAAGTGTTATTGCTTTTGTCTGTTGAACAGCAGCAGTAGCCGTAGCCGGGATGGATGGGGTGGGTGCACGTCAGGGTGTGCCCGCACACCCATCAACCACTTTTCGTCTCCCCCAACCTCTTCAGTGCATGGGATGAGGGATGAAATGTTCCCGTTTGGTTTTATTCGGCGTGGAATGATGAACGAACAAACGCGAAACGTTTCTCCTGTCTCATACTGGTAGTACCTCCACAGCTACAGCACTTCCCTACCCCTGCTCCAATCTGCTTGATACCATTTTGTTATTACAGGATTGGATTGCTTAATGTAATTAAGAAAATGACATCCGCAACATATTCTATTATTTGATGAGTTTCACGGACCGCGCATTTCTGTTTAAATTATTTATATGTAGCTCTATGTATTAAGTGCTTGACGATATCCCCTTTTCCCGTCTCACTCGTTCGCATTAATTTTCCGGACTCGTTAAATGGCTCTTCTAGCAACTGCATAAGCATTTTCTTTAATTAATTTTCTATAACGAACTGAAAGAATTTAAATCTTCCTTAAATATCAGCATTGAAAAAATATTTAAGGGTAATTGTAAGTGTCCCCAAACCAACCCAAAAAAATTTTCCTCCCAAAATAATGTCCATCCTCCAAGTCTATCTCATTTGATAATAAAGACTAAGAGTTTTGAAGTTCTCAATATTAGTCATACTTTAAATTTCAAAGTTTGGGTTTATAACTTTGGTGGTGGGAAAACTCTGGGATTTGGGTCATGATTTATTTGACCATCCCCCTTTCATTTTGGCTCCATCAGACTTTACCGAAATTGAGGAAATGTTTTTCTGGAAAGCGTTTTTATCAAATGAAAAAGTTAAAAGGCTGGTCAAAGAATAGGGAAATGAAGGGGACGAAGTGGATAGGAGTCAAAGCAGACTTTAACAACTTTCGTCTCTCTGACCCATCTCTTAAAAAAATAGTGATCAATGACGTCATCAAACGGTTTACGTGATTCTAAAGTGGATTCAAACATTAGTTGAATGCAACCGTAGTGATCACAAAGTGGCCTTTCTTTAGAGGAAATAATTATCTGATTAAAAATTATGTTAAAATTACACCAAATCTGTCTGACCCATCTCTTAAAAAAATAGTGACCAGTGACGTCATAAAACGTTTTAAAGCGATTTTAAATTGGACTTTAACGTTTGTATTACAATAGTGGAACGTAACCGGAGTGGTCACAAAGTGGTCTTACACGAAAAAAAATGTGTTGTAGTTTTAACAACATTCCTTGTTCATTTTACTACACTAACTAGTATTATATAGAATGACACTACTAAAAAACTGTAGTTTTATTTACAACACGAACTAGTAAAAATGTAGTTGAATTTTTGACACTTGCATTTATTTGTCAAAATTATTGGTTATGTTGTACGCGCCGCATGCGCAAACGCCAAAATTTGTTAATTGTACAACACTCAGCAGTTGTAACAGCTACATATATTTTCTACGCTATGGTAGTTAAAAATACTATACGTTAGAGCTGAATAACACCCAATGAGTTATCTAATGTTACATTTGTGGTTATAGTGAACACAAAGTGCAGTAAAAATATTACTTGTTTAGTGTTGTAAATTTTACACCACTATTTTTTTCCGTGTAGTGATCACAAAGTGTCCTTTCTTTATAGGATTATTATTCAATTATCTGATTGAAAATTAAGTTAAAACTACTACAAATCTCTCTGACCCTTCTCCTTAATAAATAGTGGCCAATGACGTCATAAAACGTGTTAAAGCGATTTTAAATTGAATGCTAACGTTTACATTACATTAGTGGAACGTAACCGTAGTGATCACAAAGTGGTCTTACTTTATAGAAATTAATTATCTGATTAAAAATTAAGTTAAAATTACACCAAATCTATATGGAAAATAATTTTTAGTCAACCCAAATGATTCATAATGTGAACAATTTATTAAACGAGCACTTTTACAGCCTTAATATCCAAAATTTAAGTAGCCACTTGACAATAGAGATTGTTTGAAAAAATTTCTATTTAATTCACAGTTTATTATTTCTTTTTCTTCGACGTGATAAACGTCTTTTTATTATCTGACATTTTAACGAGCAAAACGACGTAAAACTAACTTAAAATGTATTTACTCAACAATTAAATGTATAAAAAAGAATTTTATATTTACCTAGGTGAGGGTAATACACGTCAAAATGAACGAAAAAAAAATTAAATAAAAATATGTATAACTGAGTGAAATAATAATTTCGTATTCTCTCCTTTTCTCGCCTGTTCTTCTATTTAATTTTATATTTCCATATATTTATTTAAGAGATCCCAAAGTGTTAATAATATACCCACACACACACACACACACACACACACACACACACACACACAGAGAATTATTATTTTATTGTCTGAACGAAAAATAAATATTGATATAATTAATTATTTAATCATTTATTGTCGTCTCTATTCTCTCTGTACATTTCGATTTTAATAAATCAAGATAAAGTTTGTTTGAAATAATCAATTGAAGCACACATTTTTAAGTAATTTTTGAAGTAATACTTCTTTAGGCGCGTTATGGAAAAATGATGAGAGTGAAATTTTAAGATGCGCGCGCATCTTGAGACAAAAATTAACAAAATGAAGTTAGTCGCAAAACCACTGGGTTTCCTGGCGCGCGTAATTTAAATTTTTGTTGTATTTATTTTTATATTTAAATCAAAAATAATTATAAATACAAATGACACATATTATTAATAAATAAGTTATTACATTTCTCGAATTTTTCAGTACCTGTTATAGATACTTTTTGAAGTTTAATGATAAAAATGACGTCTGCATTGCGGCGCGGTTTCAGAAGCATTAGTAGCATTCTGTTTTATCATCACAAATTAACAAGATGAAGTTGCCCGCAAAACGGCTCGGTATTTTTAACTAGACGCGCGTTATTTGAATTTTTGTTTTATATATTTACTTATTTATTTATTTTTATATTTAAATTAAAAATAATTATATACAGAAAATGACACATTTTATTAATAAATAAGTTATTACTTTTCTCAAATTTTGCAGTAGCTTTTATACTTTTTGAAATTTAATGATGAAAATGACGTCTGCATTCCATGCATATTCTTAGTTATCACGAAATCTGGCATTCTGAAATGAATCAACCATCTTAGAATAATAATTTAGTAACACAAGATATGAATAAGATTAAGACATTTACTTTGAAAAGTACCTACTTACTTGATTTCGCAATTTCTATGAAGCTTCGTTTTCATGACATGCATGAATTGTTAACCAAAAAAATGATCCTGACAAATTTTATAAACGTCTTGCAGCTTTCTTTGGATATTATTTACTGATACAAATTAAAATATTATTCTCTTAATTTTATTTTTAATAATTATATCTTTAAATATATTTATTATTATTATTATTAAATATTAAATTACAGTTTTTTTAAATCGATTATTTGAATAAAATTAATAAAAACTAATTTTTAATGACACCAAAGAAGTATAACTTCTCACGCGCGTACATAAGTACCCGCAACCACTTTTTTTCGGATAGATCAACTTAAATATTTCATAGATTCAATTCTATTATCGATATCAAAAAAATAAGGGAAAAAATGATTTTAACCGTCCAATTTATAACCGAATAAGATGAAAGATCTATAAAAAATGAGAAATAAGCCCCCCGTCCCCCTGAAAAAAGCCTAGGAATTTTATTTATTTCATCTCACTTTTTACGAGACAGCAAAATATGAATTGTTTTATTTTATTTGCCTTTTATGTAAATACACAGCCAATTGTAATTGGGCCATCCGAAAATTATATGTTGTATATCTACGATAATATATATATAGAAGTTGGTAGATTTAATGTCGTAAAATTGTCTCTGTCTACAGATAAATCAGTGGTTTTCAACTTTTTTCTTATGATGGACCCCTAAAAGCTGCTCATTTACAATTACAAATACTGAGAATTACAGTTTGAAGACCACTGCCCTAAGCAATACTTCTCGTCTGTATGATCAATGGTGAATTTAAGGTTTTGTGGATTTCTCGACCGGGTCGTAAAACTTGAACGAAATAAATTTTTTCTTCATTTAAAACCTAGCCAAATGTCGATATTATATGTACATATATACAGAGTGAGAAACTCACAGTACAAGACCAAACCGAATGACATTAACTTTTCTTCTTTTTTTTTCCTTTCGGTCGCAACGAAAAACCAGGAAAACGAGAGGTGGGGGTGAAGGTAGGGGGGATGATGTGCTCCATATAATTTAAAAAGTGTAAATTTTTAATTAAAAACACACAAAAAAATTAATTATAAAAATGTTGCTTTTTTGTGCTTTCAGAACGGTCGTTGGTTTGTTGGTCGGCTCGCTGAAGAGAGCGGAAATGTTGTGGGGGATGTTGGAGTGGGACGGGGTAATGTTTGGGGGTTGTAATTAAATGAAACAGTTAATTTTATGAAGCTCAGAAAAACACGTACATACACATACACATACATACAAGAACGAATGCTTGATTCGTAAAGAATGAAACGACTTGTTCAATGATGACCAAGTGAAAGATTTTTTTTCTCTTAAGTTGCAGTATAAAGATGAAAAATCTACTTACTTAATTGCAAGAAAAAATTGAGATGTAAAGATGACTCACCTGAAAATAAAAAAAAAAACATTAAATAAAATATTTCACTCAAATAAAACGTTAAAATTTAAATTTCAAAATAATTATCATAATTTCAGAACCCCTAGATCAGTAATTTTATTTAATGTGAATATAGTCAATGTCTTTGATATGGTTACTGAAGACATCATAAAACACCCAACATTCAATTTTAATCATTAAAAATATCAATTTTGTGCTATCAACAAAGAAATAATTAATTCGTTATTTCCAGTATACCCAGAGGACTTCAAAAAAGAGTCTAAACAGGAGTTAATAATTGATAGATATAGTTAGAGGGGTAATGGATCGGGATTTACATGTAAATCAACAAGAGTATCAGGTTGGGACGTTTTGCCATATCTTATAGCTTCATCAAGCTCTCTGATGTATGCTCAGCATTCGTGTCTATCTAAACCTCTTCGTGTCTACCACCATAATAAAAACATACCCACAGCTAACTATAAACAACACCACGATCCTAAAAAACAATAAGGTGAAATACTTGGGAATTATACTGGACAAACTTTTAACGTGGACATCTCACAGCATTGATAAACGACAGAAAAAAAACGTAGAAATTAGAATAATGAGATGGCTCCTGAGAAAAGGATAATATAAACAAATCTGGCTGTACGGAATAGAATTATGGGGGAGTGCTAAAGCATCCATCATTAAGATGATCCAGATAAGCTGGTCCAAAACACTCAGGATGCTGGTAGAGGCACCATGGTACGTGTCGAAGATACCTACAGAGTACCTAAGACCTATAAGTACCATTCCTGCAAGAAGTAATCGTTGAGAGGTCCCGAAGTTACAGGGATCGGTGTGCCAACCTGAACCACCATGAACCTACTATTCGATCCGTTTAACAGAAGACTGAAACGAACATGGCACGACGATCTGTAGTGAAGTTGAATAGGACACCCCTCCATAACTGGTGATCTTCAGTGATTGACTGCTTATCACACATCAACGGACCTTATCCTACCAACCCCAACTCCTCCATAACCCTACCCCCTAACCGATCACAACTCTTTTCTCAATCTCCTTTTAGCTCTATACACGTTTCCAGGCGTTTTTCCAAAATTCTTAATCCGTAAGATTGAGAGAGATTTCACTACAAGTTTAAAATCTTTTTTTTTTATAGTAAGATCTAAACATCCTAGGATCATCTTCTCTAGACCTTTTTATAGTAAAAGTTAAAAAATGATGAACAATAAAACCAAAAATTATCAAACACTGAGCACTGACGATAAAAACTGAAGTATCGGCTTCTTCAGATCTTAGATAATACAGAGAAATGCAGTGGAACAGGAAGTCAAAATTAGACTGTAAGTTACTTGGTTAATTCTAGGTATATCGAACATCTAATGAAGAGAATTTGTTTTGGGTAACTACCAGCAGTTAAAAAACTTGGGAATAGAACTTCTGTTACGGATCACTTTTGAGAGTGAACAGCTTAGAAAACTTGAGAAATCAGGAACGATTGCAAAACCTTATAGTTGCACATTTTAAGGTCTTCAATCTCCTTGACACTAAAATGCAAGTAAAAGTGGAGGAAAACTTCAAATATTTTAATCAATTGTTTAAAGGATCAAAGAAAAGAAAAACTTGAAGAAAATTCAGAGTTAGTAACTTAGGTAAATTGCACTTTCATTTAAAAGAATATGTTTCAAATTGGTCTTAACAGAAAAAAAAAATTGGATGTCTGTAAAATCGGTTTACGGACGATAGTTTTACGTGATAACGTCATAAAGAACACCTAATTGATGAAAAATTGCGTACTTTTATGAATTGAATTATTATCACTGAATTATAATTACTTTGTATAATACAAAGGAGTTAATTGAAAATTAACAATTTTTTGAAAATGAAATCAGACTGAAAATTATGAAGGAAAAAATCAATTAAATCTTATTAAGTAAATTGTAAAAGAAAAACACAAAACACGTTGTCTTAGGTAAGGGCACCAACTATCGATATATCAAAATATCGATAGTTCATATTTATTTCCAAATATCAAATTCGATATATTTTTTTAGAGCTTTATTATATTTTATAATAATTATAATTTATTCCATTTATAGTTATTGACAATTTTTCAAGTAATCGTGTTTTGAGATGAAAATATCGATATATCAAGGTATCGATATTTTTTACTCTGCATCTATCGATATTGCTTGTAAATATCGATATATATCGATATATTTTTAACCGACTTCAAAAAAAGGAGGAGGTTCTCAATTCGACTGTATTTTTTTTTATGTTTGTTACCTTAGCATTTCCCACTGGGTAAAGCGATTTTGATGATTCTTATTTTATTTGAAAGCTGGTACTTTCCAAATGGTCCCATTTTAATTTGAAAGAAATCGTTCGCTTCTAAGGGGTTGAAAACTAAGGGATGAAATACTAACTTCTTATTGGATAGCTCGATTTTGAAAATTCTTTTTTATTTGAAAGCCAGTGCTTTTCGTGTGGTTCCATTTTAATTTGAAGGAAATCGTTCACTTCTAAGTGGTTGAAAACTAAGGGATGAAATACTAACTTCTTATTGGATAGCTCGATTTTGAAAATTCTTTTTTTATTGGAAAGCTAGTGCTTCTCGTATGGTCCCATTTTAATTTGAGGGAAATCTTCCACTTCTAAGGGGTTGAAAACTAAGGGATGAAATATTAACTTCTTATTGGATAGCTCAATTTTGACAATTATTTTTTTATTTGAAAGCTGGTGCTTTCCGTGGGGTCCAGTTTTAATTTGAGGGAAATCTTCCACTTCTAAGGGGTTGAAAACTAAGAGATGAAATACTAACTTCTTATTAGATAGCTCGATTTTGATAATTTTTTTTATTTGTAGAATACAGTTTTAAATTAATCTCCTATCCATTTTTTATAAAAAAAAACTCCACTTATAAAGGGTTAAAAATTAGAGATGAAATAATATATTATACATTTTTCCTGACTAACCCGATTTTGATAATTTTGTTTCTATTATGTACAACGTACCTTTAAATTGATCACATTTCAATTTGAAAAAAAAAAATCCACCCCTTAAGGATGAAAATAGGGGATGAAATGGTGACAGTTAACTGAATCATCAAATTTTGATAATTTTTTTTTCTGTTGGAAAGAGTAATCCACTTAGTTTTGTTATTACATTTTAAAGCAAAAATTCAACCCTTAAGGTCAAAAAGGGATGATGTAGTAACTTTTAATATTAAACGGCGCTGCCTCATATAAGCAGCGCGTTTAGAAGGTTTAACCATTTTCAAGAAAATAAAATCAGTTATCAAACTTCAGATCACTAAAACGCGAGAAATAAATAAATATTATAAAAAAATGAAAAACCGACTTCAAAATATATAGAAATTTTAAAACAAAAAATGCACTAAAAAGTAACAAAATAATGGCGTATCCTTGCAGTATCTACAACTTACAAATTATTAGAATGATACAATGTACAACTATTGTTATTTTTGGAGTTGGTGTCAGTCAAGAAAATAAATATTAATTGTAATTTGTAAAAATTTAGTTTAGTTGGTAATTGGTATTTTGTAGTTTAAAGGTCGCTAGATATTGTTACAGTTCGAGTATATTGTTTAAAAGTTCATTTGAAAAATCATTTTCATAAGGTATTCTCGTTTTTTGCTAAGTACCAATATAGTCGTATTTCCTTGGCTGACACCAACTCCAAAAATAACAATAGTTGTACATTGTATCATCCTAATAATTTGTAAGTTGTAGATACTGCATTTTACGCCATTATTTTGTTACTTTTTAGTGCATTTCTTGCTTAAGATTTTTTATTTATTTTGAAGTCGGTTTTTCATTTTTTTATAATATTTATTTATATACATTTGCCCATCCCTACGTTGCCTAGGATTCAACAATAATATCGTGCCTCTCTATCACTTGTATCGCGTTCTCGCTTGCACGCACAGGTTCAAATGTAGGAAACGTGACAAAATGGCCGAACTTTTTCAGACGTAGTTCATCAATTTATAAAACGTTATCACGCCAAAAAAGTTAAATAATTAAGATTAAACGCAATTAACCCATTCAAGTCCCCTATAAATTAAAAAACCACAAGACTTGAGTGAGTTTAATCAAACATTAAATATAGCTTTTTATCTAAGTAAGGGGTTGAAACATTAAAAAAAAAATTTTAAGTGTCATAAATCTCATTTCAAGACAAATCCTATTTAAAAATATCAATGTGCATACACTATAACTACTTGAAAATCAAGTCACTATAATATTATAAATATAAAGCCTTTTTGAAAAATATTCTCGTCGTCCTTCATACCCTCTTCCAACCACCACTTCTTCAATATGGCTTTTAAGTCATTATTTGAAGCAGAGTTGAATCCATTAAGCGTAATTAGTAATATGATATTTACAAGAGAGTAGTTTCGGTTTATGTATTATATGTGGGGGGTTTAGAAAACACAAGCGGGGTGGCGACGAGGAGAATTCACAGATGCCATGCTCGCACTTATGATGCACTCATCCATTAGTATTGTTTTTAAAAACTCGACATGCTAATTAATATATGCTCTCTCGTATTTTAAGGGTATATTTAATGGTATCAGTACTTCAATTAGTGTAAAAAAAAAATTGTTTGATGAAACTGGAGTTGACCGTATGTCATCTTCACCCTCTTACACAGTCAAAGTGGTGCTCTGTTGGAGGTCTCCCGTCACAAAGACTGTCATAATCTCTCACTTCCAAGTTGACGTCTCACGTCCGTCTTCGTTATGTTTTCTGCACAACGTTCCATATGTGTGTGCTTAATGCGTTTAAATATCTAATTGTAAACAGAAGATAACGAATGATCGCGACACGACCGACGGAAGCCCAGAGATGGACAAGTCAACGATTTGATTGCATACCGAAAGGAAGTGAATATCATGTCGCAGTGCAGTCTGTTTATATCCGAGATGACGGACCTTTCAAAATACGTCACACATCAGGTGACATTTCCGAGACGTTCATTCAGATTTAAGTGCAACATTAAAAAAGAAATTCTTAAAAATTTTACACAAAAGAATGAAGTCCATAAATGAAGTGCACTACAATACTATAGTAAACCGATTGCAACAATATCTGGTACTAGCTGATACCCGCTCGCTTCGCTGAGTGTATCTAAATTTAACTGATTGATTAAAAGTTCATAGAAAATTTTAAAATTAATCTATTTTGACAGAAAAAGATGATAGATACTTCAGACTTTAGATCCAAAGAGAGTTCATCAAAATTCGTAAGACTACTTTTCAAGAAAGAGATGTTAGCTCTCTCACATCAGCTTCTATACGATTTTTAGTAAAAAATTAACTGTACTCCTTCCTTAAGGGGGTATTCTAGTCTAGGATGTTGAAAAAATCGAAAAAAATTTTCTGTCATAATCCGATAGTTTATATATTCAAAAATATCTCCCTAAAAGGATTTTTCAAAATTCAAATTATTTTCAAAGTTATAGCCGTTTTAGGGCAACTCAACCGATTGAGACTTAACGTAAAACGTTAAACGCGTTTTTCTCGAAACTACTTTTTTCGATGCGGTAACCCAAATATCTCAAGTTCTAATCAGCCGACTTACTTGAAATTTGGCATGAATATTCTTTAAATATCTCTCTATTGCATGAACCAATAAAA
The DNA here is from genome assembly GCA_958496155.1 of Sisyra nigra. Taxonomy (NCBI): domain Eukaryota; kingdom Metazoa; phylum Arthropoda; class Insecta; order Neuroptera; family Sisyridae; genus Sisyra; species Sisyra nigra. The sequence goes on along the minus strand of OY292313.1, from coordinate 3,811,477 downwards.
AATAAAAATTTGAAATTTTTAATATTTTAAAAAAATTCGACAAAGTTAAAAAATGAGTGAAAAAATCGACCTTTATTTTTGGGTAGCCGCCATTTTATGAAAAAAAAATTTTTTTGCTGTTTTGGAGGTTCATGCAATAGCGACATTTGTACTTATCAAGAATTCATCATTGTTTAATTTTTCAAATGACCACAAGGGTAGAAATCATGGCGACGAGGACACAGTCTTTTTTTATTCCCCCTCTACTTCAAAGACGCATAACTCAATGAAAAATAGAAAAAAAATTTTGAAATTAATTTTGTGTACTCTCTGGATATAAATAAATAAATAATAAAAAAATGGATGCTTAAAATATCAAATGCTTTTTCTTTATCAATTGCCAAAAAACGCTCGAAATTCGGGCCTCTAGATTAGAATACCCCCTTAAGGACTTAAAAATCTTTCATACCAAATAGTTTTTAAAACCTTTCAGTTATTTTAGGGGGCATCCATTAATTGTGCGAGGCTTTTTCTTTGCGATTTTTGAAATCCCACCCCCTCCCCTCTGGTAAGATGTCATGGAATTTGGATTAACCCTTTCCCTCAACCCGCAATCTAATGTGATATATTTCAAAACATTCGTTTTCTTAAAAAAAAAAAATACGTGATATTTGCGAGACCTTCCCTTTCCCCAAAGTAAGATTAGATGAGATTCACCTCGACCCCATCGGCCCCTAAACGCCTCACGTAATTCATGGATGTTCCCTCAAAAGAACAGATTAGTAGCTATCCTACAGGATCTTTAGCAAAACTTCATTGAAATTCGTTCCGTTAAGTAATTGTTAAATTTTGAAATTTTTAGTTTATTATTTTAATACGTTTATTTCCTATTAATATCTTCGACAATGAACAATAAAAAAATTCAAATATTTTAAAAAATTTCATTTTTAATTTTATCGAGTGTTAAATTGAAATTCATATTTATTTTCCAGTAAAAATTGTCAATTTTTTAATTTCAACTTTGTAGATATTTCTTTCGTTATTGTGTAAAATTGGTCCAGCCTTCTTGAGGAAAATGCGTTGAAATTCTATTTCACGAACTTTATTGAAACTTTTAAATGTACGGTTCCTGTAGGATATAATTGAAACAGATATACAGATAATGATCTATCGATCATTGATCATTGACTATGGATACTGACTATTATATTTTGAGACCTTTTATATTAATTAATCAGGATACATATAATGTGGAAGGGGGACATAAGTCTTTCCACATTAATTACCGCAAAGTCGATTCAGCATAATTATCGATTGATTGAGAACGCTGTGGGGGAGGGGGTCTTTAATGAAACCAGCTCGACGAATTGGTTATTGCAATTTACATGGGCAGCAAATTTATGAATTATGAAATTTGCCGTGATTCGTGAATTGGCTTATCTCTTTGTTTTGCCATCCCATGGGAATCATGGCAATTTTAGCCTTAAAAGTTAAAAGTAAGCGATATGATTTTCCCCTAAACTACCACATTGCAAACATCATATCAATCTTTAACTCTGCGATAAACAAAAAAATATCTATCCCACGAGAATAGTACATCTTTCCTGAGTAAAAAGTAGATCAAGTCTTCTTAAGGAAAATGAGTTAAGACTCTATTTCGTGAACTTTAACGAAACTGCTATTAAACACTCGGTTCCTATAGAATACATTCTTGTTTTGCTATCCCATGGATACCGTTTATTATTCCGTTATGAGAAGTTATCTATATCGTTTTCTGACCCCTAAACTACCACAATACAAAAAAGGAAGTTAATCTTTTGCTCTGTAAAAAACAAAAAAATATCTATCCCACGGGAACCGTAAATTTTTTCTGGATAAAAAGTATATTATGTGTTAAACCGGATTATAATCTAGATCTATGCCAAATTTCATCCAGATCCATTCAGTACTTTTTGAGTGAAAGAGCAACAAACATCCATCCATCCATACAAACTTTCACGTTTATAATATTAATTAAGATTATAAGTTGCATTAAAATTGGCAGAAAATTTTTTTTTCAAAAAATTTGGAAATTCAGCCTTGTAAAACGTAAAAAATCAAATTTTCAAGACAAATTTTTTCCTCCTCATTCGCTTACATTGGACCTTTATTATGTAAAGCAATACTATATAATGCAGAAATAATAAAAATGTTCTCTCCACATGAAAAAATGCAATTAAAATAATTGCATCGCATAACTTGATATGTTTTTAAAATTAACAATCGGTATCGTATTTAACGTTTTTATCTGAAAATCAAAATTAAATTAATTACATTTTTAATTGAAATCAATTTAATTGATGTTTACTTGTAGTAAATACGAATATAGTGTTTATTTTTTTTTTTTCGTATTTGGTTCGTCCCATTTTTATTTTATTAATAAGTGTAATTTTCAATCGAGTTATTTTAATGGGAAATTTAATATTGATACTGTTGTTGTTTTTCGGAGTTAATTAACTTATAGATATTGTTCAATTAAAAACGAGCATATGAGAGGTTGGAATCGATCGAAAAAAAATTTAATTAAAATTTTCAATCAACTTTTCCTAGTTAGTTTTAGTGAAGAAGTTATTTATAGTAGATACAGCCCTTTATTGCTTAAGACTTTTTAAGGTTAACTCGATTTAATTTTAATTCTAGTCCAATTCTCATCATTTTTGATGTAAGTAAAATCAACCCTAAAAAATGTACCATTTAAAAAAATATAAAGAAATGATTTAGAGTATTAGAGGGATGTTTTCACCCTTGAAACACCCTTTTTGTTAACAAAAGTGGGTCATTTAAGAAACAGTATTTCAAAATTTTAAATTTTCATCGTATAAAATCTAGAGCCCATGAACAATTGATTTGTATCGGCAACCCATTATACACTAAACTCTATAAAATTACATAAGCACCTGCAATTTAATCATCTTCTTTGAAAGGAAAAATCGACGGATTTTTCTCTCCATTATAAACGAATATTTTGTCATCAAAAACAAGGAATTCGCTAAATTTCAATCATTGGCCGCCGATGCGGCTTTCTGCTACGACCGTAGAAGAATTTAATAATCTAAATGCAATAATCCAAAATAAATGATATGAAATACTTTAATGATAAACGAGCTTATCGCAGGCACAAATAAGCAGAACACAAAGCGGGACGACGCAAACGAAGAGAACGCGACTCGTAATAATATAAAAGCTAGAAAAAGAAAAGCAAAGCTCTTTCGATAAAGACTCACACATACAGTGAAGCACATACCCACAGATACAATGATGTAATGAGCTTTCAAAACCATCAACACGCCGCTAGATTCACTCTATCTACTATATGAATGTAGTTCACTTGCAATATTATTTTACCGTAAGCATCAACTAGGACTGTCTCGGTTGGAAAAAGGATGGGGGCGAATAATGCACGGAGGAGTTCCGTACAACGGAACTCGGAGGAGTTGGATTTTAATATCCGTTAAGTGTTTCCCTCCTCCTTCGTTTCGTATGTTTTGTCAGGTTATCTACCCATGCATATTAATATAGATATATACATGCTATATCCATGACTCATTATCACTTTACTTAACAGCAATACACTTAATGTAACCAGTCATCATCGTGCATTCTATCAAATATTATTGAAGTCTCGACTTTTCTCATAACCAAAGAAATTTTTTGAGTTTCTTTAAAAAAGCCTCATCCAAGCCTGTGAGAAGTTATACTTCTTTGGTATCATTAAAAATTAGTTTTTATTAATTTAATTCAAATATTCAATTTAAAAAAACTTTAATTTAATTATATAATAATAAGATAATATAAAAGCCCAGGTCACTGATTCACTCACTCACTCATTCTGTAACGCTCAATGCCTACTATGTTGCCTATACTATGCCTACTACTATTGAGCCAACCCCACAACAAGGACATTTACTCAATGATAATCGTATTTTCACTCGCAATGTTGTGTATCAAGAAATTTTATAAACAAATAAAGCATTCATGAATTAAAAATAAATTATTCATTCTTTTTATTGAACTCATTCATAACTTTTGGTTGTCAAACACACTGATACGAACGCATGCAATAACTTTCACGTAAGAAACTTGGGCTTTTTTTTAAAAAATAGGCCGCCGTAGGCGCCCCAGAACAACTAGTTTTTATAATAATAATATATATATATAAAGATATAATTATTAAAAATAAAATTAAGAGAATAATATTTTAATTTGTATTAATAAATAATATCCAAAAAAAGCTGCAAGACGTTTATAAATATACATTTGTCAATTGTAATATATATATTTGTCATTTGACAAATATATATTTGTCAGGATCATTTTTCTGGTTAACAATTCATGCATGTCATGAAAACGAAGCTTCATAGAAATTGCAAAATAAAGTAAGTAGCTACTTGTCAAAGTAAATGTCTTAATCTAATTCATATTTTGTGTTACTAAATTAGTATTCTAAGATGGTTAAATCATTTTAGAATCCCAGATTTCATGATAACTATGAATATGCATGGAATGCAGACGTCATTTTCATCATTAAATTTCAAATAGTCTAACAGCTACTGCAAAATTCTAGAAAAATAATAACTTATTTATTAATAATATGTGTCATTTGTATATATAATTATTTTTAATTTAAATATAAAAATTAATAAATAAATACAACAAAAATTCAAATTACGCGCGCCTAGTTAAAAATACCGAGCCGTTTTGCGGGCAACTTCATCTTGTTAATTTGTGATGATAAAATAGAACGCTACTAATGCTTCTGAAACCGCGCCGCAATGCAGACGTCATTTTTATCATTAAACTTCAAAAAGTACCTATAACAGCTAATGCAAAATTTGAGAAAAGTAATAACTTATTAATTAATAATATGTGTCATTTGTATATATAATTATTTTTAATTTAAATATAAAAATAAATAAATTAGAAAATAAATACAACATAAATTCAAATTACGCGCGCCAAAACACCCAGTGGTTTTGCGACTAACTTCATTTTGTTAATTTTTGTCTCAAGATGCGCGCGCATCTTAAAATTTCACTCTCATCATTTTTTTCATAACGCGCCTAAAAAAGTATAACTTCAAAAATAGTGGGGTAAAATTTACAACACTTAACTAGTAATATTTTTACTGAACTTTGTGTTCACTATAACCACAAATGTAACATTAGATAACACACTGTGCTGTATTCAGCTCTAACGTATAGTATTTTTTACTACCATAGTGTAGTAAATATATGTAGCTGTTACAACTGCTGAGTGTTGTACAATTAACAAATTTTGGCGTTTGCGCATGCGGCGCGTACTACATAACCAATAATTTTGACAAATAAATGCAAGTGTCAAAAATTCAACTAAAGTTTTACTAGTCGTCTTGTGAATAATACTACAGTTTTTTAATCATACTTGACTGGTAAACGTTACCACACGTGGTGTCATCCTATATAATACTAGTTAATGTAGTAAAAGTAACAAGGAATGTTGTTAAAACTACAACACATTTTTTTCCGTGAAGGATTTATTTTCCATTGACGAACGATTTTAGTGTAATTAAAGTTTTCATCCTTGTAAATATCAAGGAAGTGACATCCAATTATTCTCACCTTTTTAAATCTTACAAAACCAATTAAGTCGAGATGCGATCAACGCAAGACCAAACGTCGTTTCGTGTAAAAATTAACCTCAAGCGCGTTCAAGTGCAACGACACCGACGTCAACATCTTTAATTTTATTTATGCAAATTTAGTTTCCGGGATTTAGTCTTCAAACCACATTCAACACTGATCCGTTAAACTTAAACATATTTTCAACTCGATTCGATTCGATTCGATTCAATTGCCACATTGATTTTCTACCTCTCTTTCCCAACCAATGGCACCCGGTCAACAAAACAAACACAGCAGAGGTAACACTGCAATTTATTACGCCATTTAATAATTAAATAATGGCAATCCGTCGCTGGTGCATCCACGTGATTTGCTTTCCAACGAAAAAAAAATTATGATGGTTGACTAAATGGGAGGAAGAGAGAAACAATGAAAGAGCAGGACTTATAAATATTTGAAATTATTATGGCTGGGTGTAATTCGTCAATTTCACACCTTTATTGTTTGTGAAAGTAATTGCATACAATGAACAAAATGCAATATTATATAAATATATAGTTTCGCGATACACAAAGTCTTCAACTAATTCTATTGATTTATCCTTTGATTAATGTGAAAATACTGTCAACAAGAAGCTATTAATTAGTCTTTGGAAAATACAATACAAAAGCAAATAATTGCATTGCACCAATTGCAACGAGTCGTCGAGACGTAAAAAACGCACGACGACAATTACAAGAAAATAAACATATTAACGAGGAAAGCGTGAAGTTTCCTGCTCAAAGGATATTTTTCTGTGTCATTTGCTATTAAGAAGGAAGCGAACGAAAGACTCGATTCCAATGAATAATTTATGACACCCCCTCCCCTCTCTATATATGCATAGATGAGCTTTACTTGCGTCTTTTCCAGCGTCTTCACACTCCCACATTTGGTGGGAAAACCCTGTCACGACGTGTCCTCGACGTCGACATGTGCTTTTTGACGTGCACGTTACTTAACGTGTTGGAACATTTTAACAATTAAAAAGCTCTAAACCGTTTAGCGTTTGTGTTTACCTCAATGACGTTCAAAGCTCACACCAAACAAAGCTTCATACGATAATTTATATTCAAGAAAAATTTTCCGTTTCAAAAAAAAAAAAAAAAAAAAAAAAACAAGGTAAAGACACAACTTGTTGGTGAGATTTGTCAAAACCACCTGTTTGATTATCCACATGAAGAAAGTAGTCCTCAAAATTTTAGTGTTAACTAATTTTTTTTAGTAACATACTCTAACTACTGGCAGATATAAGAATAAAATTTGATAGTTATTAAGCAGTACATAAATATCTGAAGCAATTGTCAGGTAAAAAGACCACTGTTTTATGTTTTTAAAAATTTATTTTTTTACATGACGTTTCGTCGGTGTTATTCCGACTTCATCGGGTATTTAACAAATAATAATAACAGACAATTTTGTTAGTTATTATTATTTGTTAGATACCCGATGAAGTCGGAATAACACCGACGAAACGTCGTGTAAAAAAATAAATTTTTAAAAACATAAAACTGTGATATTTTCACCTGATAATTGCTTCAAATATTAAAAACTATTAAGACTTGAAAATCAGTACCATGCCATAGTTCATGCTAGCTTTGTTGATCTTAAGTAGTTTTAAATTAGCAAGATCTACTAATAATGATTACAAAATTCCCAATTCCCAACCAATTTTTTTTTATTGAAGACATTTAGAGTATATTTTAACCTACCTATAAATTTTAGCACACCTGTAATCGTAAGCCTCAAAAAAGTTTTGATAATGCATTACAAAGAACATCATAGTAAGATATTAAAGGGGTGGTATTCTGGTCTAGAAATTTTAAAAAAATTGATTTTCTTTCATATTTCCAAAGTTAAAATCTTTAAGAATATGTCTTTAGAAGGATTTTTCAAAATTTCAACTATTTTTGAGACAGGAGTCGCCAATTAAAAAACCTGTCAGTATTAACTACTATTGTATGACCACTATACGTAACTTTACCCGAAACTTTAAACGCATTTTTCTTTAAATAACTTTTTTCGATACAGTTCACCTGATATCTCAAGTTTTAATGCACCGATTTACTTGAAATCTGGTACAAACTTTCTTAAAACTATAAAAATTGTCTCCACATAGAGGTTTTCAAAAAAGCCCTCAGGACACGATCAGAACACCGGGCGTATGCTCAAAGAACTACCACAGAGCATGATAAAATACCTAAGCATACTCTCCAATTCCATCATTAAACAAGGCCATTACTCGTTATCATGGAAGGTTCCCCAAATGATTCTCATTATCAAACCGGGAAACCAAAAAACGAAGTCAGGTCGTACAGACCTAGTTTGCTGTCGATTCAGTCAAAAGTATTCGGAAAGATGCTCTATAAACGTATCGTGTCCATTCTAAACGAGAAATGTGTAGTCCCACGACATCAATTGGGATTCAGAAGGGAACACTCCACTATAAAGTAGGTACATAGAGTGGCAAGTACAATAATGAGCTGCTTACATCGAAAAAGGTACTGCTCGGCTGTCTTCCTGGATGTAAGTCAAGCTTTGGACAGATACAAGGATAGTAGCACAAGACCCAAGTAGTACTATCGCCTCCATTGGCAGGAGTAATAGAATCCTATCTGGTAAAGGCGAGGTACGGCGAAGCGGTCACCCAACGGTACCAGATAAGATCAGGAGTCCTACAGAGTAAAGTCCTTGGTCACCTCCTGTATATGATTTATACGGCCCATGTACCCCCCACCCGACGATATTACGCTGACTACCTTCGCAGACGATACGGCACTTATGGCAGTTGCCATCTGAGCACCCAGAACGCCATCTGAGAAACTGCAAGTCGCGCTATAAGAACTGCAGGACTGGTTTTGGAAGTGGAATATGGTGCTTAACGAGAACAAGTCAGCCCAGAGACCATGCACGACAAGGAAGAACATTTGTCCACCGGTAACACTCGGCGGTGTACAAATCTCCTAGACCATATAGGTCAGGCACCTGGGAATGCACCTGGAGAGACGCCTTACTTGGTCAAAGCACATTCAATATAAACTTAGTCAACTAGACGCGGCTTGCTGTAAGCTGTGGTGGCTATTCAAGAGGAACTCTGGTCTGTCTTTGGACATTAAACTAAAGATCTACAAGGTGATCATAAAGATTATCTGAATGTACGGCATTCAATAATGGGAGCAGTTAGTAGCTCCAATATCGAAAAGATACAGCGGTTCTAGTCGAAATATGTCACTAACCACGATATATACAAAGACCTTAGGATGGCGACGATCAGAAACGAGATGGTCAGACTCAACCAAAAACACCTGACAAGGCTGGAGGTACATCCGCACCATCTGGCTGTCAACTTCTTAGACAGAACAGAGGAGCATCAATCCGAGTCGACATTTTAAAACCCCGATTGGACATTGTGGAGTCGGATTCTTTTGATTTGGTTATTTACTGCTTTGATTTAAAACCTCCTTCAACCTAAGTACGCTGAAAACGAAGGTACGTAGGTGCTACCAGGCTAAAACAAGGTTTATTTCCCTGCATCTTAAAATCCATTTCAACCTGTCACGCCCTGACTTCAAGCTATCTAAGTGGAAATGGATTTTAAGATGTAGGGAAATATTTTAAAATTAAACACTGTTTCAGTCTGGTAACACCTACTTACGTTCGATTACTACTATTTCAGCGATGGTTTTAAATCGAAGGGGTAAATGATCACATCAAAAGAATAGGCTCCATAAGGCTCAATCAGGGTTTTAAAATTTCATCTCGGGAACGGCTGAACCGTTTGACTTTTCTGGAGCTGCCTTATAGGGATCCATGTACTGCATGAATTACCCCCATTGAGAGGGTGTGATCATCTCCTCCACCTGTACAAGGATCACATTCGTTTATTTTCCAGGGATAGATTGCGAATACAAGGAGAAAAATTTTTTAATTAGAACAACTTTTGGGAATACATTCAGATAATAACAAAAATATTAAGGAAAAAAATCGCAGTTCATTCGATCACTTCAATATCCAATGAAAATATTGACTCATAATTATTTCACGAGAACCACAAACATTTTCGAGACACAAGGTATTCAAGGTATTTACTTATTCCCACCAATTTCAATACAATACAAATTAAATGGAAAATCCATCGTCACCATGTCAAAGAAATTGTCAACGTGCCTCATCATCAACACAACGAAAATAATCATATAATAATATTGAATAAGATTCAATATTTTCATCATTGTCATCGCCACAAAGAAAAGGAATCAATTTTCCCGTGAACCAAGTGAAATAGATCCTCAAGTCTTACAGGCAAGACGAAGACGAGCAAAGGCGAAAAAAAGCATCGACTGAGGCAAATTAGATAGAATGAAACAACCGAAGACAAACAATTTAAATCGACCAAGCCAGCATGAGAGACGATGAGGGGGGCTCGAGGAAATTATAATTGAAAACATTTGTTGTATGTAATTGAATTGATTGCATTATGTGAATTATGTTAAGTCATTATTGATTTTATTGAGTCTAAGACTGTGTTCAATAAATGTAATTAATGCGATTTATTTTCAATTTAAGCGTTCAAGAATTTTCTATTTAAAAGAACACATTCTCTTTCTATTTGTGTGTGTGTGTGTGTGTGTGTATTTTTTTAATCTTCGTTTTCATAGTTTTTATTTCTTTGTAATTAAGAGAACAAACTCATTCAGTTCTAATTAAATTGTCTTATTTGTTTTATTCGAGACATAATAGTAATAGTAATAATCATCATTTCAGTGGATATCAACTAAATTGAATGGCCGTCATAAAATTAAATATTTTTCTATTTGCTTTATGGGTAGATAAATTTTCGACGAAAAATTCGACGCGATTTAATTTAAAGAAATAAAAATTAATTATACGACCGAGTCGTGGATGTTCATTTTTAATTAGATGACGACTTGCGTTTGAACTCTCAACGTTCGCTATAAGGAAAGAAATCTTGTTACTTAAAGAATCCATTTCTTAGAAGAATCCAGATGGTTTTTCTAATAGTAATTTACGGAAATTGGACTTAAAAAAAAAATTTTTTTGATGGAAAAATTGACAGAAATGACACTCATTGAATATGCTCAAGGAATTTAAAATCGCCTGATTTCCATTTAAAAAAATATCTGCTGCGAGGCGTCACAGTACTTTCTTTTACTTTCATTTATGACACTCGCTGTTGGTTAAAAGAAATATAAGCACTTTATAACAATACATATAAACAGAACTATAATATTCGACCTATACATAGGTATATACGAATGCCCAACCTTCACCCCAAAACCGTCCTTATTCGAATTTTCCCAGATAAAAGTTTCAAATAAAAGTTGTAGCCACTTATGAAGCTAAGAACTATAGTAAGTTTAAAGAAAATCGTTAAAGCCGTTTTCAAAAAAATTTGAAAAAGCTCAAAAGCTCCTAGAATAAAGTAGAGCTTTCGATTAACTGGTTTCATCCAAAAACTTCGTGACACAACTTGGTGTAATTCAGAGGCCAAATTCCAAGTATGGTGAAATTCGGATAAAGCTTTCGATACGATATGGCTGTCACACACACACAGACATGTTTCTAAAAACCACTATTTTGGACTCAGGGAACCTCCAAACTTGTATTTCCGGTGAAAGCTCGAATTCGAAAATTCGACCCGATTACAATACTTCTTTAACTATATAGTAGTAAAAAAAAGTAAAAATTTTTATCTAATATGGATACCATTTATTCAGAACAATGTACGATTCCTGTAGGATAACTTTCCTGTAAGAAAGTTCAAACCTTTCTTTCAAACAAAATCGTATTTCACAAAAATCCAGTATTCATCCAGAATGTGTTATGCAGTAATGCAATAAATAGTAGACGTGGGTCTAAATGGGTTAAACATGGGTTCGACTTCTGCCTAATGTTAATGGACAGTCGGTGGGTTGAGTTCAAATTTTAATAGGATCCTCTTGTTACAATTTAAAGATTCTCTTTTGAAATATCTGCAAGAAAGGTAAAACTTGTTAGACCTACTTTTCTGTAACCAAATGCATTCTTGGAACCTTTGCTACACTAACAAAATATGGTTTAAATGAAAATTCACTAACAGATTCCATTTTGATAGGTAAGAAATGTTCTCAGTCTTCAATCTCTTACTGTTCCTCTCCTCTATATGGTTTTCACCCCGATCATATAACCGTCACGACCTTTGCAGATGTCACCGTGATATTATCCGTCCACGATTGTCCTAGAATGGTCTTCAAGAAGCTTCAATCTGTACTTATAGAACTCCTTGTGGTTCTGCAAATATAGGATCACCATCAACGAGACCAAGACTGCCCACGTGACATTCACCATAAGGAGGGAAACCTGTCCTGTCTCCCTAAATGCCCATGAAATGCCCCGAGCTACGGAGGTCAGGTACTTCGGAATACTCTTGAACAGACGCCTCACCTGGTCAAACACATCCTCCAACAAACCAACTATCACCATCCAAAAAATGTAGTGGCTTCAGCGAGGAAGACCCCAACTGTCCCTGGACAGCAAATTAACTATGGTCTCCGAGAAGCTTCAGTCTGTACTTAAAGAACTCCTTGTGGTTCTGCAAGTAGAGGATCACCATCAACGAGACCAAGACTGCCCACGTGACATTCACTACAAGGAGGAAAACCTGTCCTGTCTCCCTAAATGCCCATGAAATGCCCCGAGCTACGGAGGTCAGGTACTTCGGAATACTCTTGAACAGACGCCTCACCTGGTCAAACACATCCTCCAACAAACCATCTATCACCATCCGAAAAATGTAGTGGCTTCAGCGAGGAAGACCCCAACTGTCCCTGGACAGCAAATTAACTATGGTATCCGAGAAGCTTCAGTCTGTACTTAAAGAACTCCTTGTGGTTCTGCAAGTAGAGGATCACCATCAACGAGACCAAGACTGTCCGCGTGACATTCACTACAAGGAGGAAAACCTGTCCTGTCTCACTAAATGCCCATGAAATTCCCCGAGCTACGGAGGTCAGGTACTTCGGAATACTCTTGAACAGACGCCTCACCTGGTCAAACACATCTGCCAACAAACCAACTATCACCATCCGAAAACTGTAGTAGCTTCTGTGAGAAAAATCCTAACTGTCCCGGGACAGCAAATTAACTCCATACTTAAACCCATCTGGACATAACCGAAACAGCTACGAGGAGCCGCCAGTAACTCCAAAGTGGACAAGATTCAGCACTTCCAGTCAAAAACTCTGAGGACAATAACTGACGTCCCTTGGTACGTCACCAATCACGCCATCCTCAGGGACCTCAAAATGGTTACAGTGGGGAGTGAGATTCAGCCAAAATACCTGCAGAAACTGGACGAACATTTCAACCACCTAGCTATCAAACTTGTGGACAATCTCGACCACCATCAAAGGTTGAATCACGTCTGATTTCTCAAGTTACCATACCACTAACACCTTTTTTAGGGGCTGCGGTCTTCCCCACCTGTTAATTCATCATATTCTCTTAATGTCCAGGGACAGATTGCGAATTCATAAAGCGGAAAAAAATCGCTCATCCCAGATTTTTTTTTAAAATTCTATAATCACTGCTGGAGGCAATTTAAGGTTGTCTTTCGGTTCTTTTTTTAAAAATTCATTTGTATTCAATCTATCAAGACATCATCTCTTTGAACAACTAAATTTTTCTGGCTAAGTTAATAATCTGACGAAACCTCAATCTCATCTGTTCAAACAACATCCCAACCAACATTAAATCCATGTGACTGAGACAAGTTCATTATGGTTTATTTCATTTACACCTCTCTTCCGCCATCCCGTTCTTGTCTCTTTGTCTTGCGTTTCACTTAAAAACTTCTTTATAATTGAAGCCACCATATACACATCAGTTGGATGCGATGACAGACGAAGGACATTTATCGTTAATAAGTGGCATATTTTAGCATCTCGACGATTATTAATCTAGATAATATTTAATGCACATTCTCGAATGAATAAATCTTCCAGTGGGAGAGCTTCTCATTTTTGGAACGATTTGTTCAAACACAAAACATATGGCCCCATTGTACTTTATGTTTCTATCGTCGTGACAATTAATTTGAAAATGATTCGAAAAAGAACTTGAAACTATGTCTATGATTTATTTAAAGATTAGATTCGTTTAATTATTCATGGAATAAATAATGAGCTTATAATTAATTGCGTGTTCTCTTCAGCTGCTTGGTCTTCGTCTAAAATCCTATATAAACATTTCACGTATTAATAGTTTAAGAGCTAGCAACGTTTTCGAGAGAGTATTTTAGGTCAGCCAGTTTTTCTTAACAGTTTTTCTTCATAGACTTCAACAGATTCTATAGATTTCAATATAGACTTCGATAGATTTCAATATACTTCAATAGACTTCTATAGACTTTAATAGATCTAATAAAATTAGTAATAAAAAAAAGTAAAAAAAAATATTGATTATGCACAGATGTGAAGCTTAAAAGGCTAAAGATGCTGTAAAAAGTATTTTTTACGATTGACTTGTTATATATGTTATCTCTCGCACTATCCCGGACATCATACGGGCTGTCTAGCTGTCGGGAGGGGTTGCGTTTATTAGTGCGCAACGCACCTGTACAGGTAAAATATTAAAATTTTCAGAAAAAAGTTTCAGGTGAAATTTGTAGAAAATTCTTCTTCTTCTTCTTCTTATCCAACGCCCACGCTTGACATTTCTGTCATTCGGTGCCGCGCCGTCCAATAGAGATTGGAGACTTTTGGTTGTTTTCGTTGTTCTCTCTGACGTCTGCAAGTGCAGGACAATTGCCAAGATGCATGGCATTCATGGGTTTCCCATTGCAGAGGGAACAGATTCGGTAGGATTCCAATAAGGTGCAAGTGCTTGCATAAGTAGTCGTGCCCTGTGGTAGAAATTTGTAGAAAATAACATTTTAAATAAAAAAAGTCCAGTGGCTAATTTTCGTCAAGTGGCTAGTTTGCCCGCTACAAGCTTGAAAAGGCTGGCTCGACCTGACGTCATTTGAGTAGCCGACCGTTCACAGCTTGCAGCGGGCAAACTAGCAACTTTACGAAAATTATTCAGTGTACATTTTTTATGTAAAATGTTATTTTCTACAAATTACATCTGAAACTTTTTCTTTTTTCTGGAAAATTTCAATATTTTACCTGTCATAGGTGCGTTGCGAACGCAACCCCTCCCGACAGCCAGACAGCCCGTATGATGGCCGGAATAGTGCGAGAGATAACATATAGAAAAACTTACCGACCTAAAATTTTATTTTCTTTTTTGACGTCGCTAGCTCTCGTACTATAAGGCCTCAACTAAAATCAGTTAAAACGATTCAAATTTTCAAAAGAAAATTTTAAAAAAATTTTAATGAGAAAGTTCATAAAATGATTGACATTTAATCTAATTAAAACATTTCACGTTAACATAGAAGATGCAAAAAGATCACGCAATAAGTATAAATAAGTTGCAAAAAAATCTTTCCCTTTTTTTAAGAAATATTAATTACAATCTCTTATCAAATCTGCAATACTCTGTGATATTAATTATAAAATTTTCCTTTTCTCAGAACAAAAAATTTATTACATTCATAACATTTCATTTCTTTAAATAAATACTTTAAATACGTTTCGTTCCTTCTAATGAAAAGACGAATCGTTTTGAATGTTTGAACGATAAGGAAAAGTGATTATGTGGCGTAAAATAAATATTTAATCTGTTTCACATCCCAAAAATAAATACTTGGTTCATTCTTCTTCAATTCTTCGCTCGAAAAAAATTGGAAAAAATTTTTTTTTCTTTTTTCGATGAACTTGTACTATATAATGCCTTGTATAAATACGCTCGGGCTTTAAAAAAAAATGTGTGCCACAAATGTAACAAATTTAATCTGAAACGAAGGGAAAGAAGGGAAAATGAGTAAATAAAGAAGTTGTGGTACGAGCAGATGATGATACTCACAACGAGAGATAAACATTTTTATAAAAATTTAACAGCTGACAAAATATTGTATATATATGAATCCCTCATGAATTCTTTCATTCAATCAATTGAATCACTGATTCGAATGCAACTAAAATCCGTGTGCACTTTTCTAAATCTTGCAAGACAGACAATAAAGTTTTGTTCAGCGTGAACGAGCAAAGTGTCGACAAGAAATTATGCAAATTGTCTCGTATTAACCTTTCAAAGAGCCAAACAAACGTGTCAAGATAAATTGCACTCGCAGCATCTCTCTTTAACTTGTAACAAGTCGCCACATCCACGGTGACCAGAAAAAAAGCAGCCCACATGTGAGTGAGTGTGTCGTTATGTGTTATTCATATCATAATTACATAGCTAATATTGTATGCAAATAGAGATACGAGCAAAAGATTTGGACCTCTTCAACATGCCGCTAATACTCAAGAAAGAATAAAATCTTATACCACCTATTGTACATAAGTCAATTGCACGATTCAAGATCCACAAATAATACTTTTTAAATATCGCTTTTTTAAATTGAATTGACTAAGAATTTAAATTTTTAGAACACACAAACCAAATGTTGATCATCACTGGTCAGCAAATATTTATAAACAAAAAAAGTACTTCCCTTAAAAATCTCTACCTGCCCGTAATCATATTTATTTTAATTTGATCAGGTCTAGTTTTATATTTCCCTCAGTTCCAGTAAAATTTCGTCCAAATAAAAATTCAGTCACCATTAGTAAGGAAAACGGTGAAAGGTTCCACTCAGACATTTGTACAAAAGAAAAACGATATTAGGAAAGGTGCACGGAAAAAAATGTGTTGTAGATTTTACAACATTCCTTGTTAATTTTACTACATTCACTAGTATTATATAGGATGACACCACGTGTGGTAACGTTTACCAGTCAAGTGTAACTAAACAAGTCAATCGTAAAAAATAATTTTTACAGCATCTTAAGCCTTTTAAGCTTCACATCTGTGCATCATCAATAAAATTTTTTACTTTTTTTTATTACTAATTTTATTAGATTGAAGTCTATTGAAGTCTATAGAAGTCTATATTGAAATCTATAGAATCTATTAAAGTCTATGAAATTTGTGGCGACGACATACATACATAGTCCGCACACTACACATAGCGATCAGTAAGTCAAGAAAAGGCTTACGAAAAACTGTAGTATTATTTACAAAACGACTAGTAAAAATGTAGTTGAATTTTTGACACTTGCATTTATTTGTCCAAATTATTGGTTATGTTGTACGCGTCAAAATTTGTATGTTATACGCGCATGCGCAAACGCCAAAATGTGTTAATTGTACAACACTCAGCAGTTGTAACAGCTACATATATTTACTACACTATGGTAGTAAAAAATACTATACGTTAGAGCTGAATACATCAAAGTGTGTTATCTAATGTTATATTTGTGGTTATAGTGAACACAAAGTGCAGTAAAAATATTACTAGTTTAGTGTTGTAAATTTTACACCACTATTTTTTTCCGTTTGAAGTCCAAATACTGTGGGGTATTAAAGCAGTATTTACCTTAATACTATAAGACTGTGAGGAATCTGATTTTAAAACTACATATTTGTTAGTTTGTATTGGATTCTTTCTGCAACGTCAGTGCACCCCCCCCCCTTGCACAATATAGCGATATCATCAGCGTATTGTTCCAATATTGTTGACTTAGTTTAAGGGAAGTCGTACGTACACTGCCGGCCAAAACTTTGAGACCAGTTGTAATATATTTATGCTATCACTTATTGTATTCAAAGTTTCGGTAATAAAATAAAAATTGTTGTCCATACATATTTTTAAATTACTGATGAACATCTAAAGAGACTTTTGTAGGTATGTTTCTCAGGTACAAATAGAATTAATGGGTTCTGTTTAAAAACATCCAAGACCGCAGGGTGTCTGGCCAGTGGAAGGGTCATCATTATATTTAAAGTAGCTCCGTATTAATTGTTCTTTAATTCTATTCTTCTTTAATTTTGCACTGGCTATTCTTTGTTATTATTTAGACTTTCTAAAACAGGTTATTTTAAATTTTTTTTTAAGTTATGTACCATTTTGTACGAATAATTTAATTTAGTCTTAACTTGGGGTTTCTATAGTTAAAACGTTTTAAAAATGGGAAAAGTACGAGAAATAAATATCGAAACTCGATCTGCCATTGTTACTTTACATAATGAAGGCAAATCCGAACGTGAAATTGCGTCTCAACTTAAACTTTCGAAGACTTGTATTCATTGCACAATTATTTGGTTTAAGGAAACGGGTAGTTTTCAAGATTTTCCACGTTCAGGAAGACCGAGAGCTACTACTTCTAGTGAGGATCAGTTTATCGTTATTACCAGCAAAAGGAATAGACGCTTAACAGCACCAAAAATTCGTGCTGAAGTGAACAAATCTTTAAATAAACCAGTTTCGCTTACCACAGTGAAAAGACGGTTGAGGAACGCTAAACTGTTTGGTCGTGTTGCCGCTCGGAAACCTTTACTAAGGCCGCAAAATAAGAAAAAAAGGATGCAGTGGGCCCTATTCCATCGAGATTGGACAGAAGATGATTTTAAAAAAGTTCTTTGGACTGATGAGTCAAAATTCCAAGTATTTGGCTCAAATCGACGAATTTACGTTCGGCGTAGCACCGAAGAAAAGATGTTACCAGATTGTGTAGTGCCAACTGTTAAGCACGGTGGTGGTTCAATAATGGTCTGGGGTTGTTTCTCAGACCATGGAATTGGAAATTTGGTTAAAATTGATGGAATTTTGAAGAAAGAGGAATATAAAACAATTCTCGAAAAAAATGCTGTACCATCAGGCTTAAGTTTAATTGGCAATGGGTTCATTTTCCAGCAAGATAACGATCCAAAGCATACTTCCAAGCTATGTAAAAATTATTTATTACAAAAAGAAGCAGAAGGAGTTTTAAAAATCATGAAATGGCCACCGCAAAGTCCGGATCTCAATCCAATCGAGCTTTTGTGGGACGAGCTTGATAGGAATGTCCGAGAGGAGTGTCCCTCTTCACTTGCAGACTTGTGGAGACTACTACAAGAAAGCTGGAACAAAATTTCTCAAGAAACCATAAATAAATTAATAAGTAGAATGCCGAGGCTAGTAGAAAAAGCAATAAAGTGCAAGGGAGGATTTTTTGATGAAAAAACAGTTTGAGTAATTAGTTCATTTTTTTTATAGAATAATTTTTTATGTTTATTTTCTATACTAAGTATGTTTAAAGGTTATAACTATAATATTAATAAACATTTTTACTGTATTTGTCTTTGAATTTTTAAAAATATTTCCTTTTTTTGGCTTAAATCTATATGGTCTCAAACTTTTGGCCGGCAGTGTATATATTGTGTACAGAAAAGGTCCAAGTATGCTTCCCTGTGGCACTCCTGACCAGTGAAGTCAGATCGTGGGATTTTTTTACCCCTACTTAGCAGCACAAACGCCGACAAATTGAGGAGAATAATGTCCCATCTATATGACACGGATAGGTAAAGCTATGGGTAAACTACACCCATACAACGCTTTGTAAGTGTGTGTTACCTATCCGTGCATATCCTTGTCATATGGAAGGGACATTATTCTCCTCAATTTTTCGGCGTTTGTGCTGCTAAGTAGGGGAAAAGAAATCCCACGATCTGGCTTCACTGCTCTTGACCACATTTCCTTGTAAGAGGAGTCAATGACCCTACTCCTGGGGATCACCAAATCTGCTGTCAATAGGACGATAAAAAAACAGAAGTCAGAACCTCAGCAAACGAATGATGGGGAGAATTTTCCCCACGCCCACTGCTGAGGTTTTACGGCTGGAAAGGAACCAACTCTGAACAGTAACGGGACTGATAACCGGATACTGTAGACTGAGAAAGCATATGCAAACTACTGGGGTGCTTCAACACGACCCCAACTGCAGACTGTGTCTGAGATGGGAAAGAAAACGCGACCTATGTCATTTTGGACTACAAAGCCCTCACAAAGTGGCGACTCAAACAGGTACAAGTCGCGCAAAAAGCTTTGTACCAGGGACTGCTTCTGCTAGGAAGAATTCCGAACCTGGAATAATCAAGAATCCTTGTACAACAGGGATATATGAGCAGAAGAGGAGTACAATAAGCCTCAGGCTGTAGTGCAGGGGGTACGAGCCTTAACCTAGCTTTCTACTACCAGGAAAAAAGGGAGTAGATCTTTTCAATTCTTCCTCTGAAAGTGCGTCCAGAAAGGTACGACTCTATGATTCCAAAGTTGAGGTCGTTTAACAGTGGTTTCAGTTAACAAGGTAGCCCTGTATGCCATGTTTTGTCGAAAGTCTTTTCTGTTTCCAAGAAAAAGACCGTAGCTGACCTTATTCTCCTCATAACCTTCCATACTCGCATTTGTGAGCCTATGCAGTTGGACAAGAATGCTCTAGAATGCCGGAATCCATATTGTTCATTTGGAATTTGCTGCATTGTTTGATGGATAAGGTGAGGTTGATAATATTATTAGCAAGCTTATTGGTTCGTTGTGTTTAGGGTCCTTTTTTGACTAACCTGATTTTGGAATCACAATTATGGTTACTATTTGTTGTATATTTGTGTCAGTTGACCAATGGGTTTTCGTGGTAGTGCTTTGAGCAATCCCGAGACGAAATTTTAAAAACCCCGATTGAGCCTTGTGGAGCCTGATTCTTTTGATGTGGTCATTTACCGCTTCGATTTAAAACCTTCTTCAACCTAATTACGCTGAAAATGAATGTAAATAGGTATTACCAGGCTGAAACAGGGTTAAAAATTTCCCTATATCTTAAAATCCATTTCAACCTGCCACGCCCTGACTTCAGGCTATCTAGGTTGAAATGGATTTTAAGATGTAGGGAACCCTGTTTCAATCTAGTAGCACCTATTGAAGTTCGTTTTCAGCGTAATTAGGTTGAAGAAGGTTTTTAAATCGATGCGGCAAATGACCACATCAAAAGATTCAGGCTCCACAAGGTTCAAATCAAATGTTCATATTGTAACAAACGAAAATTCAAGGCTCAGTCGGGGTTTTTAAAATTTCGACTCGGGATGACGGATTATTAGGTCGTGTCCAGGGGTTTTGTTCCCTGTACCCAAAATTGCGTTATATAGACTTGATTTGGCTTAATGATTGATGATACAAGAAAGTACTACCAATATTCTCCCCCCCCCCAATTGAGTGTTTTGCCTTGTAAAAATGCATTTTCCTCTCAACAAGTTACTTTCTAAACACGCAAACCTTCAGTTGTCCACAACTTTTGCCCAGCTCTGTATGCATGAGCCTACGTACAGTGCACCAACACAACATTAACACGAATAGTGAATACACACAGAGAAGAAAAGTGAAAAAAAAAAATCGTTTTTATTATAATATTTGCAAGCATTATCTAAATGTCATTAATACGTGTTACATTGGAACATTCCTCTTTATCTCGCCTATATATTATATATATAAACACAATGTAACAAGAAGACCGAGACGATTGCCGTTAGAGATGAGGAAAGAAGACGCTAAGACGTTGTTCCGTTCACAACAACAAATAATCATATTATAATAACATAATGTTAAATTAAATACGTTTACCTACAACAAGAATTTAACATTTCCATGCACAAATAGCATTTCATTGGGACGAGAATTTCCAAGTCGACTCGTTTAAATTATACTTAATAGCCATACAGAGCCTCATCATTATCGTATAGGTAGTGTAACTAGGCACGTCTTGGACTATTGAAATGTTTTTCATAGTTTTATAACTTATTGATTAATTATATAAGAGCACAAAACATTTTCAAGTCGGCGGAAAAGAGATGCAATTATAAAAGCAATTAGGGTAAATAAATATTCTTGTAATTAATAGTCGAAGAAAAGACATGGAAAAGCCAATGGAACATTTTATATATCAATTGAAGTTTGTTTATAATGTCAATATATAGAGAGATACAAGAGGAAATGTTTGATAGTTTCATGTTGTTTGCAATATAATTATCACGATTTTATGTTTATGAATGTTAATTATTTTCCACGATATAAAAGGAAAAATAATTGATTAATAGACTAAACAATTTCATTTCATAATATTACATATAACAGATACGATATGTAAGAAAACGTTAAATACCAACATTCAAACGTGATCTTTTCAACATTCACTCTTAAATAAATTTCTCGTTTTGAAAAAAAGCAGACTTATCACTTAAGACAAAACTTAACCAATAATTACGATCATAATTTAAGACAAGATTATAACAAATTAGTTGAAACAATTTCATATTTATTTGGCCTAAAATTTCAATGATTTACTATGCAAGAAGATTACAAGAAATTTACAATATGACCAAGAAGACTAATTAAAAAATATATATATTAGGACAAGTATTAAATTTATTATCGCCGAGTCTTTTTAAATTGAATTTATTTTGCATTTAACTGCACCTATTTATCCGCCCTTTTCTTAGCCGCACACCTATATATAAGCCATGATTTTATTATATCGCGCACTGACAATGGTGTCGTTTAAAACAATAATTTCAAGCCCATAATAATTGTTACGGAGGAAAATAGAAATTATAATTTCCATAAGATTAACGACTTGAAACTATCCACGCATTAAATCCGATGTCAACGTATGGCCATTATGTTAGTAATAATAATAATAATAATAATGGGTGAATGAGATGAAAAAGGAAGGCAACGGTAAAAAAGGCAAAGGCTCCAAGTAAGGCGTTGATTTAATTAAAATTTTATTTAAATAACAAATGGTTCGATGGTGAGTATAATTTAAGCAAGACAATAGATGTCGATGCCACTTTTAAGCTATGGAAAAAAAGTATTAAAAGGGGCATGAATCCTAAGGAGCTTAGAAATTTTTATTTAATATCAGAAAAAGGCAATGCGTAGGTAAATTTAAGAGGCTAACTGAAGAAATCCAACAAGGAGAACTTGTTAAAATGTAGGCAAGAAGTCTTGGCTCCTGATTTACTGTAATATTTTTATCTTTGGATAATAACTCTTTTACTTATTCCAGAAGTAGTCCTTGTACTAATTTCTTAAGCCTATATAGATGTATAATTATGCTCTTCTAAGTAACTTCAATTATGCTTGATCAGGACTTTACACAGTACCTAATTATTGGTTGATTGGATTGGTCAAAGTTTCTAACACTATCCTATCAGAAAGAATGTATCGTATGTTCTTAACTTGGTAGTCCATTTTTAAACGTATTCTAACACATACGATTATGGCAGTTATCCCAGTTATCCCTATCTGAAATATAGTTAACTCAGACGCTTACTTAATCATCCCCCTTATAGTCTAAGAGCTAGCAACGTTTCCGAGAGAGTATTTTAGGTCGGCCAGTTTTTATATATGTTATCTCTCGCACTATCCCGGCCATCATACTGAATGGGGCATAACATCAACTCATACGGGCTGTCTTGCTGTCGGGAGGGGTTGCGTTTATTAGTGCGCATCGCACCTGTACAGGTAAAATATTGAAATTTTCAGAAAAAATAAAAAGTTTCAGATGTAATTTGTGGAAACTAACATTTTACATAAAAAATGTACACTGATTAATTTTCGTAAAGTTGCTAGTTTGCCCGCTACAAGCTGTGAACGGTCGGCTACTCAAATGACGTCAGGTCGAGCCAGCCTTTTCAAGATTGTAGCGGGCAAACTAGCCACTTGACGAAAATTAGCCACTGGACTTTTTTTATTTAAAATGTTATTTTCTACAAATTTCTACCACGGGGCACGACTACTTATGCAAGCACTTGCACCTTATTGGAATCCTACCGAATCTGTTCCCTCTGCAATGGGAAACCCATGAATGCCATGCATCTTGGCAATTGTCCTGCACTTGCACATCGCACCTGTACAGGTAAAGTATTGAAATTTTCAGAAAAAAGTTTCAAATGAAATTTGTAGAAAATAACATTTTAAATAATAAATAAATATTATAAAAAAATGAAAAACCGACTTCAAAATATATAAAAATTCTTAAACAAAAAATGAACTAAAAAGTAACAAAATAATGGCGTACCCTTGCAGTATCTACAACTTACAAATTATTAGGATGATACAATGTACAACTATTGTTATTTTTGGAGTTGGTGTCAGCAAAGGAAATACGACTATATTGGTACTTAGCAAAAAACGAGAATACCTTATGAAAATTATTTTTCAAAAGAACTTTTAAACAATATACTCAAACTGTAACAATATCTAGCGACCTTTAAACTACAAAATACCAAATACCAACTAAACCTTTTTACAATTTTTACAAATCACCATTAATATTTATTCTCTTGACTGACACCAACTCCAAAAATAACAATAGTTGTACATTGTATCATCCTAATAATTTGTAAGTTGTAGATACTGCAAGGACACGCCATTATTTTGTTAATTTTTAGTTCATTTTTTGTTTAAGAATTTTTATATATTTTGAAGTCGGTTTTTCATTTTTTTATAATATTTATTTATTTCTCGCGTTTTAGTGATCTGAAGTTTGATAACTGATTTGATTTTCTTAAGGTTCTCATTTTTTTAAATGGTTAACCTTCCAAACGCGCTGCTCATATGAGGCAGCGCCGTTAAATATTAAAAGTTACTATATCATCCCTTTTTGCTCTTAAGGGTTGAAATTTTTTGCTTTTAAATGTAATAACAAAACTAAGTGGATTACTCTTTCCAACAGAAAAACAAATAATCAAAATTCGATGATTCAGTTAAATGTCACTATTTCATCCCCTATTTTTGTCCTTAGGGGGTGGATTTTTTTCCTCAAATTGAAATGTGAACAATTTAAAAGTACGTTGTACGTAATAGAAACAAAATTATCAAAATCGGGTTAGCCAGAAAAAAATTATAATATTATTTCATCTCTAATTTTTAACCCCTTATGAGTGGAGTTTTTTTTTAAATGGATAGGAGATTAATTTAAGGTTGTGTTCTACAAATAAAAAAAGAATTATCAAAATCGAGCTATCCAGTAAGAAGTTAATATTTCATCCCTTAGTTTTCAACCCCTTAGAAGTTGAAGATTTCCCTAAAATTAAAACTGGACCCCACGAAGAGCACCAGCTTTCAAATAAAAAAAGAATTTTTGAAATCGAGCTATCCAATAAGAAGTTAGTATTTCATCTCTTAGTTTTCAACCCCTAAGAAGTAAAAGATTTCCCTCAAGTTAAAACTGGACCCCACGAAAAGCACCAGCTTTCAAATAAAAAAAGAATTATTAAAATCGAGCTATCCAATAAGAAATTAATATTTCATCCCTTAGTTTTCAACCCTTTAGAAGTAAAAAATGTTCCTCAAATTAAAATGGGAACACACGAGAAGCACTAGCTTTCAAATAAAAAAAGAATTATTGAAATCGAGCTATCTAATAAGAAGTTAGTATTTCATCCCTAAGTTTTCAACCCCTTAGAAGTAAACGATTTCCTTAAAATTAAAATTGAGCCACACGAAAAGCACTGGCTTTCAAATAAAAAAATAATTTTCAAAATCGAGCCATCCAATAAGAAGTCAGTATTTCATCCCTTAGTTTTCAACCCCTTAGAAGTGAACAATTTCCTTCAAACTAAAATGGGACCATTCGGGAAGCATCAGCTTTCAAATAAAAAAAGAATCATCAAAATCGCTTCACCCAGTCGGAAATGCTGAGGTAACAAACATAAAAAAAAAAAATAAAAAAAAATACAGTCGAATTGAGAACCTCCTCCTTTTTTGAAGTCGGTTAAAAAATGCCCAGTGGCTAATTTTCGTAAAGTTGCTAGTTTGCCCGCTACAAGCTGTGAACGGTCGGCTACTCAAATGACGTCAGGTCGAGCCAGCCTTTCCAAGCTTGTAGCGGGCAAACTAGCCACTTTACGAAAATTAGTCACTGGACATTTTTTTATGTAAAATGTTATTTTCTACAAATTTCATCTGAAACTTTTTTCTGAAAATTTCAATATTTAACCTGTACAGGTGCGATGCGCACTAATAACGCAACCCCTCCCGACAGCCAGACAGTATGATGTCCGGGATAGTGCGAGAGATAACATATATAAAAACTGACCAACCTAAAAATCTATTTTTTTTCGACGTCGCTAGCTCTCGTACTATTAAAGAAAAAGTTTATCAAAGTCGAAAATTTGAGACGCTAATTTTTATAACTTATAGCCTTAACCAACTTTAGAACCTGATACAACTTTCAAGCTACCCCAAAAACAATCCCGTGACCAATTCCACGATCTTTTTCGTTATGACTTCCAAATGAAACTCAAAAATTCATGAAATTTTACAATATCAAACGGTGTGACCACATGGTGAGTCACACAGATTTTCTTCAATATCGATTTGTCAAATTAATTTTATAACATTTAAGATAATGTTTCATTTAAGTGAGGTGATTAACTACTAATTTTAATGCAAAATTGAGAAAGAAAAATTGTGGCACACCGTGTGGTCACATCGTTTAACTTTGGAATATTAAAAAAAAAAATCCATACTTTAAGATGCTAAAAAAATATTGAATATTTCAAATCTAAAATGGAAAAAAATTGTGACACAACGTGTGGTCACACCGTTTGATGTTATAAACAAAGAAAAAATTTCAATTTATATTTCTACCAACTAAATTAGGTAAAACAACAAAAGTTTTACGCAAATGTCGACGAAGTAACAATGTGGCCATACGGTGTGTCACACATTTATATACAGTTTTCGAATAAAATAAGATGTTAAATATATTTTTATAATGTACTTGTGAACAAAAGGTTGGCAATATCTTTTTTGCTATGGTTCCCAGATGGAAATACCAATTCATCAAATTTTACAACATCAAATGGTGTGACCACACGGTGTGTCACGCTTTTTTTTTCTCAATTTTCCAATAATTTTAATGGGTAATCAACTAATAGCCACATCGTTTGATATTGTGAAATTTCATAAAATTTTAGGTTCCATTTGGAAATCATAACAAAAGGGATGGTTGTATATTTTATGATTGGAAATATATAAACACTTGTTGATTTCGTCAAATATTGAAAAAATGTGTGGCACACCGTGTGGTCACACTTAATATTATTCTATATGAAACTAAAAGAGCTTCTAGTCAATTTAACGAGGAACTTGTCAAGTTTAAGAGAATTCGTCAAAAGTCCATAAAACCATCTTAGAAGTCTTCAATCTGGCGAGAAGGAAGATAATTTTGAGTATAGAAGAACAATACGTAAGTTGATTATGTTGGAAGCCAGTTGGAAGATCGATTCAGGCCAATGATGTCTCCAACAGATTCAAATTGGAAGCATGTACGAGAATGGGGTGAAAAGTTCTCGATCTGACCTAGAATTGGGGATGCAATTAGCAAAAGTTTTATTTTTTCTACCCTCGTCTACGTTCGTATGACAAGTCACAACTTCTTCTCTAGAGTAGTTTGGGTACATAAATTTTTTTTAAGTTTTGGATAGTTACCTACGGAAATTCTTCCAAACTTGCCAAAAGTTTAGAGGGGCTCTACTCCTTCTATTTCAACTGTTAAAAATTAGGCAGCAGACTTTAAACGTGGTCGTACATCCCTCGAAGATACACACCAGACAACCATACCGGAAACGATTGAAAAAGTTCAAGACATCGTGTTGGACAATAAGCGAGTGAGGTCTGGGAGATAGTAGTTCTAACTGTGGGATTTTAGAAGAAATGGTGCGAAATATTTTATTCAAAGAATTAGGGATGGAATCTTTGGAGAGATTAAAGAGACATCCGACCGATTTTGTTCGAAGATTTGCAACCATGGATGAAGCATGGGGTCACCACTAAATGCCAGAAACGAAACAACAGTCGAAGCATTGGGTAGAAGCTGGTGGTTCAACCTCAAACAAGCGAAGTCGGTTATGTCTTCAGGAAAGCTCATAGCCAGCGTGTTTTAGGATGCAAAGGGAATCCTGTTAATCGATTACTTGTAAAAGGGCAAATATTATGCAAATCTTCTTGACCAGTCGGACGCCAGAATTCAGGAAAAAGGCCTGGCATGAAGAAGAAAAAAAAACATCTTCCCCAGAATAATGCACCTGCACTCAAGGGAGCGTCAGCGTTGGGAAACTGTGTTGAAAGTTACAGTAAAAGTTCAAAATTTGACATCATCTAATAAAATTACCACCTTTGGAACCTTTACTAAATGGTGTATTATCAGAATACATTGAAACCTATCAAAGTACTAACTATTCGATAGCTTTAAGAGAAGTTCCCTTTTCCATTAGTATTTTTAGTAGACGCCTAAATCACCATATTATCCTTATCATTTTTTTATCAACAAGTTGACTCCTACTAGTAACGAATTTGAAACACCCCACAATAGATACTTATTCAGGTTGAACATAAACAAGTCAATCGTAAAAAATACTTTTTACAGCATCTTAAGCCTTTTAAGCTTCACATCTGTGCATCATCAATAAATTCTTTTACTTTTTTTATTACTAATTTTATTAGATCTATTGAAGTCTATAAGTGTAGATAAGGCTTAAGAATAGAGCGATTTTGATGATTCTTTTTTTTATTTGAAAGCTGGTGCTTCCCGAATAGTTCCATTTTAATTTGAAGGAAATCGTTCACTTTTAAGAGGTTGAAAACTAAGGGATGAAATACTAACTTCTTATTGAATAGCTCGATTTTGAAAATTATGTTTTTATTTAGAAGCCAGTACTTTCCGTGTGGTTCCATTTTAATTTGAAGAAAATCTTCCACTTCTAAAGGGTTGAAAACTAAGGGATGAAAAATTAACTTTTTATTGGATAGCTTTTAACTAAACCTTTTTAAAAAAAAAATTACCATTAATATTTATTTTCTTGACTGACACCAACTCCAAAAATAACAATAGTTGTACATTGTATCATCCTCATAATTTGTAAGTTGTAGATACTGCAAGGATACACCATTATTTTGTTACTTTTTAGTGCATTTCTTGTTTTGAAGATTTTTTATTTATTTTGAAGTCGGTTTTTCAGTTTTTTATAATATTTATTTATTTCCCGCGTTTTTGTGATCTGAAGTTTGATAACTGATTTTATTTTCTTAAAAATGGTTAAACCTTCTAAACGCGCTGCTTATATGAGGCAGCGTCGTTTAATATTAAAAGTTACTACATCATCCTTTTTAGACCTTAAGGATTGAAATTTTTTGCTTTTAAATGTAATTACAAAACTAAGTGGATTACTCTTTCCAACAGAAAAAAAAATTATCAAAATTCGATGATTCAGTTAAATGCCACTATTTCATCCCCTATTTTCATCCTTAAGGGGTGAATTTTTTTCTTCAAATTGAAATGTGAACAATTAAAAGGTACGTTGTACGTAATAGAAACCAAATTATCAAAATCGGGTTAGCCAGGAAAAATTTATAATATTATTTCATCTCTAATTTTTAACCCCTTATGAGTGGAGTTTTTTTTTATAAAAAATGGATAGGAGATTAATTTAAAATTGTGTTCTACAAATAAAAAAAGAATTATCAAAATCGAGCTATCCAATAAGAAGTTAGTATTTCATCCCTTAGTTTTCAACCTTTTAGAAGCGAAAGATTTTCTTCAAATTAAAATGGAACCACACGGAAAGTACTAGCTTCCAAATAAGAAAATAATTTTCAAAATCGAGCTATCCAATAAGAAGTTAGTATTTCATCCCTTAGTTTTCAACCTCTTAGAAGTGAACGATTTCCTTCAAATTAAAATGGAACCATTCGGAAAGCACCAGCTTTCAAATAAAAAAAGAATCATCAAAATCGCTTTACCCAGTCGGAAATGCTGAAGTAACAAACATAAAAAAAAAATTAAAAAAAGCCAAAAAAAATACAGTCGAATTGAGAACCTCCTCCTTTTTTTGAAGTCGGTTAAAAATATATAAATATATACTCCTAACGAAGTCTCATTAAAACAATCAAGTTCAAAAATGATTTTTGGCTTATTATCTTAATATTTAGTAAGGTAGACGATCATTTTAATAATATTTTTAAGTTTCGATAATTTCTAATAACTTTCTTTTAATTAATTGAACCAATGAACGATTAAATTTTCAAGACCTTCAATTTCAATCTCGTCATTTTAATTGAAATTAAATTAAAACCGTTAAAGTTTAACATTTCAACGATTTTTTTATCTCAAATATTTTTATAAGAATCAAAATTTTTGTCTTAGACAAATTTGATTAATGAAAGATTTCTGTTTGATTTTCTTTGTGCTTTAATTAAAACTCGTTTGCGTTTATCGCACACAACGATACAGTGAAAAGGTGGAAGTAGCAAAACGTTAAAAACCAATCGTTGAAAAACGTTATATCGTTAATTAGTTCATTAAAAATTAATTAAATTAATTTCTTACGGCTTACAATTAGTTTCGATCACGTAATCAAAATAAGTTGTTCCGCTTACCCTCCAATATGGCAAAATCTGAAAGCAAAGAAAAAAATTTGTGTTATTCGATGTTTGTTTGATGAACGTGCAAATATGTGGCATTCCTCTTAAAAATCTCCAACTAATTTCTAATAAATAAACATCCTCCCTTCAAATGTCTTGCTCTCATCCCTTCAAACCAATTAGAATGTTTACATAAAACCAATGCTAACGACTTAAACAACCCCCCAAAAATCGCCGTTTTCCTGTTATTTCTTCTACGAACCCATAAACCGTTCCAAAGACAAAAACATCCTGGCTTATCATAGGGGCGGTTCCCCTCATAAAAATTATTATTTATCTTTTTTATTCCCAATTAAAAATCGCGCTTGAATCCGTAATTAGTTCATAAAAATTTTCGAGCAATATGAATATCTACGTCGATTCATTTCCATTACGAAATTGCTTCAATATCTTTTATGATATTAAACGGAATAAAATCAGCCATTAATTTTAATTAAATTCAACGATTTCAGTCGATCGAAATTATCGAAAGAATCGGAGCAAATGTTAATGGCAATGAGGGAGATTCGTAAGAGGTTTATCGATTTGTGGGACGTTAATCTAATTTAAAATCAATTTTTCTAATGGTAAAAATTTGAAGCTTTACTTAAAAAAGCTCGATTATGAAAGAGAGTGAGATGCTATCTTTAATCATGTTTATATGAAATACAGAAGCTTGGTGGCAATGGCAATGTTGTGGCATCGTTTGCTTTGGAGGGATGGAATGGGGGGGGCAATGACTAAACCACCCTGTCGCGGGAAACAAAGCAATCTCATCTAGAGACGATAACATCTCACATTATGACATATTATTAGTGCATTATGGGTATTGGAGAGCGATTCAATTATTGGAAACAGCGTTTGCAGCCAACTACATTCCAGAAGTTCCAAAAATCAAATTTAAATTTTCCACGAAAAATGTTTTCTTATCAATCAAATTTCGATCAGATTCCTCGTTGTAAAAACTCAGATTTTCAAAATCAAAAAATTTCATTATAAACCCCCGAAATTTCATGGTTAAACTTTAGATTTTTCATTGGTATTGTTTTGGGGTTGCTGTTCACGTTGAGAAGCTGTGTGTGTTCGAGTGATTCGGTGGAGATTAGTTTACTCACTCTTGAATGATTTTCCTTCATCCATGTCGCGTCTTTGCTTTGCTCTCGATACGACTAACTAATAACATTAACTGATTTTTCTTCACTGTTTTCTCGTCGATGTTTTTCGTCCCAACTCTTTAAATCAACCGATATCACATTGTAAATCTAACGAAGTTATGGGGGGGGGTCTGCTGCTCGCTAAGGAAAAGCTCGATACTTATTTATTTTGGTCTGTGGCATTCTGTTTTTAAACAATGCGAGAATGAACGATATTTAAATTTACAATTCTTTTAGTTTATGGCTCTGCAGTAAAGAAATTTAACGAAAAAATTTTTAGTATCGTATCAGAGCAAGTATCGTTACAAGTTTTGATTTCATGCGGAAATCGATAAAAACATGTTTTTAATCACACATCAGTCAAAAAATGTGGAATCAACAAGTTGTTAAAAGTGGCCCATTTTTTTTAAAAGCTTATGATGCATGTTCTAATCTCTGGCTAAAAGAACTACGCTTTAACTTCTCTGATGGCTCTTATATGATCTAAGACTATGGAAAGTAAAATTTTTAATTTTTTTGTTTTAAACTAGCTGATACCCGCCCGCTTCGCTGAGTGTATCTAAATTAATCTGATTGAATAATAGAAAACTATACCCAAAATAAAAAATTCAGCTATTTTAACAAAAAAAAGATAATTAGGTATTTCTAGACCTTTATTTCAGAGAAAGTTTAAATGAAAATCCGTTAAACTACTTTTCTAGGAACAGATATAAGCTATCTTATAGGTATAGGATTTTTACGTTTTTTTGAATATTGTAAATATTAAGAAAATTTTAAGCCTTGAGAACTTTTCACACCAAATGTCATATGAAATCATTTATTAATTTTAGTAGAATAGATTAGTAGCAATCCTTTAGGAAGTGTACCTTTTTTAGAATCAATAATATTTAATGTGTTATCTTAAGATCTGAGGTATCAGGTTTGGTTGCCTTAGATTCATAATTCTAGGACATAGTTTTAAGTCCATTATGCCTTATCGACAAGTCTGCTATTTTTCGAGGTCCAAGATTAGACAACGAATTCTTGTATATCTTGCTAAAATAAACTGAAAATTAAGAATATAGTTTTTTGGTAAAAAAACAACGCGATGGTCACATCTAAATTGCTATTTACTCTTGAAAAATAAATAGGGCCGGATTTCTTTTTGTTCTTGGGGCTCTGCCTAACGGCTTCACCTCTCTTAATCAAACTCCTAATCGGGATCACTTAAATCGAACTGTCTGTTTTTGTTATTTATTCTTACGGGTCTTATTTTTCAACTAAGATATTTATTTTTATGAATGAAATCATATTTACTGCAGAGGATTTCCTTCTCCTCCCTCGACAATTTGAACGTTTACTCAGCCAAACTATTAATAATATATTAACTACCCGTAAATTCACAATAGAGTTATGGTTTCTAGGAATTTAACCTATCGCTATACTTCTATTATAGTTATATTTTTCAAATTTGCGAACATTAATTTATAAGAATAACAAGTTACATAGTTTAAAATCATGTCGTCTCTAGGATATGTCAGTATATGTACATTGTATAACAACTGCCTGCCGATGTATGTTTTTAGTTGCGTAGTTTTTAAAGTTTTTATTTTTTTGCTCAGAAAATCAACATTTTTTCGGAATAAAAAGTATTTTAAAGCACTTTTTGTAATATTTACTACTTGTAGTGAAAATCTCGTCCAAATCAAACCAGCCGTTTTCAAGTTTGTCAAGAACAAACAAACAGACAGGGAAAACTATTTGAAATAAAAAGTAGCCTATAATATAGGTTACAATATTTAATAACTTTTTGTGAAAACTCCATTAAAATCGGCTCAGATTCTTCAAGTTTACCCTGGACAAACCCTGTTATTACCCTGTTTTTGTTGGGGAAAATTACAATGTAAATGGCATTGATTTTTTTGTATTAATTATATGAAAATGTAGGCAATTAAGAGTATTCAACAAAACACCTTAAATTTTTTAGATTAGAAAAAAATCTCAGCTGGGAAAAATGATTCCGTTTTTTGTTCTCTCGCGCAGGAGAGATGGAACGTTTTTATTGTATAGGTATTCAAGTAGTAAAAATCTTCATTCTTATTATTGTGTATAGATGAAAAATTAAATTAAAAGGTTTTCAATCGATGATGAGGGAAGTAAAAAAATTGTGGTCATCGTAAGATGCCTTCTTTGAGAGGAGCTTTTGGAGAGCCACTTTCAAAATTAATATTATTATATATTATATAGTTAAAAATTACCATAAAATGTGTTCAAATTGATGGCAAAAGTCAGAATAGTTGACCATCACTTCCCCTAATATTGTTATTCTAAAATTTGCAAGAAATTTTTAGTGGAATCTGCCACCGTGTTTCTTATTAACGACGACCAAATTTTTGGGAACATTTTACAACCTTATGTTTTATAAGTAGATAAAAGTTATTCGATGGTATTTTTATATGTAGTATTTTTATTTGATAGGTGATTTTTGTACAAATTTTCAGTGACTTTAGTGAATGGTTCTCGAGCTGATTTTTTACAAATCATCTAGCTCCTCTTAAATATTAATAAATCATAAATGAAGAAAATTTTTTACTTAATTTGGGAACCTATAATTAGTACCTGATTGATTTTGGCGTCATTGATTATTGGAAATTTTTCTGGAAAAAGTCCAGTAGGTACCATCTGAATTGATTGCTTCCAAGTTTCCATCAGAACAAATTTTATACCGAATGGTGATAAAAATATTAATCATAGGGTGCTAATGAAACATGCTTAACGTTTTCTGTCCTGTAGTAATAAATTTTCTTAAAGGCTAATTTTTCTTTCAATAAATTTTTTCTGTTCCTTCTATCCAATTTTTACTAAAATATCTGCTGCGAGGCGTCACAGTATTTTTTTTTATGAAACTCGCTGTTGGTTAAAAGAATTATAAGCACGTTATAACTATATAAACAGAACTAAATGCACACAGTCTATATGTATATACGAATTCCCACCCTTAATTCTCGAATTGTCCTTATTCGAATTTTCCCAGGAAAAAGTTTCAAAAAAAAGTTGTAGGCATTAATGAGTCTAAGAATGGTAGCAAGTTTGAAGAAAATTGGTGGGGCCGTTTTCGAAAAAAATTGAAAAATCTCAAAAACTTTAAGTTAAACCAAAAACTTCGCAGCGCAATTAGATATCATATGAAGGAAAAATTCCATGTTTAGTAAAATTCACATAGAACTTTCGATACGATATGGCTGTCACACACAGACATGGCTCTAAAAACTACTTTTTAAAAACGAGTATTTCCGGTGAAAGCTCGAATTCGAAAATTCGACCCGATTACAATACTTCCTTTACTATATAGTAATAATAAAAGAAAGTAAAAACCGATATTTAAAAAGAATTTTTGTACATTTTGAATCATTCAATTGAGATCAATCCAGAGCTTCATGATATTGGTATCAAGTTTGGTCCTTTCTTAAGTAATTGGTATGTTGAAGAGATCAAAATCTTCAAGTCCAGAGATATCGTGGTCATCATAAGATGCCTTTTTAAGAGAAGCTTTAAGAGATCAACTACAGCAGCTTTCAATATTTTTACTTTCTTCTACTACTATATAGTAAGTAATGAAAGTATTGCAATCGTATCGAATTTTTTAATTTGAGCTTTCACCGGAAATACATGTTTTGAGGTCCTCTGAGTCCAAAAAATTGGTTTTTAGAAACATTGCTGTTTGTGTGTCTGTGTGTGACAGCCATATCGTATCAAAAGCTTTATCCGAA
This sequence comes from Sisyra nigra, assembly GCA_958496155.1. NCBI lineage: Eukaryota > Metazoa > Arthropoda > Insecta > Neuroptera > Sisyridae > Sisyra > Sisyra nigra. Next base: position 3,776,490 of record OY292313.1, on the reverse strand, counting down.
TTTCACCAAACTTTGAATTTTGCCTTCATATTATGTCTAGTTGTTCCGCGAAGCTTTTGGTTGAAATTGGTTAACCGAAAGCTCCACTTAATTCTAAGAGTTTTTGAGCTTTTTCAATTTTTTTTCAAAAATGGCTTCAACGATTTTCAATATGCTTTTTATAGTTCTTAGACTCATTGATGCCTAAAACTTTTATTTGAATTTTTTTCCTGGGAAAATTCAAATACGAACGGTTTTGGGGTTAAGGGTGGAAGTTCGTATTTACTATCCTAGTAAAACGCGGCAATCAATAGAATTGACTGCTGTTTTAGATATTATCAATTGTGGTTTGTAAAAAATCTTATATATATTATTAATTGTTATGGAAATTGAATTTATCAATGATATTTGCATACATGGTATTAGTGTATATGGACTATTTGAATTTCGTGGCAACTTCACTCCATTGGCTGGCACTGTTACGCAAAAAACCAATAAGCTATCGGTGACAAACTGACACGCACTTTAGCTGATTATATATAAGATATAGAGGCTGTATGCATATAGTTTTGTTTATATAGTTATAAAGTGCTTTTATAGTTCGTTTAACCAATAGCGAGTTTCATACATGAAAGTAAAATAAAGTACTGTGACACCTCGCAGCAGATATTTATTTTTACAAATAAAAATGTAAAAATACAATTTAAAATTATCTTGATACATGCACAAATTCTTCTCAGAAAAAAATTCTTGAACAACCTGTTTTTGGACCTCCTGACTATATATGTACATATAACCCCTTAAGAGCAGGGGTGGTAATTTGATTATTTCCTGTTGTAGGTTATACAGTTGTTGATTGAAACCAGAAAAAAATGCTCAATCAAGACGGAAATTTTCAGGGTTGAAGTTATTAAAAAATCAGCCTTTATTCTAAGAAAATCCCGGAATAACGTTCATCCAATTTTCTGACCTAAAATATTTAATTCAACAAACAGTATTAATGTTGCTAAAATCATTAATTTAAGCCTAACTGAAAGATAGCAAGCACCAAACACGAAAGAACGACAAGATAAGCGATAATAAAAAGAGTCTCCATCAGAGACCTGCGAGAGCCTGTGGATATTCTTTTTATCTTTTGTTGACAGGAAACATTCATCAAAACTTTTACAATAACGTTACAAAATTGAATTTTTTTAACGTTTGTCGTTATTCGTCTCACATACACAGCGACATCCATACATCTGTATATATCTGCGACACCCCTCGAAAGCACATCGTGTATATATAATAAAAGAAGAACGAGATGGAAATTTAATCACATCAGACGAATATTTAAAACAAACATTGAAAATTAACGTATATATATACGGGGAGTTAGAGAGATGTTAGAAAGGCTGAGCTTTGCCAATTCGGTATTGTCAACCCCTCGACATACCACCCCCGAAAATATATATTAAAATATAACTTTATTAATGAAATTAAACTTTGATAATAAATTTGAAAGTGTCTAATAAAATATGGGTGGTAGGTAAGTAAAAAGATATTAAAATATGCAAAATCGCAAAATAATATTTTTTAATAATGAAATCTAATATAACTTGGCCGCGGCGTGATTTTATTAAAATTATTATAGACGACACTTTTCAGTTTTTAGACGTACGAGAGGAGTTTTTCACGTTTAAAATTAATTTTTTCGCCACTCAATTTCTTGTAATTATATTACACACACACACACACACAAAGAATTTATTATTATAATATGAACAACACATGTATTGGCAATTAAAAATTAATTACTGATACATTTTCGGTTGTTGTTCGCATTGTATATATGAAAAGTTTCGCCATTAAAAAGACATAACGAAACATATCGGTTGAAAATTTTATATTATTTTAATATATTTATAAAACATATTAAATTAATGGGGCGGCAGATGGATGAATGATGCTATACAATGAGATCGACGAGGTTCGTTCTTTCTCTCTTTCGCTGGGTAACAATTTTTCATTCTTCTAATTTCCGTTACTTAGAGAACGAATAAAATTTAATGAGAATTAAAAATTGAAATATACGAGAGAACTGTTTTTCTTTTTTAATTTAAATAATTACTTTTTTCGGGGATAGATTTGGTATATACCTATATATGTGAGTATGATTCATATAATATCACATTTTAATGGATATGGAGAGTAATTATGTTTCATTTGAAATAATTTTCAATTATGAACGAATTTTTATGTGGGAGGTGTAAAAAATTAATTTTTCGATAGAATTTTTTACAAGTCCTTCATTTAACTTGCTATCCCGAGTCGAAATTTTAGACCTCTCTCTTGGCCCTAAAATGGATCTTTTACCTATTGTCACGAATCCAAGACACCCATTTGTGTCTGGCGCCCGAAGGGGATTAACCAATAACCAGCGATAAAAATTGCACAAAAGGATGGACCCCCTGAAGTATGTAGTTTTATGACCACGGATTAACATTACAAAGGATGAGACAAGGACGTGTTGTTCTAGAATTTTCTCCATTGATTTACCAATGGATAGAAGAAAGATAGGCGCTAAGATTACAAATAGAAAATTCTAGAAACGGGTGATCGCTTACTATAAATAATCCGAAAGATGAGCCAACAGTTTAGTATAAAATAAACCATCGAAGAGTATTGAAATAAATTCATCGAAGTGCTCAGTGTTAAAGTGAACAGTGTTATATAAATTCTGAACATTGTTAATAAAGTGTACATTGTGTATATAGTGAAATATAAACAGTACTGTGACTATTGTTGACAGTAAACATTGTTGTAGTGTATAATTGTTAGATAAATAAATAAAAAATTGTTTAAAAATAAATTCGTAGTCATTATACACAAACCAACGAACCCGTAAAAACGTTACACTATTATTCCTAGTATATATATACCTAGTATTCTGGTATCCATTACTGGTTTGATCCTTAATCCTGTTCACTCTTGTTCATTTTTACTCAGCCTCTTGTTAACCGTTCGAGTGCTACACGAGTTATTATACAACAATTGAATAAACTTATTTCACTATTTGATTATTTTTCAATTATGTCTATATCAAAAGGCCTAAAAGTGTAAATGTAAAAAATTTAAAAGTAAAAAAACCGAGTTTCAAAGAAAAAGTGTGAAGAAATTTGCTTTAATTTATTCTCTTGAAAGTAATCAGAGAGATGTTATAGAATTAAATAAAATGTCTAAAGAAATGCACATGGTTGGGTATATTGTGGATTATAATAAAAGGAAATCCTGGAAAAAATGATGGCAATGGCGACAATAAAGGAGCTGGTAAGCAAGGACAAGGAAATTACAAACTGATATTTGTAATATTCTTTTTACTTTTAAATTTATCGCTAATATTAATGAAACTTGTATATTAAATGAATAAAAAAAAAAACAAAATATTAAAATAAAAATCTTATTCTTTTTTAAAAAAAAAACCCTACCAATAAAACAATAAAAGGGAGTGACAAAGAAAGAGTGGAGAAAAAAGAGAAAGAGGCTCATTTGAATTTTTTGCTGTATCTAGACCTCTTTTGAACCTAAACATGGTATTTTGTCCGATAAATGCCACTTGTAGGTTCAAAAGAGGTCTAAAATTTAATTGCAAATGGTCATGTTTCAATCTATTTGACCCAGATTTTGAGGTCTAAAATTTCGACTCGGGGAGCCATGAAAAACAAAACAAGTCGACCAATTAAACTCCGTATTTGAAATAAGAAACATTTATTAATCAACCTCACAGCCTGCTTACGTTCTTAAAGCTTGAATTTCTGTTTTTAATAATTTAAGACGATTTTTAAAATCTTTAAGTTTCGACCAATATGAAGTAAAGGCTTTGATAAGCTCTTTAAGACCACTTGATCAAACTTTTATTTATCATAGTGAGCCATAAAAAACAAAACAATTCGACCAATAGAAAGCCATATTTGAAATGAGAAACAGTTGCAAATCAATGCATAGCCTACTCAGGTTTTTAAAGCTTTAATTTGTACCCTTAATCTAAATAGGTCTTGAAAATCTTAAATTTTCAGCCCAATTTTCGACAGTTTGATCATTAATATTTTTCAATTTGTTTTTCAGTTTTGGAAAATTTCGAATTTTCATAGTTAACAATTCTAAGTGAGCCATGAAAAACGTAACATTTCTACCAATGAAAATTCGAAAAAGAGGTTTAAAATTTCGACTCGGGATGTTTGTTTAGATCAAAACTTTTAAATTTAATAAGAACCACGTTTTCTTATTTTACAGAAGTGAAATTTTGCAGATTTGGTCCAGTTTCAATGACAATTATGACATTATTATGACATAACAGTGTCAATTAACAGTGTCTCTAGACGGTCTATAGATAGCCTCTAGACGGTCTCTAGATAAATCACACAACATTTCTACTAGTGAGTACTAGGCTTAAGCCGACGTTCAGATAAATGCCTGTTGATCAGACTAAGAATTGGGTCTTCCCACATCGATACATCTTAGAAAAGACAACCCAAAGTGTGAAAGTGAACTAACACATACCATATAAGTGAGTACCCCGTCTTAAGTACACACCAATCAACCCTAGTGAACTGACAAAAAAACCGCAACAAAAAGACAATGAATCTCGAGGACTCTCGAGAGCTCACTGAGGCTCCTGGATGTCTTAAAGGATATGTAAACTAACCCAGTCTATACAACAGTCGTCGCTAAGAACAGAAATATTGATGCAACATTAAATAAATTTTTAAAGGCTCTAAAAAATTTAAATACTATCCACAAAGTTCTTGCTATAATTTTTTCATTATTTATAAATTTTCTATTTCTATTCTGTCAGTCCTTGAGAAATGCATTGAAACGACGAGGAAATTCTCTTCGCTTCACTCGAGAAATGCATCCGTTTTGATAATTGTAAATATTAATAACATGCATTACATGCATTTACTTGCATTATATATACATATATAAATATCACATACACAAACATAAATACATACATTAACGTATGCATATAATATATAAATAACTACAGAGTTAATTAAACGTCCAATAAATGATATGAAACACCTGGTGTGTGTTTCAGGTTTAATGCATTTTAATTACATTCAAACGCCACTAACACCATTTCTTTTCCCATTCCCACATTTTCCCGGTTCGGGCTCATAATCGATCTCCTTATATATATATTTAACTGGTAAAATGTTGTTAGATATTATTCAGTTCGAAAACGTTTTTTTTTTTAAGTTAAGAAAACGATCAATTTAAAGCCCACACATCAGAGAAATTTCTCTCTGAGAACAATAACGTTTAAATAGTCAAATATATATATAGTATCGTAATAGTTTAATGAAATCCATGATTGATTCGAATTGAAAGGCGTCATTACGAAATTAATATTAATTTATTAGAATATGTTTGTTACGACTTATAGAGTTGGTTAACTCGAACAAATTGGATGCGTGTGCAAGTGAAACACAAAGCCATGATTTGAATGTGGAAATGAGTGAGATGAAAATTTAATTAAGTAAATAGTTCAGTAGAGTTATTCCTCCGTTTATGTATGTACATAACGTCATAATATTAATGGGAATGAAAATTGAGTAATTAACTACTCGCACTAATTACAACTTTAATCTTTTTACTTTCCTCATCATCGATTGAAAACCTTTTAATTTAATTTTTCATCTATACCAATAATAAGATTGAAGATTTTTACTACTTGAATACCTATATAATACAAACGTTCCATCGCTCCTGCGCGAGAGAACGAAAAACAGAATCATTTTTCCCAGCTAAGTTTTTTATCTAATCTAAAAAATTTAAGGTGTTTTGTTGAATACTCTTTATGTTGGCATTTTCATATATTTAATACAAAAAAACAAATAATAAAATAAAATAATAAAAAAAAACTGGGTAATAACAGGGTTTGTCCAGGGTAAACTTGAAAACAGCTGCGCCGATTTCAATGGAATTTTCACAAAAAGTTACTAAATATTGTAACTTACATTATAGGCTACTTTTTATTTTGAATAGTTTTCCCTGTCTGTTTGTTTGTTCTTGGTAAACTTGAAAATGGCTGGTCCGATTTGGAAGAGATTTTCACTACAAGTAGTAAATATTACAAAATGTGCTTTAAAATACTTTTTATTTCAAAAAAATGTTGATTTTCTGAGAAAAAAAAATAAAAACTATAAAAACTGCGCAACGAAAAACATACATCGGCAGGCAGTTGTGATACAATGTACATATACTGACATATCGTAGAGACGACATGATTTTAAACTATGTAATTTGTTATTCTTATAAATTAATGTTCGCAAATTTGAAAAATATAACTATGATAGAAGTATAGCGATAGGTTAAATTCCTAGAAACCATAATTCCATTGTGAATTTACGGGTAGTTATTATATTATTAATAGTTCGGCTGAGTAAACGCTCGACTTGTCGAGGGAGGAGAAGGAAATCCTCTGCAGTAAATATGATTTCATTCATAAAAATAAATATCTTAGTTGAAAAATGAGACCCATAAAAATAAATAACAAAAACAGACAGTTCGACTTAAGTGATCCCGATTAGGAGTTTGACTAAGAGAGGTGAAGCCGTTAGGCAGAGCCCCCAAAACAAAAAGAAATCCAGCCCAACTTATTTTTCAAGAGTAAATAGCAACTTAGATGTGACCATCGCGTAGTTTTTTTACCAAAAAAACTATATTCTTAATTTTCACTTTAATTAGCAAGATCTATAAGAATTCGTTGTGTAAGCTTGGACCTCGGAATATAGCAGACTTGCCGATAAGACATAATGGACTAAATACTATAACCTAGAATAATGAACCTAAGGCAACCAAACCTGATACCTCAGATCTTAAGATAACACATTAAATATTATTGATCCTAAAAAAGGTACACTTCCTAAAGGATAGCTACTAATCTAGTCTACTAAAATTAATAAATAATTTCATATGACATTTGTTGTAAAAGGTACTCAAGGCTTAAAATTTTCTTAATATTTTTAACCGACTTCAAAAAAAAAAAAGGAGAAAATTCGACTGTATCTTTTTGTTTTTTTTTTTTTATGTTTGTTACCTCATCATTGCTGACTGGGTAAAGCGATTTTGATGATTCTTTTTTTATTTGAAAGCTGGTGTTTCCCAAATGGTCACATTTTAATTGAAAGAAAATCGTCCACTTCTAAGGGGTTGAAAACTAAGGGATGAAATACTGACTTCTTATTGGATGGCTCAATTTTGAAAATTATTTTTTTATTTAGAAGCCAGTACTTTCCGTGTGGTTTTATTTTAATTTGAAGAAAATCTTTCACTTCTAAAGGGTTGAAAACTAAGGGATGAAATATTAACTTCTTATTGGATTGTTCGATTTCGATAATTCTTTTTTTATTTGAAAGCTTGTGCTTCTCGTGTAGTCCCAGTTTAATTTGAGAGAAATCTTTCACTTCTAAAGGGTTGAAAACTAAGGGATGAAATATTAACTTCTTATTGGATAGCTCGATTTTGATAATTTTTTTTTATTTGTAGAACACAATTTTAAATTAATCTCCTATCCATTTTTTATAAAAAAAACTCCACTCATAAGGGGTTAAAAATTAGAGATGAAATAATATTATACATTTTTCCTGGCTAACCCGATTTTGATAATTTGGTTTCTATTACGTACAACGTACCTTTAAATTGTTCACATTTCAATTTGAAGAAAAAATCTACCCCCTAAGGATGAAAATAGGGGATGAAATAGTGACATTTAACTGAATCATCAAATTTTGATAATTTTTTTTTCTGTTGGAAAGATTAATCCACTTAGTTTTGTTATTACATTTAAAAGCAAAAAATTTCAACCCTTAAGGTCTAAAAGGGATGATGTAGTAACTTTTAATATTAAACGGCGCTGCCTCATTTAAGCAGCGCGTTTAGAAGGTTTAACCATTTTCAAGAAAATAAAATCAGTTATCAAACTTCAGATCACTAAAACGCGAGAAATAAATAAATATTATAAAAAACTGAAAAACCGACTTCAAAATAAATAAAAAATCTTCAAAACAAGAAATGCACTAAAAAGTAACAAAATAATGGCGTATCCTTGCAGTATCTACAACTTACAAATTATTAGAATGATACAATGTACAACTATTATTATTTTTGGAGTTGGTGTCAATCAAGAAAATAAACATTAACGGTAATTTGTAAAAATTTAAAAAGGTTTAGTTGGTAATTGGTATTTTGTAGTTTAAAAGGTCGCTAGATATTGTTACAGTTTGAGTATATTGTTTAAAAGTTCATTTGAAAAATAATTTTCATCAGGTTTTCTCGTTTTTTGCTAAGTACCAATATAGTCGTATTTCCTTGGCTGACACCAACTCCAAAAATAACAATAATTGTACATTGTATCATCCTAATAATTTGTAAGTTGTAGATACTGCAAGGATACGCCATTATTTTGTTACTTTTTAGTGCATTTCTTGTTTTGAAGATTTTTTATTTATTTTGAAGTCGGTTTTTCAGTTTTTTATAATATTTATTTATACAATATTCAAGAAAACGTAAAGATCTTACTTATAAGATAGCTTATATCTGTTCCTGGAAAACTAGCTTAACGGATTTTCATAAACTTTCTATGAAATAAAGGTCTAAAATTTTCTATTATTCAATCCGATTAATTCAGATACACTCTGCGAAGCGGGCGGGTATCAGCAAGTTAAAAATATTTTTTATCTATATCGAGAAAATTTCGAAGGTTTCAGTGCAAATCTAAATCCAATGAGCGTACGTATATAAGTTGATCGTACGTCATCTAAAATGTAATAACATTTCATGTTAGACGACCAAATATAAATGATATCAAGCTGAAACAAATTATCGTAGAAATTGAGTTATCCGTGTATTTTTATAGATAGAAAACGAGCATGGGAATGGTGTGGTAGGGGTTCATAAGAGTCCTGGAATTGGAACGGTGACGGGTGCGAGAGTGTGAGTGGAAGGACGAAAACTCGAGGCGACCATTAAAGAATTTGTACCCATTGAATAAAGACGTACTCAACGATTTATTAATATATTAGTAAAGGACATGCACACATACACACATGTATAATACAGCCACACACACACACACACACACACTCTAACAAAAGCCTGTATGGATTTTGTTTGGTATCTTGTAATCGAAAACCTATAACTCTAATCCATAAATTCGCAATATATTTTTCGATAAAAGCCTGGAATTCTTTTATCCGGAAGAAATTGAATTGGTATATTATCCAATATAGCAAGCATACATATAGACGGGGTACACGTAGCTGTATAGTGGATATATACCTGCATTTAGTTTGTCCCAGTGAACGATCGAGCATAGTGGTGGTAGTATTAGCTATTAGTTGCGAGCTTACGTTAGTTGACGTATATTCTATTACGGTTTATTGTCTTTTTTAAAAATAAATTTTCTTGTATTGTAATAGCTTTAGACTGTTCCCACTCCCCTCTTCATATAACCTTTCCTCTTTTCCCTGTTTATACACATATATGATATATTCTACAACAACCTACTTATGATTGGATTTTACAATATTGGAAAACGCTAAAATAACTATCAAATCAATTCTGCTACCTAATATCGGGCTATAAACAATTTTTTTTTTCGTTTTAAATCTCGTCTTGGTTCAATGTTTACTTGAAGTTGGAATTTCACTATTTATATTGTTTTTCTAGGAAAATTTTTTGGAAAGAACTAATTTTATAGAGAAATTGTTCAACAAAGAAAAATTCAGGATTTTAACTCTTTGTTTAGTTATTAGTCATGAAATAATAGCTTAATTGCGTCATTTGAACTTATTATACCAGTCAGTCAATTCGGATTTCGGCCAGGGCACTGGTGCCCAAAACATCTGCATACAGTGGTGGATAAATAAATATTATAAAAAAATGAAAAACCGACTTCAAAATATATACAAAGTCTTACTCAAGAAATGCACTAAAAAGTAACAAAATAATGGCGTATCCTTGCAGTATCTACAACTTACAAATTATTAGGATGATACAATGTACAACTATTGTTATTTTTGGAGTTGGTGTCAGCCAAGGAAATACGACTATATTGGTACTTAGCAAAAAACGAGAATACCTTATGAAAATGATTTTTCAAATGAACTTTTAAACAATATTTTAGTGCATTTCTTGAGTAAGATTTTTTATTTATTTTGAAGTCGGTTTTTCATTTTTTTATAATATTTATTTATTTCTCGCGTTTTAGTGATCTGAAGTTTGATAACTGATTTTATTTTCTTGAACATGGTTAACCTTCCAAACGCTCTGCTCATATGAGGCCGCGCCGTTTAATATTAAAAGTTACTACATCATCCCTTTTTGCCCTTAAGGGTTGAAATTTTTTGCTTTTAAATGTAAAAACAAAACTAAGTGGATTACTCTTTCCAACAGAAAAAAAATTATCAAAATTCGGTTAAATGTCACTATTTCATCCCCTATTTTCATCCTTAAGGAGTAGATTTTTTTATTTCAAATTGAAATGTGAACAATTTAAAGGTACGTTGTACGTAATAGAAACAAAATTATCAAAATCGGGTTAGCCAGAAAAAAATGTATAATATTATTTCATCTCTAATTTGTAACCCTTTATGAGTGGAGTTTTTTTTTTTAAATAGATAGGAGATTAATTTAAGCTTGTGTTCTACAAATAAAAAAGAATTGTCAAAATCGAGCTATCCAGTACAAAGTTAATATTTCATCCCTTAGTTTTCAACCCCTTAGAAGTGGAAGATTTCCCTCAAATTAAAACTGTACCCCACGAAAAGCACCAGCTTTCAAATAAAAAAAGAATTATTAAAATCGAGCTATCCAATAAGAAGTTAGTATTTCATCCCTTAGTTTTCAACCCTTTAGAAGTGGAAGATTTTCCTCAAATTAAAACTGGACCCCACGAAAAGCACCAGCTTTCAAATAAAAAAAGAATTATTAAAATCGAGCTATCCAATAAGAAGTTAATATTTCATCCCTTAGTTTTCAACCCTTTAAAAGTGAAAGATGTTCCTCAAATTAAAATGGGAACACACGAGAAGCACTAGCTTTCAAATAAAAAAAGAATTATCGAAATCGAGCTATCCAATAAGAAGTTAGTATTTCATCCCTTAGTTTTCAACCTCTTAGAAGTGAACGATTTCCTTCAAACTAAAATGGGACCATTTGGGAAGCACCAGCTTTCAAATAAAAAAAGAATCATCAAAATCGCTACCCCCAGTTGGAAATGCTGTGGTAACAAACATTAAAAAAAAATTTAAAAAAAAAATACAGTCGAATTGAGAACCTCCTCCTTTTTTTGAAGTCGGTTAATAAAATCACAAACGCCTACGAGGACAAACAAATCCACCACGAGCTGTTTCTGGAAACCTAAACAACACCTTAGTGATACCCATCCAAATAATTCTTCCCTGAAAGATAAGAGGTATTGAGTCAAGGTTGGACATTCATACTCAGAACATGGAGCAGTGAAAGCGAGAGTTCCACAGAGGAAGTATGCTAGGGCTTTTACTCTATCCTCTAACCTTACAAATGATTTTCTAGTAAATAAAACCCTAAACATCGCCCAGTTTGCGGACGACGTGGCTATACTCAGTACTGGGACCGGGGAAACCCCAGCAATTGCGCTGCAAAGATACGTCAATTGCATTGAAAGTTGGTGTGTGAATCGGAGGGTGGTAATAAATGTCCCAGAAACAGCAATAACACTAAACGGGGGAAATAATTCCGCAAGCCACCTTTGTGAAATACCTAGGATTGAGACTGGATAAAAGAAAAAATTATTATATTTACTTATTGCCATTTTCTTGCATGACAAAAGCGCAAATCAATGAACAAAAGTTTACAGTATTCCACATAAACTGTGCATTTTTCCAGGATTAAAATCATCGTGTCTTTTCTGACAACCTACACTATCCTTATTGTTAATTTTATTCCACAATTTTGAATTTCATTGTCCCCTTTTTAAATTTACAAAATGTTCGTTGTTTGTATGTTTTTTTTTTTTTTTAATTCGATATAAATATGAAATTTATTAGATTTTAAGTTGCTATTTACATGTATATACATTTTTCAATAGCTTCCCAAGAACTACCCTACAGGAACCGTGAAACCGGTTCTTTTGGGACATTCTTAACTTTTTTACTTCTTTTAGAACACTCGATTTTTTTCACTTCTTTTGGGACACTCGACTTTTTTACTTTACTTTCACTTCGTTTGAGAGGCTATTTTTTTTCACTCCTTTTGGGACACTCTCATGTTTTTCACGTCTTTTAAGATAAGTCCAACAGGAACCCAAAATTTTGTTGGTAAACGGTTTTTAGGGTATGAAAAACAAATAAACAAAAAATGGTTACATATTACTCGTATATAAAGGTACCGATTCACCGTTCGAAACCAAAAGCTATGCGGCACAACTATTATGTGAATGTCGCCGATATTTTATTGGTTTCTTGCGTAACAGTGCCAGCCAATGGAGTGAAGTTGCCACGGAATTCAAATAATCCATATGCACTGATACCATATGCACGCAATTATCATTGTTAAATTCAATTTCCATAACAATTAAAAATAATTATAAGATTGTTTACAAACCATAATTCATAATACCTAAAACAGTGGTCGGGGAACTGGAATAAATTTTCCCAAATGGGGTAACAAAGAAGTTTTTGGGGGTAAAAAGGAAAGTTCTTACCATAGCTATTTTATAAGCGTGTTATTATGGCCGAAGACTTTATTCAAATTTTTCTTAAATCAAAACGCCCAAATTTTTAAGCTAAAGAGGGAAAGTTTTAATTTGAATTTTTGTAGGTTCCAATATGAGAATTTTACTTTGTGTATTTCAAACTTACTACTTTCATGCACCTTTTTTCGTGTCAATTAATTCAATGAATAATGTTTAAAGGCCCTAGAGGTATATGTATAGTGTATTTTCCCCAGAAAAAATTTAAATGATACTTGGAGGGTTTGTAGGTATTAATGAAATAATCAGATCCTGAAAGTTTCAAATTCCTAACACTTTTAAGAAAAAGTAAAATTTGTAAAAATCTAAATAAGGGGGTAATATCGACCTTATGCATAATTATTTTGGGGTAATGGTAAAAAAAGTTCCCCGACCGCTGATCTAGAATAACAGTCAATTTTGTTGACTGCCGGGTTTTACTAGTATAGTATATACGAACTTCCACCCTTAACCCTAAAACTCTCCGCATTTGAATTTTCCCAGGAAAGATTCAAATAAAAGTTGTAGGCATTAAGGAGTTTAAGAACTATAGAAAGCTTAAAGAAAATCGTTGAAGTTGTTTTTCGAAAAAAATTGAAAAAGCTCAAGAACTCCTAAAATGAAGTGGAGCTTTCAGTTAACCGATTTTAAAAGTTTCGCAGCACAAATAGACATAATATAAAAAAAAATTCTAAATTTGGTGAAATTCGGATAAAGCTTTCGATACGATATGGCTGTCACACACAGACATGTTTTTAAAAAACACTTTTTTGGGCTCAGGAGACCTCAAAACATGCATTTTCGGTGAAAGTTCGAATTCGAAAATGTTACCCTATTACAATACGTCATTTACTGTATAGGAGTAAAAGAAAGTAAAAACTACGAGGGTCGTTGGAGAGAAAATTTTGAAAACCTATGCTTTACATGCTTATTATCATTTAGGCTTTTATTTTGTTTAAGATTTTCTGTTTAAGAACAAAATAAAATAACGTGTTCAAAAAATGGGACTTAACCCAAAGAAATTTTATTTCTTATACCCACATAATAACTAAATAAAATTTCATGCTAAAAGAAATTTTATTATTTGTATTAAAACTGAATAAAATTTTTACTTTAATTTCTGATAATCGTTTTCTTACATAATAAACCATTAAACGGCTTATACCTACAATGAAAGAATTCATCAAGTCAATAACAATCAACGCAAATGTCGTAGGCTTTGTCTTGACCATAATAATTTCGTCGATTTTCCGCACTATAAACATTTCATTGTTATGTGCAATTGATTAAAGAATTCCAGTTAGTCAAATATTGTGATCGGTGCAAAAAGGCTGAGAGATTTTCTTTTATTTTTTAAGAGATTAACACAAAGTACCTATATATATATATATATATATATATATAGATTGCAAGTTGATTTGAGTGAAACACTTAAAGAGGTTTTTAAGAGAATCGATTTGAAATCTAATTTGTCTTTGATATGGTCGACTAATTCGACGTTCGTTCAGTGGTCAGACTTGCATTGATTTGCATTGGCAATGTTTGCACTTGGAAATCAATCAGTGATATTATACGTAAGGTTGGAGGCGGAGGAGAAGCCATAAATCATTTCTTGATCGAATATTTCACATTCCTTTCATTTTGTCTGATACAAATTTCATTTTTAACAGAAATATTTTATTACTTACTAATAGTCTTGCAAAACTATGTTTGATTAAATCGAGAGTTTAAGATGACTTACCTGAAACAAAACAAAAAAAAAATTAATACACCTTAAAAATAAAACAAGAAAAGTTTTTCAATCAAAGTTCGTTTTATAAGAATGCCCAATTTAGGTCTCCAAGCTTTTATATTGATTCTAATTAGGACAGGAAAATTTCAGCCAATGAAAATATGGCTTTATATTCTTAAAAAGAACTTGATTAATATTTGTTACGAATTACAAACTCTCGTTTGCGATAAGAAATATTTATGTAGGAAATTTTGATTTTCAACTAACAACTTAAAGTGAGCTATGACAAACAAAACAAATTAACCAATGAAAATGGTAGTTGTGATATAAGAAACAATAACAAATTAACGCATAGCCTACTCAAGTTTTGCGATTTTTTTTTTCAATTTAAATCGGTCTTTAAAATCTCTCTAAAAGTTTTTGTTACTCATTATGAAATTGTTTATTTAGAAAAGTTAAATTTTTGAATTGATAACCCATAGTGAGCCATGAAAAATAGAAGTATTTGACCAACAAAAAACTTGGTATAAGAAACAATTATGAATCAAATCATAGCCTACTCAGGTTTTTGAAGCTTTTATTTGTCTGGAAAATTTCAAAGTTTCAGCCAATGAAAAATAAGATATAATTTTAAACACATATAAATAACGCCATATTTGTAGCTTATTTTTCGTTTGTTATAGGTTATAAAATTAGATTTTCAACTAACAACTTAAAGTGACCCGAGTTGAAATTTCAGACGTCTTTGGGCTCTAAAATGGTACTTTTACCCTCTTTTGAGCCTCCAAACAGTAAAATGAGCCTCATATAAACCTAAACGAGTCCATCGTCTTCATTTTAACCTACAAGATATTTATATTATATTTTGTAAACATATCGACTCGTCCTAAATAAGGTTTATAATCATAAAACATAAAATATGATTGTAAATTTCCTTTTTTTTACAATACCTATTGCAAATATTATTTACTAATAACCCAAATTTTTGATCTCTCTCTTTCCTATACTTAGATACTCAGTATAATTTTGTGTATTCTTGTATCCGTTACTGGTTTGTCCCTTAATCCTGTTCACTCTGGTTCATTTTTACTCAGCTTTAGTCTCTTGTTAACCGTTCGAGAGCTACACGAGTTATTATACAACAATTGAATAAATTTATTTCACTATTTGATTATTTTTCAATTATGTCTATATCAAAAGGCCTAAAAGTGTAAATGTAAAAAATTTAAAAGTAAAAAAACCGAGTTTAAAAGAAAAAGTGTGAAGAAATTTGCTTTAATGTATTATATTGAAAGTAATCAGAGAGATGTTATAGAGTTAAATAAAATTTCTAAAGAAATGCACATGGTTGGGTATATTGTGGATTATAATAAAAGGAAATCCTGGAAAAAATGATGGCAATGGCGACAATAAAGGAGCTGGTAAACAAGGACAAGGAAATTAAGAACTAAGAACTGATATTTGTAATATTCTTATTACTTTTAAATTTATCGCTAATATTAATGAAACTTGTATATTAAATGAATAAAAAAAACAAAATATTAAAATATAAATGTAATTTTTTTTAAAAAAAACCTACCAATAAAACAATAAAAGAGTGACAAAGAAAGAGTGGAGAAAAGAGAGAGAGAGAGGTTCATTTGAATTTTTTGCTTTAGACCTTTTTTGAGCCTAAGCATGGTATTTTGTCCGATAAATGCCACTTGTAGGTTCAAAAGAGGTCTAAAATTCAAATGCAAATGGTCATGTTTCAATCTACTTGAACCCAGATTTTGAGGTCTAAAATTTCGACTCGGACAGCCATGAAAAACAAAACAAGTCGACCAATTAAAACCCGTATTTGCCATAAGAAACATTTATAAATCAACCTCACACAGCCTGCTTACGTTCTTAAAGCTTGAATGTGTATTTTTAATAATTTAAGACGATTTTTAAAATCTTAAGTTTCGACCAATATGAAGTGAAGGCTTTGATAAGCACTTAAAGACCACTTGATCAAACTTTTGTTTATCATAGTGAGACATAAAAAAACAAAACAATTAGACTAATAGAAAGCCGTATTTGAAATGAGAAACAGTTGCAAATCAATGCATAGCCTACTCAGGTATTTAAAGCTTTAATTTGTACCCATGATCTAAATAGGTCTTGAAAATCTCAAATTTTCAGCCCAATTTTCGACAACTTGATCATTGTTATTTGTCAATTTGTTTTGAAATTTTGGAAAATTTCGAATTTTCTTAACTTATAATTCTTAGTGAGCCATGAAAAACGTTACATTTCTACCAATGAAAATTCGATATTTGCTTGCAAGAAACAATTAAGAATCAATTCATAACCTACTTGATCTTTAATATTATGTCTAAGTAAAGCTTTTGTACATTAAAAGCATAGGAACTTTAACATACATCTCAAATTGTTGATATTAAGCGTTTTTTATTATATTAAATGGAGCTTTTCGATTAATGGGGTATAGCTAGCCATGGAAAATTAAACAATCCAACCAATCAAACACCAACTTGTAATAACCTATTAAATCAATTCAGAGTCTACTTGATCATTAGCTAAATGTAGTTTGTTAGTTATAAGTAAAATGAGACCAGATTTTCACTTATATCTTAAAATTATTTTTAGTCAAAATATTTTTTTTTTAATTTCCTATAAAATCTGACTAAAAATTGGACAGAAAACTAAAAATTTGCATTTTATACATTAAAAATGGATTGGATATTGGTTTTTGACTTGACTTGATTGCAGTTAAACGTGAAATAATTGTTGAATTTTTCACGGTTGAACCCTTTCGGGGGGGCCTAATATTAAATAAGTTTTCGGTGAGATGTCCGCCTTTTTTTCCAACCCACTCCATACAGCTTTGTATATCTGTATATGCATAACATATATCAGTTCTCAACAGGCCTATGGCATATAGTATAAAAGTAATAACTTGTCGAGACCGAAGTCCGAGGGATTGGAAAGCAATTTCAGTCTGTGGCGATCAGAGTAACCATAGGGAAGTGCCACACAGTGGCGGCACATGAAAAATTTTCCACTATTTCCATCAAGTTTTCAACCAACTTCTTGGTTGTTTTAAAATTTGTGAAGAGATTAACTGATTAAAATTTAACTTTTGGCTATCTGGTTAAGGCTTACCATTTTTAAGGTTTATCAGAATTGGTTCGTTTGTCTATAAGCCATAGCCTACGCCTTTGGTGATATTATAAGAGGGACGTTTCGAGATTGAGGGATGAGGTTGTGGGGGGTCGTATTGGCGACCCTGTTTCTATTACATTAGTCTGAGCATAACCAATCACCCTAGAGTAGCCGTATCCCGGTTACCAGCCACTTTTTCCCTATCCTTTCCCAAACACCCTCACTCCTCGATCCGTCGTCCAATCCCATCGACTTACTTTATATTGTTCTCTTTTTTATTTATTTATTTATATTTTTTTTTTATTAAATTTCCGTAAATTGAAATTTCAGAACAATATTTATGGGGGAGGTCGCCGTTTACTACGTTTCTTTCCGTTCCCATGCTCCTCTCGTACATTATTATATTTATACATCGAATCTTAAATCGGGGGTGCACATAACATAGACGAATGAAACGATGTAAAAATGAATGACGAGACCGAAAAAAACGAAGGAAAAAGGCAATTTTCAAACGCGACCCAGTTAATAAATAGAAAATTAAATGGTCATATATCAACTAAAGCTACAAACAATTTGTGAAAAGTTTTATTATAAAACTAGCTGATACCCGCCCGCTTCGCAGAGCGTATCTAAATTAATCTGATTGAATAATAGAATTTTACCCTAAATAAGAAATTAAGCTATTTTTACAAAAAACGTAATTAGATATTTCTAGACCTTTATTTCATAGATAGTTCATGAAAATCCATTAAACTACTTTTCCAGGAACAGTTATAAGCTATATAATAGGTAGGATCTTCACGTTTTTTTGAATATTGTAAAATATTAAGAAAATTTTAAGTCTTGAGAATCTTTCACACCAAATGTCATATGAAATCATTTATTAATTTTAGTAGAATGGATTAGTAGCTATCCTTTAGGAAGTGTACCTTTTTTAGGATCAATAATATTTAATGTGTTATCTTAAGATCTGAGGTATCAGGTTTGGTTGCCTTAGATTCATAATTCTAGGATATCGTATTAAGGCCATTATGTCTTATCGGCAAGTCTGCTATTTCCCGAAGTCCAAGATTAGACAACGAATTCTTATAGATCTTGCTAAAATAAATTGAAAATTAAGAATATAGTTTTTTGGTAAAAAATATATATAGTTTTTTGCTATTTTCTCTTTAAAAAAATAAGTTGGGCTGGATTTCTTTTTGTTTTGGGGGCTCTGCCTAACGGCTTCACCTCTCTTAATCAAACTCCTAATTGGGATCACTTAAGTCGAACTGTCTGCTTTTGTTATTTATTCTTACGGGTTCATTTATGAACAAAGATATTTATTTTTTTGATTGAAATCATATTTACTGCAAAGGATTTCCTTCTCCTCCCTCGACAATTCAACCGTTTACTAAGCCAAACTATTAATAATATATTAACTACTATTAATTCACAATAGAGTTATGGTTTTTTAGGAATTTAACCTATCGCTATACTTCTATCATGGTTATAATTTTCAAATTTACAAACATTAATTTATAGGAATAATAACAAATAACATAGTTTAAAATTATGTCGTCTCTACGATGTGATAGTATATGAATATTGTATCACAACTGCCTGCCGATGTATGTTTTTCGTTGCTCAGTTTTTATAGTTTTTATTTTTTTGCTCAGAAAATCAACATTTTTTCGGAATAAAAAGTATTTTAAAGCACTTTTTGTAATATTTTCTACTTGTAGTAAAAATCTCGTCCAAATCGGTCCGATTTGGACGGCTGACCAAAACGGCTGGTCCAGCCGTTTTCAAGTTTGTCAAGACCAAACAAACAGACAGGGAATACTTTTCGAAATAAAAAGTAGCCTATAATGTAAGTTACAATATTTAATAACTTTTTGTGAAAATTCCATTGAAATCGGCTCAGCTGTTTTCAAGTTTACCCTGTTATTACCCTGTTTTTTTGGGGAAAATTTTAATGTAAATGGCATTTATTTTTTTTGTATTAAATATATGAAAATGTAGGCAATAAAGAGTATTCAACAAAACACCTTAAATTTTTTAGATTAGATAAAAATCTTAGCTGGGAAAAATGATTCCGTTTTTCATTCTCTCGCGCAGGAGAGATGGAACGTTATTATTATACAGGTATTCAAGTAGTAAAAATCTTCAATCTTATTATTGATATAGATTATATTTCAAGTCTAGAAAATTGAATAAAACAACAATTAAAAAAACTCATTTAAAATTAGAGATTAAAAAGCCCGACTATAATATGGTTGATGTGAAAGAATAATATGAGGTTAATTGGATTTATTTGTGGGGGTAAAAAAATGCATAGGGGAACCTGTTTAAGCCACCATCCTTATTCAATTCATTTCGGAAAAAAAAAACCCCGAAACTATTCAATAAAAAGAGAGACAATAATATAATCAATGTCAATGGAAAAAATGAAGCCTTTAAATGCATACAAATGGTTTTTGTTAATTTAAATTTTTAATTGGATCGAATTTGTTTTTTCGATTGTCTCAAGCTTGCGTTCACGTTGTCGTTGAAATCACTGATGATGATTTTTTTTTATCGGTTCCGAATCGGATCGTAACCGGGAATTATAACGCCGCCGGCTCAAGTAAATACATTGTGTGTATATTATGAATGTGTCGATATGAAATGTAAGTGTAAGCACGAGAACAAAGCCCCGTATAGTATTTATCGAGACGATGGGAAATCGATGGTGAGATGGCACATGAAGACGAAGAGATTGAACGTTAAAGATTATAATAAATGCAAAATTACGTTATGTGTGTGTGTGTGTGTTCGGCTTAAACCAATTTGCGTTGATCGCTTTATGAAATTATTTAAATTTTCTTGTTAAATTTAATGAATTGTTTGCTCTGGCGAAATAGCTACTTTCACCGCTATTATTTTTATTATAATTGGTCGACCGATCGATCGTATGAAATGAAGGAGAAAGACGTTTGTAATTATGGAAATTGCAGGCGGATTACTTGCATTTTTGTTAGGAGGGGAATGTTACGAGTATATAATGATAAATGTGTGATCTTTTTAATAAATGCTCATTTTGATAACAAATAAAAGATACTTTAAATAAAAAAATATCCTACATATTTTTTAAAAAAAATTTTGATGTAAACCCTCTTCGAGACGATTTAATTTTCCCTCAAATATCTTTGTAATGCACTGGCAATTCTGTTTCGTTGTTAAATATCATTAAAATTACTTAATTAAACAACAAAGAGTACTTTTAGGTACAACTCATTCCATGCATTCTACTTTTAAATAATTGAATCTACTAACCATTAGGGGGATGCTTTATAGTTTGTATACATATCAAAATTAAAGACACATTCACACAAAAGGTTTGTTCCTCACGACCAGCTATGGCGATGCACAAGCACGAAAATAGACCAAGAGCAAGATAACATTGGCCAAGAGACAAGAGTGAGTGAAGAACTGTTTCAGACTAGGCCGAGGGTCGAGAAGACAGTGCTTAACAGTGGCGTGCGGTCCATACATGCTGTGGATGCGCCGCATGCCCTAGTATTGAGACAATTTAAAAAATTAAAATATTTTTTATAATTTATTCATATTTTAAATTACGCAATTGCATGTATTGTAAAATGATTCCAAAAATACCAAATACTAAATATTTTTATCGTTTATACATTTTTTAATTTACGAAATTATGAAACGTATCGCTCATAAAATTAGCATCGAATACCGCATCAAATGAACGGCAAAAGCCGAATTAAGGCGCAACGATCGTTGCATGCGATTGCTTGGTTAGAATTGGTCACGCATGCGCACTAGTATGGTCGAGTACTATCTCTTTCGACGTTTCACATTGCCGATTGACGCTTGTAGATGCGTTTGACGTTTTGAATTTACTAATTGCTACTCATTGTTACTGATACTTTTCGTGACGTATTTTGATTTATTTATCCCAGAGGCGATACAATGTTCTATTTTTTTAGGATAAGAACTATTTTCTTGGTTTTTAAATACATTATATGATGCGGTTGTTGATGATTTTTGTAAGACGAAGCGTTGAATAAGGCTAATTTTTAAAAATAATTACATAATATAAAACCATGTTTACCAATTAAAAAAATAAATTTATAAATTTGGTTTATATTACACCCCCCTCTTTCACTGGTGCCTAAGTATGCCGAAACAGTGTCGATATAAGCTCTCGACACGAAAATGTAGGTAAATGGCTGTGCTGACTGATGGATAAGGCTAGATGTTTGCTAGGAACGACCCTGCTGAAACAGTTCTTCACTCAATGTTGTCTTGCTTTTTGTCTATTTTCGTGTTTGTGCATCGCCATAGCTGGACGATTGGAACAAACCTAGAGTGTCATTAATTTGCATCAACCCGAAGGTCCTTGCTTGGTACTATATTTCGTCCAAAAGTTTATGGGATTGGAGGATTTCTTTGATTGGCTCCAGAAGCGATTGATTGTACTGAGTCTTCTGAGATAAAGAGTAAGTATAAACGATCAACAAATCCAAAATTTCAAGAAAACTTTTGGGCAACTTTATCACCACTCCCCTAGGTAAATTTAATTGCTATAAAAAATAAACTCAAACAAGAAATCGTCGAGAATTCCGATCCAAGACAAGAGGAAGTCGAAGAATATCTAATTACAGTTTGACAGTAACGAGACTAAAAAGTTACTGAAAGACAGAGAAGAATCAAAAAAAAAAAAGCTAAAATTGATGAAGAAGGAGAAGAAGAAGAAGAAATCAAAAAAATTGACGACATTCCTATTAAAGCGGTTACTTGGGAGTCTGAAGACTGCAAAAGTGTCCTGGCCATCACTCCAGAGTGCCGGGAAACAATCAAAGTTGCTTAAAGAAAAAGTCAAAGAGTTCTCCAAGAAGATTTCAACGATCAGCCCTGAAGATAAAATAAAAAAGTCGAAAATAAAAGGGCTGAACCATATATCGCAATCAGAAGAGAAATTTTCAGCCACTTTAGGAGCTACCACTACTAAAATTAATCAGGGAGTCGAAGAAAATAATATCAAAGAGGAAACTACAAAGAATTGCCGATTTTGATCGCACTAACTCAGTTCGACACAAAACCTAAACAAGGGACGATGGAAGAAATATAATTCAATGCACAACACGTTTGAGGGATGTTGTTAGGATACCCGAAGAAATCCATAACCAAAGCTATGTCTGTAATAAATCAAACATCTTAAAAGAAGAAAAACTGAAGAAGTGAAAGAAAAAAGTGTACCAAAAGTTGAAATGGAAGTTTTTTTAAAAAGTTGAGGAAACCAAATAAGTCGAAACCGAAGACGTTCAGGTTGGGAAATAGCAATCGAAATCTCCATCTGTTAAAAAAGCAATCCAAGTACCATCAAAATCTCCGTCGGTTGAAAAAGATGACAAAAAACTCGAAAAAGTCACCGATATGTTAAAAAAAACTATCAAATGCACCTCCAGGTGAGAAAAATTTTAAAGTAAATCAGAGGAAGAAAGTAAAAAATTGTGCTAGAAGATATCAAAATAATCAAAGACCCATCAAAATCTCCTTGCCTTGAAAACAAAGATGTCGAACTTTTTGGTTATTATTAGATAATTCTACGTATAGCTTTCCTGCATGAACCATACATTTTCTATAAGATCATTAAATATTTTTTTCGTCTTATAAACTAATTTTACACAAAAAACGGCATCTAACAGTGGAAAGTAACAAATGTTGATCCTTTTCATGGCTATCCCGAAGGAATTTTAAAATTTTCCAGGATAAAACTTTTTTTTTTTCAAGAAAGCTACTGTTAAAATTGTACCAAATATCATTAAAAATTCTTTAATCTACTCAAAAAGTAATATCATAAGATACAATACTCATCCAGAATAAAACTACATCATTTCTATTTCTATGTTCGTCTGAAGAAAGGCATCTTGTAATTTGTAATAGAAATTTCAAAGACTCTCCTCGACCTGCAAACTTACAACCATTTCCTTCTCTTAAATCTGTGTTTATTTGTTCATTCAATACATGGTGTTCTCTTTTTAAAACCAAAACCAATTTTAATACTTTCAATAACACGTCCAACCAATAATTGCTTTCATAAATCAGTTCTTAAGATTATGTTATTAAACTTTTTACATCTCGAATTTGATGTTAATTTCACGCAAATTACTTGAGTCGAAAATCAATCCCACACAGGACAAATTGGGAGAGAAAAAAAAATGAAACCTTCACTTGAAGAAATCCGATACAACAAATTGAAATGACAAAAAATGAGCTTGATTCATATCAGAGATTTTCAATCTCTGGTTCGTGAATCCTTGAGGGCTACTTTCGTACATACACAGCTATCTTTTGAGGGTTCATCATGGTAAAAAAATTGGAAACCACTGCTCTACCTAATGTAACTACTGCCTTATTATTCAATAATCTCATCATCGTGTTTCGGCATAAATTGTCGAAAAATTCGAAAATAAACTGAAACATATGTACGATGAGACTTCGAGGTTTGCTTTTCAATCGGAACACGTTTAAGTAATCCTTTCAAAATACCAACATTGAGTTTTAAGTCACTGTGTGTGTTCTATTCACATCTTTGGTGTTTTTTTTTTGCTTTCATCTTCGTTCTTCTCGTTGCCAAAGCATTTGTGTAAACAGAGACTCGAGCTAAAGACTCGTCATTTGGTCTGTGAAATTTTTTTTTCGTTTCTTTAATTGTAAATCACTTACTCGTTATTATATATGTATATACAGTGTGTAGTTAAATACGAGTCGTATTTTTTCAGCTGCTGTATTATTTACATGCATTTAGAGTTACAATATATGAAATGTTAATATGATTTTTTGTTCCTCTCTTTGGAGAGTGAATGAATCAAATTTCATGTGAAGAAAAGGGACACTTCGTGTTTTGTACGACTTGAAGACGTTGAGGCTAGAAATTCTTTAGATTCAGAGATGAAATAACTATTAAAATTATGTGCAGTTGCAATCTTAGTTATATTATAAACGTGAAAGTTTGTAAGAATGGATGTTTGTTGCTCTTTCACTCAAAAAGTACTGAATGGATCTTGATGAAATTTGGCATAGATCTAGATTATAATCCGGTTTAACACATAGTATACTTTTTATCCAGAAAAAATACGGTTCCCGTGGGATAGATATTTTTTTGTTTTTTATAGAGCTAAAGATAAACTTTCTTTTTTACAATGTGGTAGTTTAGGGGTCAGAGAATGATACTGGTTACTTCTTATATTGGAATAATGAACGGTTCCTAGGTGATAGTA
This sequence comes from Sisyra nigra, assembly GCA_958496155.1. Taxonomy (NCBI): domain Eukaryota; kingdom Metazoa; phylum Arthropoda; class Insecta; order Neuroptera; family Sisyridae; genus Sisyra; species Sisyra nigra. The sequence goes on along the minus strand of OY292313.1, from coordinate 3,751,604 downwards.
AAATAAGTATGTATTCTATAAGAACCGTATATTTAAAAGTAGTTTCATTAAAATCCACAAAGTAGAGTCTTAAATCATTTTCCTTAAGAAGACTTGATCTACTTTTTACTCAGGAGAGATGTACTATTCCCGTGGGATAGATATGTTTTTTGTTTATCACAGAGTTAAAAATTGATATGATTTTTGCAATGTGGTATTTTGGGGGAGAATGATATAGCTTACTTTTAAGGCTAGAATAGTGCATGGTTCCCATGGGATGGCAAAATAATTATATCCTACAGGAACCGTACATTTAAAAAGTTTCGGTAAAGTTTGTGAAATAAAATTTTGACGCATTTTCTTCCAATTTTACACAATAACGAAAGAAATCTCTACAAAGTTGTAATTAAAAAATTGACAATTTTTACTAAAAAAATAAATATTAATTTCAATTTAACACCCGATAAAATTAATAATAAAAATTTTTTTAAATATTTGAATTTTCCATTGTCCATTGTCGAAGATATTAATTAGAAATAAACGTATTAAAATAATAAACTAAAAATTTCAAAATTTAACAATTACTTATCGGAACGAATTTTAATGAAGTTTTGCTAAAGATCCGGTAGGATAGCTACTAATCTATTCTTTTAAGAGAACATCCATTGATTACGTGAGGCATTCAGAAGCCGATGGGGTCGAGCCGAATCTCATCTAATCTTACTTTGAGGAAAGGGAAGGTCTCGCAAATATCAAGTATTTTTTTACAAGTACCTTAAAAATCTTAGAAATATAGACTTCGGCGGTCTCTACTTAGAAACAGAAGCAATTTTCCATTCAAAGCACAATCAACGAGTAATCCGAAAAAAATTTCATACATTTTTGATCAGATTTTTAAGCATCTAGGTAAATATTTCACCCCTATTCAATCCCCTATTGCAATGGAATACAGACCATAAATAAATTTTCAAAATAAAAATCAGGTTTTTCAATTTGACTCAAATCAAATCCCCGTTTCAAATTCAAACAGGAAAAAATCCGTCCAAATCATATTGTATTTGAAGCTCGCAATAAGAAACTATTCAAGCGTCTCAAACAACGATTGAATTACACACGACCCCTAAACCTCGTCTCTTCCCCCAGATATCTTCACCATTCTGAAAAGGTGTTAAATAATTTCGTAATTGAACAAAGCCTAAATTGTTATTGTATTGAAGGTCTTACATTTTTTTCCGTCACACAAAAGACGATTTAAACGAAGATAATTTTCGCCCTATTGACGGAGATTTTTTTTTTTTTTTCAGTTCCTAAAACCTGTATTGTATATAATATTGGATTTGATTGTATTGTATTGAATCAAATATAAATACCTGGATATATATATTCGAAATGAAATGAGAGCTATTTGATTGCGCTCGATGGCAATGCAACACAGAGATTGAAGAGGAATGGAACGGGGAAAAAACGCGAGCTCTGTCTGCATAATATGAAAGGCATCTAATAAATATTTTAAAAAATCAATTAAACTGTTTTAATTTAAATCTAATTTCGCTTAATTGAAACAATTTGAACGAAAGAACGAATGCAATTATCCAGCTAAAATAAAACAGAGCGCAATCGAGCAGACCGGTTGCAGTAAGGGGTTGCACTGTGGCAGCACGTCGAGTGCCAATGGTCCACTGGAATCCTCGACTATTATTCATGGACAGTGTTTTATTAGCACAGGTTTTACAATATCTAGCCACTAGCGTATATAAATATTTAATAATCAATTAGGTTTTTCGAATCGGGCCAATTATAAATGTTATTTAGACAGGGATGGAATGAGGGGGATCGGGATGTACCACCCGATTATTCGCAGCTCTCTCGTTGAACAAATAAAAGTTACAGTGTCTCGCTTTATCGTTGCACATCTCTCATATTATCAGAGCTGCATTTAAGTCGATATAGAATGATTTTAAATTAACTTAAATGTTGCATTGATTGCTTCTTTAAAATCTACAAAGCTTTTATTGCACCAATTTCAAGATATTTTTTAGAGAAAAAAAAATTTCAAGAAAACAAGGGTTGAACAAAAAGCTTTTGGTTGGTGGAACTTCAATCCTATCAACTTTTGAAACAAACTGTAGCTGAGTAACTCGCACTGAAATTTACATCGAGTGCAAATAGTTGTTGTTCTCTCTTATGCACATATATGCACTAGAGTGGAGGCGCTATCTTTCGATAAAGCTCTCAGTGCAGCTTTGTTAATATGTTTGCATGGACTTTGTTTAATTTTATACTCAAATTACACAACAACCTTCATCCAATTAAACCTAATAACGTGCAGGCACGGATTTAGGAATTCATATTGTGTAGAACATAGCAAATCCCATTTAAGCTTCGTTTTTTTGAGTTAAAAAATATTATATCAAAAACAGGTCAGTGAAAAATATTTTATTAAATCATGAGTCAATCAATTAAAAGCTTCATTCAAATGAAAGTAAAAAAAATAATTTTCTTGTAAAAACCACGATTTGATCGAAGACCAAGAAATGATTGAAATTTTTGGGCTTGTTTTACGACACACCTGTAAGTGATTGCTTGTTGGAAACAAAATGATTATAGGTCTTATTAACACCTACTTGATACCTTTAAAAAAAGTGGTTGCGTTTACTTATGTACGCGCGGGGGAAGTTATACTTCTTCGGTATCATTTAAAATTAGTTTTTATTAATTTTATTCAAATAATCAATCTTAAAAAATTGTAAATTAATATTTAATAACAATAATAATATATATATTTAAAGATATAATTATTAAAAATAAAATTAAAAGAATAATATTTTAATTTATATCAATAAATAATATCCAAAGGAAGCTGCAAGAAGTTTATAAAATTTGTCAGGATCATTTTTCTGGTTAACAATTCATGCATGTCATGAAAACGAAGCTTCATAGAAATTGCGAAATAAAGTAAGTAGCTACTTGTCAAAGTAAATGTCTTAATCTTATTCATATCTTGTGTTACTAAATTATTATTCTAAGATGGTTGAATCATTTCAGAATCCCAGATTTCGTGATAATTAAGAATATGCGTGGAATGCAGACGTCATTTTCATCACTAAACTCCAAATAGTATAACAGCTACTGCAAAATTCGAGAAAAGTAATAACTTATTTATTAATAATACGTGTCATTTGTATTTATAATTATTTTTAATTTATAAATAAATAAATACAAAATAAGTAGACAAAAATTCAAATAACGCCCGCCAAGAAACCCAGTGGTTTTGCGGCTAACTTCATTTTGTTAATTTGTGTCTTAAATCTTAAAATTTTACTCTCATCATTTTTTCATAACGCGCCTAAAGAAGTATAACTTCAAAAATTAATTCAATTTTTACATGCTTAAGAAGGGAAACTATATTCAGTTCTTTTTCACAAGTACATATTTTTATTTTTCAATTCAGAATTTCAAAGGTTTGGCTTGAAGGATTCCTAGGTGTAACTCTCAACGCGTAACTTATGAATCGTAACCTTTTATAGTTTTTACTACATTAAAGTGTCTTAAATACGAGAGTATATCAAATAATTCCCAGAAAGATTTTTTTATTAAATTAGAAATTTATTATTGTTATACGATTTTCTGATTATAGCAGATTTTAAGTTTGATGTTCGCGCGGTTGTGAAGTTTCTAACTTAACTAGAATGGAGGGAAACGGGCATTAATCAAAATTAAGAGAAAGTTTACGGGGAGAATGGTCCGAAGGAAACCACTGGTTATGAATGGATAAAGCGGTTCAAAGAGGGTAGAGAATCGGTTCAAGACGATGATCGCAGTGGAAAACTAGCGACGTCAATGACTGAAGAAAATGGGTTCCATGCGTTTTGATCCCCGGACAAAATATCTTCAGACAAAAAGTCCTCATAGAATAGCTGCAAATCGTATTTGCAGCATTATTTTGATGTTAAAACATTTAGTTTTGTATAAAACTTTGCGGTGCCAAGAAGTGCACATTCAGTCAATCGGGTAAACGAACATGACTATAATTTCTTTGCCATTTAATTTCTTGGACCCCTTTGGCCTTAATTAACACAGTTTTTGCGGATTTCACACGGAAACATGAAGGTTAATTAAACACGTTTTTACTAAAAACTATTAAATATTAAATCTTAGTTATTAAGCACGAAAATTTTTTTGTCTACGGAATTAATAAAAAATTATCATTGAAATATTTTATCGAAAATATTTTTGTCATGGGGATTTTTTGCCATGGGGATTTTTTGTCATGGGGATATTTTGTCCGGGGCTCAAAACGTCTGATACTAAAAAATGTGTCCCCTGTTCAGGAAATTTTAGAACAGGATCGACTGCCTGTAGTTGCTAGACAGTTGCAGGTTTCATATGGATCCGTTCACTCCATTGTCCCTGATAAGTAATGCCGCGTTCACACGTTTCAACTTTAGTTGAACGAGTCTAGTTGAACGGTTCTAGTTGAATGAAAAATCACGTGTGAACAGTTGTTTCAAGTAAAGTGGATCAACTTTTTAGTGATGCCGCGTTCACACGGTTCAACTTAAATTTAACGATAATTTTCAATTTTTTAGACCGTAGCGGGGTAAGCAACGCGATAAGTGAAGCACAAGCGAGTCGAATTGGAAGCAAATTGAGCAAAATTGAAAGAAAACTGACCGTGGTTGACGCGATCGACTTGAACGACAAAATGTTTGACTCAGTCAAACTTTTGTTGAACGAGTCGACCCCGCTCAATTTTCTTCCAATTCGACTCGCTTGTGCTTCACTTCTCGCGTCACTTACCCCGCTACGGTCTAAAAGATTGAAAATTATCGTTCAAATCAAGTTGAACCGTGTGAACGCGTGAATCAACTAAAGTTTAAACGAGTCAAACTTTTGTCGTTCAAGTGATGAGTCATATTAGAGTTGAGCCAGGTATTAACATGTGTGAACCCTTCAGATTGAAATGGCCGGTCAATTTGCTTTCTACTTTGTTGGTATTATTGGATATTCTCCCCGCTGCTCCCAAAACTATGCTATCAGTTTAAATGGTTTGGTCGATTACAGTTGACACGTGTGAACGAAAACTCATTCAAGTTTTGTCGATCAACTAGACTCGTTCAACTAAAGTTGAAACGTGTGAACGGGGCATAAGAATTGAGAAAACTTTCTGCCCGTTGGGTACTTCGAGCGTTGCACGCAAACAATGCTTTTAGTTTTTTGAACATGTTTGATCAGCGACACCTCAATTTATCTATATGGCCCGGAAAGTAAAATCCAGTCCAAGCATAGTGGCTACTAAAAGGTTTAAGTGGACCCATTAAATTTCGTGCGGAAAGATCTGTGAAAAAGTCTTGGCGATGGTGTTTCGGAACAGTAAGGGCGTAATTTTAGATGAGTTTTTAGAAGGTAGTAGAACTGTTACTGGAAAGTCTTATGCAGATATTTTAAAGAAACCCCACGATGCACTTATTAAAAAATGCCCCGGAAAATTGCACGACAATGCACTAGCACATTAATCGAGTATTTCACGGGCTGTTTTGAGGGAATATTGTTGGAAATTGCTTAGATTTGGCTCTGTCGAACTTTTTTTTGTTTCCAAAACAAAAAGAACACTTAAAGGGTAATCGCTGGGAGTTGGTTTCTGAAGCAAAATTTGCAACTAGCCAATGGTTCCAATCACAGTCTCCATACTAATATAGGAATTGATTAAAAGATAGTGCTACTGTAGTAAAATAATTTCAAAATTTCAAATAAATATGCTTTAAAAAATGTTTTCCGAGACTTATTTGAACGCCCATAGAATTTTTCAAATAATCTTTTTTTAAATAGATACTCGACTCTAAAATCTTAGCATTCACTACCAAAATAATAAACTTCATGTCGACTTGTTGGTTGTTCCTCGTCGTTTATTTCATGTGGAAAATTGATAAAACAAAAAAAAATCGAGGAGAGGACGACGAAGGAAAAAGAAATCATCCCAATTTAAATAAATTGAATTTATTTAGTACAAATTGAGCAGCGATTGTTTGCACGCAGACGAAGACGAAGACAAGGAAAAAAGAAAAAATAACTTGGTGTGTGTGTGTGTGTGTGTGTGTGTATCACAATTTGACAAAACGAAATGAAAAACGAAGAGGCGACAAGCAGAAATGGAGAACGAACCCAATTTCAAAAGGATCACAACAAGGACACGATTGGGAAGCAGAAAGGAAACGAACAATTCCTATTATCATAACAATGATAAAAGCCGCATAATACTGATGTAAGTATTTCAATCCAAATATTGTTTTTCCGTTTCAATTGTAATTCTTTTCTATGGCTATGTATATATCGTTTCAGCTTTTAAAGACTGCTTCGCTTTCTTAAAAAGTTTGAGTCTGTGTATTTAAAAAAAAGTGGTTTGCGTGTACTTAAGTACGCGCGTGAAAAGTTATACTTCTTTGGCATCATTAAACATTAGTTTTTATTAATTGCATTCAAATAATTAATTTTAAAAAACTGTAATTTAATGTTTAATAAAAATAATAACATATATATTTAAAGATATAATTATTAAAAATAAAATTAAGAGAATTATATTTTAATTTGTATCAATAAATAATATCCAAAGAAAGCTGCAAGACGTTTATAAAATTTGTCAGGATCATTTTTCTGGTTAACAATTCATGCATTTCATAAAAACGAAGCTTCATAGAAATTGCAAAATAAAGTAAGTAGCTACTTGTCAAAGTAAATGTCTTAATCTTATTCATATCTTGTGTTACTAAATTATTATTCTAAGATGGTTAAATCATTTCAGAATCCTAGATTTCGTGATAACTAAGAATATGCATGAAATACAGACGTCATTTTCATCACTAACCTCAAAATAGTATAACAGCTACTGCAAAATTCGACAAAAGTAATAACTTATTTATTAATAATATGTGTCATTTGTATATATAATTATTTTTAATTTAAATATAAAAATAAGTAAATAAATACAACAAAAATTCAAATTACGCGCGCCTAGTTAAAAATACCAAGCCGTTTTGCGGGCAACTTCATCTTGTTAATTTGTGATGATAAAATAGAACGCTACTAATGCTTCTAAAACCGCGCCGCGATGCAGACGTCATTTTCATCATTAAACTTCAAAAAGTACCTATAACAGCTAATGCAAAATTCGATAAAAGTAATAACTTATTTATTAATAATTTGTGTCATTTGTTTATATATATATATATATATATTTAATTTAAATATAAAAATAAATAAATAAGTAAATAAATACAACAAAAATTCAAATTACGCGCGCCAAGAAACCCAGTGGTTTTGCGGCTAACTTCATTTTGTTAATGTTTGTCTCAAGATGCGCGCGCATCTTAAAATTTCACTCTCATCATTTTTTCATAACGCGCCTAAAGAAGTATAACTTCAAAAAAAAAATAGCATAGATTTGATTTGAAAATCTGTTTTAATATTTCAAAGAAATCCTTTTTAACTAAGTTAAGTCAAAAGAAAAAGATTAAAGACAGAATAAATAAAAATAATTTTAGGATACTGAAAGTTTAAAAGATAAAACTAGTTATAATAAATGATGATATAAATTGTAAATCAGAAAGGTGAAAACTTAGAAAAGAAACGATTTCTATGGTATTCTTCTAAGTTGCCAATATATTCTTTTGAATGAAGCTTTAGAACTAATAAAGTAATAGCAGCGGCTTTCATAGTTGCAAGTAATGGAAAAGAAGGAGCAAATCTTAGAAAAGTTTGTTTCTATGATAGCGATGGTACTAACAAGGAAGGTATTCCAAGTGTTTTACTCCGATTTCGTTTATTTTGAGATACGTTATTGTTCATCAAAATCTAAATTCTTTTAAGGACTATAATACATCCTCAAAGTTAGCTTCTATCAATACATTTTTAAAGTTTTAAGATGAATTTAAAATTGATACACTTTAAAAATGAGGAAAATCCATTTTCTGCATACAAAACTGCAACTCTTAAGATTGATTTTTAAATGAAATGGGAGATACGGAAAAATAATTTTTGTGTTTTCATCAAGAGCTGAATTTGACATTTTTAACCTTCAATCTTACCCTCTAATTGGTGAAATGTCTTCTCAAAAATTTTTTTTATTAAGTTCAGCTTACCTGAACTGGAGTTCAAATTTGAAGTTTAAATCATTCAGTTACTATTATTTAAACCTCAGTTCAATTGAACGTCGTTTAAATGATAGTTTTATGAATAAATAAGGTAGCATTGCATGTAGATTTTATAGTTTCTCTGGTTTCTATGCTACTTATGCAAAATATGAACTTTTTATGGTCAACTCGTTACGTGTATAAAAATGCAGTTGTCAAACGTTAAACTCTAGTTTAAAGGAAAGAATTTTGTGGTTTAATTTAAACGGCGGATTGAACTGAGTTCAAAATTTAAATGAAACTGTGACACCGAATTATTTGTTGAACTGAAGTTTAAAGTGGAGTTTAACCCCTGTAAAACTGGGCATAAAATGTTAACTATTTTGAATATCTCGTTTTCTGGGCTTTTAAGAACACTTTGGGTTCTGTGCAAAGTTGTAGAGCAGAAAGTTTACAACAAGTTTGGTTTAAAATCATTTTTTCATACAAATTTTGTCGTGAAAAAGAACACGGTTCCTGTGGGATATGTAAAACTTCTATCTGAACAGATTTTAATGAAATTTGACGGAAAAAGGGCTCCAATCTCATTGCTCTACAACTATAACTTGCACAGCGTTTTTGCAGAATTTCGATGAAACTTACACGGAAAAAATGTGTTGTAGTTTTAACAACATTCCTTGTTAATTTTACTACATTAACTAGTATTATATAGGATGACACCACGTGTGGTAACGTTTACCAGTCAAATGTAATTAAAAAATTGTATTATTACTTACAACACAAACTAGTAAAAATGTAGTTGAATTTTTGACACTTGCATTTATTTGTCAAAATTATTGGTTATGTTGCACGCGGCGCATGCGCAAACGCCAAAATTTGTTAATTGTACAACACTCAGCAGTTGTAACAGCTACATATATTTACTACACTATGGTAGTAAAAATTACTATACGTTAGAGCTGAATACAACACAGTGTGTTATCTAATGTTACATTTGTGGTTATAGTGAACACAAAGTGCAGTAAAAATATCACTAGTTTAGTGTTGTAAATCTTACACCACAATTTTTTTCCGTGTACTATGAAATCTAGTTTATCTATAAAGGATACTATTTTACTTTAGGACTTAGGTTATATATCTAAGAGTTCTATCCTGAATTTTTGAGAGGTAACTATTATGTCCTTTTTTGACCATTAAGGATTCATCTTATCAAGGTTTTGGAAATTTTTTGCAATAAGTTGTGCATAATATTCTTTGAAATTAATTAACTTGAAAAATCGGGTATCAACTAGTATTTCAAATCATGTTCTGTCTCACTAACTTCACTAATAGAAGGTGCCAATATCTCCCCGTGTACTTGAACATGCAGCGTGTTCTTTATATTAATACTGCCGAATATTTGGGACTGACGCTTGACTCTAAAATGCGTTGGAAGGAACACAAGGTAAAGAAGCGGAAAGTTGAAATGAAATACAGAAGGATGCACTGGCTGCTTAGAAAACAAGCAAGACTGAGCAAACTAAATTTTTGTTTAAAACCAAATTTTAAAATCCATCTGGGCATATGGCATCCTTCCAGCTTTGGGGCTGTGCAAAGCCCACCAACATGAAAATTGTCCAAACATTGTCACAAGTCTAAGAATGTGCCGCCATGTGTCCAAGGGAGTGTCGCCATTTTATGACTCTGGGGTGGGGGTCACATGCTCTTAGCCGAAAGTGGGCAGAACTAATCACTAGTCAAAAGAGGAGCACCGTTATTACAGGATGGGGAGGAATCTTATAAAATTCCAAGAACTTGAGAATATTCTTTCTCTAAGAACTTTGTCTTTGAGACCACCTAGCACGAAGAGTAAAACAAAAGAATGGAAATTTCTAGCAAACGAATAATAGGAGAGAATATTCTCGAAACTGAACAAACTAATATAAAAAGAGGTTCGTTTGAACGAAGAAGTCAGTTTGAAAATAAATCGTCAACGTGAACAGTCTGTCGTGAAAGTGATCAGTGCTAAAATAAATCCTCGAACCCGTTAAAACGTTACACTAAATTACATTTAATATTTATGTTTGTCAAAACTCCTAATGTACCAGATTATTATTTTAAATGCTTAGATAATTTTTATGTTTGTGGGCTTTGCATACTACCTAAAATATATGAAAAAGCACAGGAAACGAAATATTTGCAAAAGCTTCAATTTCGAACTTTAATAGTCCAGATTATATAGGAAAACTATTAACAGAACTGATATCTGTATGAGACCCTTTTTTATAAAATTAATTACCTATATTAAAAAAAATAAGTTTTTGAGCTTTATATTAACTAATACTAACCATTAATTTTTAATTTTTAAGTAAATAATCGTAGAAAATGTTCTCATAAATCCCTATTTTTAGACTCATAGATCATCTGACTTAAAATATTTACCATTTTTAACCGACTTCAAAAAAATGAGGAGGTTCTCAATTCGACTGTATTTTTTTTTTTTTATGTTTGTTACCTCAGCATTTCCGACTGGGTGAAGCGATTTTGATGATTCTTTTTTTATTTGAAAGCTGGTGTTTTCCGAATGGTTCCATTTTAATATGAAGAAAATCTTCTACTTCTAAGGGGTTGAAAACTAAGGGATGAAATACTAACTTCTTATTGGATGGCTCGATTTTGAAAATTATTTTTTTATTTAAAAGCCAGTGCTTTTCGTGTGGCTCAATTTTAATTTGAAAGAAATCGTTCACTTCTAAGGGGTTGAAAACTAGGGGATGAAATACTAACTTCTTTTTGGATACCTCGATTTTGATAATTCTTTTTTTATTTGAAAGCTAGTGCTTCTCGTGTATTCCCATTTTAATTTGAGGGACATCTTTCACTTCTAAAGGGTTGAAAACTAAGGGATGAAATATTAACTTCTTACTGGATAGCTCGATTTTGATAATTCTTTTTTTATTTGTAGAACACAACCTTAAATTAATCTCCTATCCATTAGAAAAAAAAAACTCCACTCAAAAGGGGTTAAAAATTAGATATAAAATAATATTATAAATTTTTCCTGGCTAACCCGATTTTGATAATTTTGTTTCTATTACGTACAACGTACCTTTAAATTGTTCACATTTCAATTTGAAGAAAAAAATCCACCCCTTAAGGATGAATATAGGGGATGAAATAGTGACATTTAACCGAATTTTGATAATTTTTTTTCTGTTGGAAAGAATAATCTACTTAGTTTTGTTATTACATTTAAAAGCAAAAAATTTCAACCCTTAAGGGCAAAAATGGATGATGAAGTAACTTTTAATATTAAACGGCGCACCTCATATGAGCAACGCGTTTGGAAGGTTAACCATGTTCAAGAAAATAAAATCAGTTATCAAACTTCAGATCACTAAAACGCGAGAAATAAATAAATATTATAAAAAAATGAAAAACCGACTTCAAAATAAATAAAAAATCTTACTCAAGAAATGCACTAAAATATTGTTTAAAAGTTCATTTGAAAAATAATTTTCATAAGGTATTCTCGTTTTTTGCTAAGTACCAATATAGTCGTATTTCCTTGGCTGACACCAACTCCAAAAATAACAATAGTTGTACATTGTATCATCCTAATAATTTGTAAGATGTAGATACTGCAAGGATACGCCATTATTTTGTTATTTTTTATTCTTTTCATTCTGCGGTTTCAACTTCAACATCTTTAATTGACGCAATTTCTTTTTTCTCAATTAACAACAGCAACAACATCAACATTTTCTGTATAATTTAATTATGCCACGCTAACGATCAAATTATACAATCAGACTTTATATTATTGGTATTTATCAACGCAATTACAATCAGTGTCTCAACAAAACTAGGCATAATAATTTTCCAATAGCGCGTGCAATTCGATTAAAAAGTTGCCTTTAAACAACCAAAAAAAAAAAAAAAAAAAAAAAAAAACGGACATTATAAGACAGCAAGCGACCTTTTCAACACAACACAATTCCAATCAAAATCGATCCGGGGAGAGAAACTAATAATAATTAATTGATTGTTCGACTTATCTCCTCAATGTTTATATATTATATATATATATATCGTACATTATAAATTTGTATATAAGGCTAATTAAAACATACCAGAATAAATTAGCGCACAAAATAATTACATATAAATATATTTCAAGTCAATTATATTGTTGGAATAAACATTAATATAATAAATTATGTCCGTTTTTCATTGATAATGAATGACTTTCTGCACTTTAATTATATTTATCCATGTACATATAGATACAAGTCTATTTATTGCTTATATATTATATTGCATAGATCCACTTAGATTTCAATATGCATCTCACTTCCTCTCATATCTGGTCAATCGTTTAAAAATCTAAGTGTGTAAATTACGATTTAAACCATAATCAGCTTAACTTCTTGCCTACATAAAACCTATAATATAATAAATATCTCCAGGCCTTTATAAGTATACTTAGATATCTAATAAAACTCTTGCATTGATTTGATTCATAAACAAGGAAGAAAGTCTTAACATAAATTATTGAATATTTAACTATTCTTTCATCGTAAAAGTTATTGTAAATGTGAAATGATTAGATTTTAATTAGCTTTTAGTCGTTTGAAAAAAAAAAATGTTTTTATGTTAATATGTCGTTATTTAAGTGATCTCCGGTTAAATGTTAAGCTGTATCGATAGAAAGTTTTACTCAAAGTTAATCGAAACGTGTTATTAAGTGAGTTAAAATCTAAACGAAAATGTCAACCGTTGGTCGATTGCGTTGCACAACATGCGACTCGATGAATTAATTTGTTTAATGGATTTTTTTCGACTGGTAAATCTAATTGAAGCCATTAATCTTAAGGTTTAATTTTAATAAATTCCAATCAAATTCTTACTTGATCTGAACGAAAATTCGAATGACTTACCTGGAAAAAAAAAACGAAAAAAATTAGTAAAAATCTCTTGTTAACCTTCATAATTAAAATTTATGACTCTTTAATAATAGAGTGGATATTAATTAATATATTTAGTAAAAAAAATTGGTTCGTTTTGAAAGTTAATAATTAGTCTAAACGCATCTATCGTTTTGAAACTGGAAGTAAGTGCATTTTGTAATTAAGATGAGAAAGATTGCAAATTTGAGAAGCATGAAAAAAATTGTCACCGGAATGAGATTCGTTTCTTGTTTAACTGTAAATATAAAATCCGCTTCGTTTTAGCAGCAAGTGGGCAATTCATTAGCTCTGTCTTTGAGTTTTATTGGAAACAAGTTTTAAAAGAGCGAGATATTTTTCAAAAAATAATTACCGTAATTATTTTAAATGGTCGATCGATGGTTAATTAATAATAATAAAAAGGCTGATTGCGCGTAGAACAGTTGCACACAGTTATAACTGTGGTTATTATGGCCTTTAAATGTCTTTTTTATATAGTTTGAGAAAAAGTTTCATTAAAGTCTTGATAATGATTTTTCTTTTCGTCAAAATTTTAAAGTTTTCTCTCAGTTTAAAGCTTGGACAAATAATTCCTGCCAAAATTTGTATTTTATGTATTTTTAATGTTTGAAGTAATTCAATTTTTAACCGACTTCAAAAAAAGGAGAAGGTTCTCAATTCGACTGTATTTTTTTTTTTTATGTTTGTTACCTCAGCATTTCCGACTGGGTGAAGCGATTTTGATGATTCTTTTTTTATTTGAAAGCTGGTGCTTTCCGAATGATCCCATTTTAATATGAAAAAAATCTTCCACTTCTAGAGGGTTGAAAACTAAGGGATGAAATATTAAGTTCTTGTTGGATAGTTCGATTTTGAAAATTATTTTTTTATTTGAAAGCCAGTGCTTTTCGTGTGGTTTCATTTTAATTTGAAGGAAATCGTTCAAATTGAAGGGGTTGAAAACTAAGGGATGAAATACTAACTTCTTATTGGATAACTCGATTTTGATAATTCTTTTTTTATTTGAAAGCTAGTGTTTCTCGTGTGTTCCCATTTTAATTTGAGGAACATTTTTTACTTCTAAAGGGTTGAAAACTAAGGGATGAAATATTAACTTCTAATTGGATAGCTCGATTTTAATAATTCTTTTTTTATTTGAAAGCTGGTGCTTTTCGTGGAGTTTAGTTTTAATTTGAAGGAAATCTTCCACTTCTAAGGGGTTGAAAACTAAGGGATGAAATATTAACTTCTTATTGGATAGCTCGATTTTGATAATTCTTTTTTTATTTGTAGAACACAATTTTAAATTAATCTCCTATCCATTTTTTATAAAAAAAACTCCACTCATAAGGGGTTAAAAATTAGAGATGAAATAATATTATAAATTTTTCCTGGCTAACCCGATTTTGATAATTTTGTTTCTATTACATACAACGTACCTTTAAATTGTTCACATTTCAATTTGAAGAAAAAAATCCACCCCTTAAGGATGAAAATAGGGGATGAAATAGTGACATTTAACCGAATTTTGATAATTTTTTTTCTGTTGGAAAGAATAATCCACTTAGTTTTGTTATTACATTTAAAAGCAAAAAATTTCAACCCTTAAGGGCAAAAAGGGATGATGTAGTAACTTTTAATATTAAACGGCGCTGTCTCATATGAGCAGCGCGTTTGGAAGGTTAACCATTTTCAAGAAAATAAAATCAGTTATCAAACTTCAGATCACTAAAACGCGAGAAATAAATAAATATTATAAAAAAATAAAAAACCGACTTCAAAATAAATAAAAATTCTTAAACAAGAAATGCACTAAAAAGTAACAAAATAATGGCGTATCCTTGCAGTATCTACAACTTACAAATTATTAGAATGATACAATGTACAACTATTGTTGTTTTTGGAGTTGGTGTCAGTCAAGAAAATAAATATTAATGGTAATTTGTAAAAAGATTTAGTTGATAATTGGTATTTTGTAGTTTAAAGGTCGCTAGATATTGTTACAGTTCGAGTATATTGTTTAAAAGTTCATTTGAAAAATAATTTTCATAAGGTATTCTCGTTTTTTGCTAAGTACCAATATAGTCGTATTTCCTTGGCTGACACCAATTCCAAAAATAACAATAGTTGTACATTGTATCATCCTAATAATTTGTAAGTTGTAGATACTGCAAAGATACGCAATTATTTTGTTACTTTTTAGTGCATTTCTTGTTTAAGATTTTTTATATATTTTGAAGTCGGATTTTTCATTTTTTTATAATATTTATTTATGAAATGTCTTCTTTTAGAAATCAAATATTTTAACCTTCGCAAAACTTCTCAAAAAGGCGAGGAGGAAAAATTTTATTTTAATTTTTTATTTTAATAGGATTTTATTGTCTTTTTTTTAATTCCTAAGATTTTGAAATACCATGAAATACTTACTAAAACTTTATCCTTTTTCGAAATATCGCCTATTTAATAGACTTTGTTTAGGTTATTTTTTTATAAATATTAAAAGGCCTTAGAAGTATAAGTATGATAAATGATACCCCCCAGAAGAGATTTAAATGATACTTGGAGGATTTGAAGATATTAATGAAATAAGATCCTGAAAGTTGCAAATCTCTAACGCAATTGGGTTTTGAGAAAAAACAACATTTGTAAATATCAAAAAAAAAAAAAAAATTCTCAGAAACGCGTGAATCAATCGATTTAAATTTTGGATATGTTTTAGAAGCTGATAATAGCTTTTGGAAAAAAAAAAGTGAGAGCTTTATCGTTTCATTAGATCTTTG
The DNA here is from genome assembly GCA_958496155.1 of Sisyra nigra. Lineage (NCBI taxonomy): Eukaryota > Metazoa > Arthropoda > Insecta > Neuroptera > Sisyridae > Sisyra > Sisyra nigra. The sequence continues at coordinate 3,735,791 of OY292313.1, read as the reverse complement.
AAAAAATGGCGTTTCTTATTTAATTTCAATGTTTAACCAAGATACAACTTTGACACAATTAAAAAACTATTTTATTTTTTTTTTTTTTTGAAATCCTCATCCATTTCATCAAATCCTCATCCTCAACCACTCTGTACCCAAATATTGACTTCATTTACCAATACATTTTAAAATGACTGTGTGCATAAAACGCATTTTTTTTTATAAATCTATAAATGATAAATATTAGCAAATTTATTTTTTGAGGTTAGATTTTTTTTCATCAGCCCTTGGAGTGACCACTTTTTTTTAAAATGCGGTTTATGCATTTACTGTCCATCTTTGCTTTAAAAAAATCGCTTTAAGAAATATTTTGTCGCTCACCACCAAAATGAGTTCATCCAAACACAGACTTGAAATAGACAGCCATGAGTCATAGTACATTTCGTAAATGCATTTATTACTTTATAACTTTTATATGTTACAGTTAAAGCGTAATTTGCAGTTAGTGTATACACTAACTAGTTTTCAATTGTTGTTTTAGTGAAAGTATACATTATTTCAAACGATGCATACTGTATCTAGTCAATGCATTCATTAACTAGTGAGTGTATAAATCCACTGATTCCCATTAGTGATAGTATTAGTTAAACGATTCTCTCTGCACTGGCTCCTAGGCTGCTAGTTTAAAATACTGAATGTGAACTTAGTGACCCCACGAAGTTTTACAGAAAACCAAAATATTTTATTTGTGTAAAACTTCGCGGTGTCAGTAAGTGTACATTTAGTCTGATTCAATCAAATAAGTTAGATATAGTTATTTTGGTTTCTTTTATTCTTCTTGAATAATTTTTGGTTTTGCGTTTTGAGTTAGTTAATTAATAAGTTGTAAAATATTTATCATGCATGACAATTAACAAACCATTGAAATACTTTAACCAATCTACAGTAGAAGGTATATACAGTAACTAGTGGAAGTATTCATAAATTTATTTGTGTACACTTTCACTGATTAGTTTAGTTAAATTATACTTTAGCTAGTGAGTGTATACATCGACTAAGTTGATGCTTTAACTAATACACATGCCACAATATACGGGTTTCGTCAAATAAAAGAATCCTGAGAAAAAGATCGATTTGTGAATTTTTTTATAGACTTATTAATATTATATTACAGGGATTTCTTATCCATTCTTTATACGAATAATAAATTCAAGTCCAAAGAAATTTAAAGATAATTCCCTTTTTTGGAACCCTCATAAAACCCATAATATCTAGAATTATTCGGAATTTATTATTTTTTTACCAAAGGCCTTGTTTTGCTTAAAAGATTTAGCAGATTGGCGTTAACTTTCCCAAAAAAAAAAAAAATTCTATCTGTAGCTTTTGTTTATCTTATCCTTAGTCAATTTAGACCCACTTCCTTCCTTTAACTAATATCCCCAAAATAAATCTTTTTTTTCAACAATTGGTGAAATAAAAAGTCCCATCCCGTCATATTTCAATGGTAAAAATCAAAATTCCTCAGCACATATCTTGTCATAATCTCTAACAAGTTAATAAAGTCTCAAACCTAATTTTTCTATCAATTTCAAATTCTTTTATCCCTAAATTTTTCAATAGAACTCCTCAAAAACGTAATTTAATTCCTCGAAAAACCTTAAATCAATATTTTCAGCTCATTCTATTTTATACAATTGAATCGAGTTAATTGAATGGAATTGAGAGGATTGTCTCTCTGATGTTCTACTTCATTTCATCACGAAAAAATTTATCTTGTACATTACACAAATGACGAACAAAGAGCGTGGATGTGTTGGCGTTTTGAATTAAATTTGCCGAGAGTTTTCCTACGTTTTACTACCGACTTACGACAATGGGACTATAATTGTTAATGTAGTCTTGAGAAAAACCCTTTTTGTTTGTCACAGAGTGACGACAAAGAGGTGCACATCAATTAAGCAAATGCACTTCTTGTTAGGCTCTAAATAAATTAATTCGCGTACATTTGAAACGTGCCATCAATGTTTCTGCTTCTTTCATTATGCAAAAGTTGATTTGGTTTTCTATACAACTATGGTCGTGGCATGGAAAAACAATGGTGGCGACCCCTGTTTCAATCGGTTACACCGCTTGAAATAAATTAAGTTATTGAACACATATAAATGAGGAAAACTTTGTGGGAGAAAAACAGAAAAATATTTTTTTGGCTGTAAATCCGGCTCGAAGGACCAAAAATCTGAATAATGACTAAATCTTTAAAAATATTTCTTTTAATGTCTCTATTAGTTTTTTCAAGTTCCCTGATAATTCCGAGTTTTCCCAATCCGTGGAAGAAAGACTAAAAAATCCCAAACTGGTTGGATAGTGGATGTGTAATGCATAATTCAGGACATAATAATCCATTTTAATGGAGATCAGAAACGCAATCCATTAGGAAAATAGTATTGTCTATGTATGTATGGATGTGGGTTAGATTCGCGAAGATGAACGACGTGGACGGCGACGAGGAAAATGCGGGAAAAACTCTCGAAAGGCTCGGCGTGGCCGCTTCGATGGGTGGCCAATCAACGGACAAAGAAAACAACACGACTTACGGACAAGAGTGAGCGAGTCCAGTACAGGCAATTTACTAAATACGATTCTTTAATTTCGAGTATTGTTTTTCCTCGTTACTTTGTAACTGCTGCGTTCGAGGCATTCGTAAGTCGGGAAACGACATCAAATCGAAATACAACCGAAAAGCACAAGAGAAAAACTTGATAACTAAGCTGATAGCTAAGAATAACTTGATTTGGAAATTAACAACTCAAAATCTAAAGGGTCAATTTTTAGTACAAATTTTTAAATGTTAAACGGTGTTTTGATCTTGTGAGCAGCCCTTTTTTTGGTATCTTTTGTAACAATAAGACTTTATATCCACTTTTATGATCAAAATAAGAGGAAAATTTTAATTCGCAACGTCTTCCTTTAATCTATCTCCTCTTTTTAAGATCACTTCAAAAATTGAGATTTTTTTAGGTTTCTCTTGAAGACTTTGGCATTCTTGTTTATAGATATTATAAAACTGCATCTACATCTCAATGATCTACGTTCTTATTAATTTTTGTATATAGTATTCCAAAAGTAATAGAAAAAATCAAAGTTGACAAAATCTGTGGTCTGTTGTTAATTAACTAAACTAATTTTATATTCAGGTTTCTTGTGTAAATGTCTTACAGGAAGGTAATTTTAAGAGTTTTTTTTCTCAACCTCGGCCTTTTTCTTTTTTTCCGGTCTATGTTTACTTATTTAGTTAAGTCACAGATAGCCCCTAGTTATATATCAATATGATATATATATTATATATATATGTTATAATATTATATATATTTCTATACCAAAAATAAGATTGAAGATTTTTATTACTTGTATACTTATATAATAAAAACGTTCCATCTCTCCTGCGCGAGAGAATGAAAAACGGAATCATTTTTCCCAGCTAAGATTTTAATCTAATCTAAAAAATTTGTTGAATACTCTTAATTGCCTACATTTTCATATATTTAATACAAAAAAAAATGCCATTTACATTGTAATTTTCCTCAAAAAAAAACAGGGTAATAACAGGATTTGTCCAGGGTAAACTTGAAAACAGCAGAGCCGATTTCAATGGAATTTTCACAAAAAGTTATTAAATATTCTAACTAACATTATAGGTAACAATTTTATTTAGAAAAGTTTTCCCTGTCTGTTTGTTTGGTCTTGACAAACTTGAAAACGGCTGGTCCGATTTGAACGAAATTTTCACTACAAGTAGTAAGTATTACAAAAAGTGCTTTAAAATACTTTTTATTCCAAAAAAATGATACTGATACTTCAGATCTTAAGATAACACATTAAATATTATTGATCCTAAAAAAGGTACACTTCCTAATAGATAGCTACTAATCCATTCTACTAAAATTAATAAATGATTTTATATGACATTTGATGTGAAAGGTCTCAAGGCTTAAAATTTTCTTAATATTTTACAATATTCAAAAAAACGTAAAGATCCTACCTATAAGGTAGCTTATATCTGTTCCTGGAAAAGTAGCTCAACGGATTTTCATAAACTTTCTATGAAATGAAGGTCTAGAAATACCTAATTATCTTTTTTTGTAAAAATAGCTTAATTTCTTATTCAATCAAATTAATTTAGATACGCTCTGCGAAGCGGGCGGATATCAGCTAGTATATTATATATATTAAATTTAGTAAATATTATATATATGTTATATATCAATATGTTATATATATCAATATAGTTATATATCTCTAAAATTGCAGTTTTTCATTGCTTATTATCAAGCTCTTTTGTATAGTTTCCTGGTTTGTTTTAAAGACCTTTTTATCCGATTGAACCAAGAAATAGTACAATTAAAAATAGAAAGAGGCAACAAACAACATTTTAATTATCAACGAATTTATTTCAAAATTAGATTAGAAATAATTAATGCAATTATTCACTGAAAAATACGATGCGTAATAAACTTGTAATAATTATATATTCGGAAAAAGAAAAAAAAAACTTCAAGTCGATCTCGCCGTACGTATGTACATATAGCAACTGTTAGATTTTCTTGTAATTCAACTAATGATGTTTTTTCTTAATTTTTAATTAATTTGTTTAATTTTAATTGCTCAGATTCTCTCATTAGTCGTTGTTTTATTGCTTAGGCAAAGATAATTTTCTCTCGTTAAAACATTCAAAATTGGAAAGATGAGCACTAGTCGTGAATATATTTGGGAAATTTGATCGAAACAATTTGTCTTGTGATTAATTTGAGCCAACATTAATAAGTGTTATAGTTGAAGGAGAGGTAGGTAATACCAATGTTGTGTCCAATTAGTAAAATTTTCTCACTACCATTTACATAGAACTTTATTTTGGTCGATTAATTGAAAAATTTGAATTTTCCATTAATTATTATCAATTAAATTATTGCCGCTAATCAGCATTATCGTATCATTGTAATCGCTCTGAGGCTAATTAAAATTAATCGTTTCAACAACACACTGAGTGCTTTATTATGGTTGGTAGATATCAGTTCTTTTAGAGAATTTCTATTGTAAAAATTTTAATCTGATTATTTTCTATGAAGATTTTTTGGTTTGTATTTAACTTATCACTAACTAAAGATTTGTTAGCGGAAAAATCTATTACACTTAACTTCAATTTTCTTAGTATTTCAAAATGTTATAATCTCCTTCTAACATCTAACTGAAAAGTTTTACTCAATTTTTCACAAGAGTCCGAATTGAAAGTCGAAGAACAAAATTCGATTTTCTCATAGAAAAATCGTTCAAAAATCAGAACATTTCTTTCCCTATCAAATAAATCCACATGGATTCCTATAGGAACCTATAGGTATCCACATAGGAATATATGGATTCATATGGGAATCCATATAGGAACCTGTGGGATAGATTCCCATGTGAGACATCCTTATAGAAAGTATGGATTCCTATGGGAATTCATTTAGGAACCTCTAGGTACATGGATTCCCATGTGAGAAATCCATATAAAAAGTAAGAATTCCTATGGGAATCATATGGGAATCCATATAGGAACCTGTGGGTACATAGATTCCCATGTGAGACATCCTTATAGGAAGTATAGATTCCTATGGGAATTCATATAGGAACCTCTAGGTACATGGATTCCCATGTGAGAAATCCATATAGGAAGTAAGGATTCCTATGGGAATCACACGGGAATCCATATAGGATTCTGTGGGTACATAGATTCCCATGTGATACATCCTTATAGAAAGTATGGATTCCTATGGGAATTCATTTAGGAACCTCTAGGTACATGGATTCCCAGGTGAGAAATTCATATAGGAAGTAAGGATTCCGATGGGAATCATATGGGAACCCATATAGGAACCTGTGGATACATAGATTCCCATGTGAGACATCTTTATAGGAAGTATGGATTCCTATGGGAATTCATTCAGGAACCTCTAGGTACATGGATTCCCACGTGAGAAATCCATATAGGAAGTAAAAATTCCTATGAGAATCCATAGAGAACCATAGGGAATCCATAGGGAACCCCATATGGAAACCTGTAGGTTCATGGAAAACCATGTAAGAAATCCATATAGGATAGATGGATTTAATATAATGGTCTAGGCGCATGTCACAAAAACTATTTAACTATATAAATCTATATGGGATTCCAAAAAATTGATCCAAAAAAGCCATGTGGGATTCTAAGCTGGATACCCATATGGAATTTTTTGATAAGGTTTTCAAAGTTTAATATTGTGAGGGCCAATAAACATCATTTTTGTTTATAATCATCCTACAGGAAGGTAAAGACTGGTGGCAGTAACAACTCCTCCATTAAAAACTTTTTTTTCTAACAAAAATTTTCTGTCAGAAAAGTAATAAATACATTTTTTAACTTATAAGTATCCTTCAGGAAAGATGCATTTTTTAGGATTAAGAGAAGGACTTGCAATATTCAACCCGAAAACTAGTTCTAGACATTAAAAAAACACGAAGAATTGTTTTGTTTCCATGTAAGTCTCATAAATTGTTATCTGATTGAAGCTGTCCTGCAGGAACCATACATTTTTCCAAAATAAACATTGTGTATTATTCAACCTTTGAAATGAAAACGTAAGAACCAATTAGCACGCTTTTCTATTTAAAGCTTTCCTGAAGGAACCATACATTTATGATAGAATTATGAATAATTACGAATAGAAATTTATACAATATATTATATGATTGGTTATTATTTATGGTTGGAGACAGTTGGAGTTGTGGAGGGCTCAAAAAAGATACAGGGAAGAAGGTTGCAGTGGTATAGACATGTGGCGAGAAAGGAAGAGGACTATGTTGGGAAACGAGTGGACAGAATTCAAGTGGAAGGGAGGAGACCAGTAGGAAGAACGAGGAAGATATGAAAGGACTGTGACGCCAAGAATAAGACAGGATACAGATAAAGATTCAAAACGACGATCCCAAATAGGGAAAAGCCTGGAATAAAGAAGAAATATAAATATGCATAATATCTGATCCAGAAACTAACTCTAGACTTTTTTATGAAATTTCTAACAAGTCAATCGTAAAAAATATTTTTTACAGCATCTTAAGCCTTTTAAGCTTCACATCTGTGCATCATCAATATTTTTTTTTTACGTTTTTTATTACTAATTTTATTAGATCTATTGAAGTCTATAGAAGTCTATTGAAATCTATTGAAGTCTATATTGAAATCTATAGAATCTATCAAAGTCTATGAAATTTGTGGCGACGACATACGTACATTGCACATAGCGATCAGTAAGTGTAGAAAAGGCTTAAGAAAAACAGATTAGTCTTTTACATCTATCCTGTAAGAACCATACATTTTGAAATATAATTTCTCTACGCACGCTGGACTTGGGGAGTTAACTGGTACATGTATTATAGAAGCGTTACGAAAAGTGTGATCTAAAGATGAGAGGGAAGATATACATTGGTAAAGATAGAAAGAGAGTAACGTTCGTATATCTAATTCACAGTGCGGGCCTATTCTACGATTTCGTTTTGTTCGGATCTTTTGTCCTCACTCTAACATTGAGTTTAACGTCTAGAGTCTAGAGTTTACATAGATCTAGATGCACTGTAGAAGTAAGCGAGCTCGTACTTTGTCTTTCTCTCATTGCCCTCATGCAGAAGGCATAGTAGTTGTTTCAGTCTTAACACCTACTATAGTAATTACAGATGTAACCGATAATGAAAACAATAAATAAAAATAAAAAAAATATATAAATTAACTATTGATAAATATGTGAAATCTTATTATATACAAAATGTACATAGTTATACTTCTAGAGTGTGGTCCACAAGTACACCCAAATACTGTACAATCTGATCCAGAAACTAATACTGGACTTATTCTCCTATATGAGATTTCCAAAAACAGATTCGTCTATTTATATCTACCCTGTAAGAACCATACATTTTTTAGGATAGAAATTATACTACCAACTTCCCAATGATTTTCGTATGGACATGAATTTCCCCTTCTATTAATTTCTTTGTTTTTGGGATTTTAGTTATCTTCATAAAATTGGAATCAGTTTGTGAAAAGAAGTTGCAATTCTCTACGATAATGAGTTTTCCTGGATATAGGCGACGAAAATCACGAATCCTTTTGATTATAATAAATAATGACGTGAAAACGTTTTATAAATTGATGAACTACAATAAGTCTGAAAAAGTTCGGCCATTTTGTCACGTTACCTACATTTGAACCTGTGCGTGCAAGCGAGAACGCGATACAAGTGATAGAGAGGTACGATATTATTGTTGAATCCTAGGCAACGTAGGGATGGGCAAATGTATAAAATATATCGATATTTACAAGCAATATTGATAGATGCAGAGTAAAAAATATCGATATTTTCATTTCAAAACGCAATTACTTGAAAAATTGTCAATAACTATAAGTGGAATAAATTATAATTATTATAAAATATAATAAAGCTCTTAAAAAAAATATCGAATTTGATATTCGGAAATAAATATCAACTATCGATATTTTGATATATCGATAGTTGGTGCCTTTAGCTAAGACAACGTGTTTTGTGTTTTTCTTTTACAATTTACTTAATAATATTGAATTGATTTTATCCTTCATAATTTTCAGTCTGATTTCATTTTGAAACAATTGTTAATTTTCAATTAACTCCTTTATATTATACAAAGTAATGATAATTCAAGTAATAATAATTCAATTCATAAAAGTACGCAATTTTTCATCAATTAGTTGTTCTTTATGACGTTATCACGTAAAACTAGCACAACCGACTTTACAGGCAACCAATTTTTTTTGTTTTATTTCGACCCTATTTATTTCGTCCTAGTTAGGGATTGATCAAGTCAACAATTTAAATACTTGGACCATTGAATTGCATTTGCCAAAATAGTTTTCCATAAATTTCTTTTATTTTTTTATTGGTTGTTCAGAGAAAATTTTTAAGTTTTAATTTTCTTCGTCGAAATTTTCATCTGTGTGAAACCTCACAAAATATTATGAAATCCATACAACTTAATCTAATTAAATATCGTAATTAATTTCCTGTCTATGAGATCAATTAAAAAGTCCGACAGCGACGATTTAATTCCAATTAAAAACGTTTCAAATAGAATTTCTCTTATATTATACATAAGCCGAATAAAATTAAATACCAAGTAAATGAAAGACTCGAAGAAAATGTTACAATTAATTAACGGTAGTTATTAGGAAAAAAATCTGAATAATAATGATAAAGATTCGTAGTAGCTCGGTTTTTATTAACAATTTTTTTTTTCGTTTAATCTTAATTAAATAATTATAAATTTCTCTGACTTGGATTAATGATAACGATGGTAATTTTATTTGATAACGCTTACATGTGATGGACGAGTCAATAAAACGAAATAATTTTCTAAAAATTGGGATTGAATTAGTTGAAATCATATCGAACCGCGGTTCGGTGATAAGATAAAGTGAGTTTCATCAAAAAACCTGAAACTCATAATTAATTGAAATCGATGATTTTATTGAGTTACAAGTAAAATAAGCTGAGTGACTTTCAATTGAAATATTTTCCGGGAATTTTCGCGTTGAGCTATTCTTAGCCTTAAGCAACTGAAAAACGAAAGAATCAAACGGAGACAATCATCGACGACTTTGAAATCCAATACAATGCAAAACAACGCACTTTTTGCAAGTGCATAATGCAACGTGCAGCATATAAATAAATGCAACTGTAGCTTTTTTTTTTAAATTCAAACGACAGTAATTTAAAACAATTTTCAACCACAGAGAAAATTCGTTCGTTATCTTGAAATGCAAATAATTTTATAATAAGCCACAAATCAAATGCACTTATTGTTTTCCCGGTGCAATTCAAAAATTTGTTTCGCTTGATAAACGCCCGTTAAAATATCTAAACAATATTTCGTCATCACTAATTTAGCCAAGTTGCTCTCCAACTAATTATTGTAAATGACTTGCCATAATTGAAACGATTTCAATCCCTTCATTAAGATCAATGAAGCCTCATCCAACCTCCACATTACAGCCATTTCGCTCTGTCCCACACTAAAAAAACGAGACACCACTAGCCTTAATGAATGCATGTTATAATTAATAAATTCATGTGATATTAAATGCAGATTTAAATATTGTATTATAACAGATGATAATTTATCATTGAATTTTTCTGCATATATTAATCCTCTAATTAACCTTATTATTTCACTCGGTCGAAAAAAAGAAGGAAGAAAATATATAACCTTAGAAATATTCATAAATTTTCTTTTTCAATCGGTCATTAAGAAAAAAAAAAGTTAATTCATTTCATATTCGTTACAATAATGGGCTTATTAATAACCATATTCATTACCTGGTCAATTAAAATTTTTTTTTTCTTCTACATATCAATTATTTTTTATTCCATTTTTGTAGATGGCTCAAGACGTAACAGGTTTAGTTTTGATCGATCAAAATGGTTGTGTTATTTTTTATTTAGGAGAGGAGGAATTTTAAAGGCAAAGAATAAGAGGGTTTTGTCTTTACCATAAAATCAAACTGATCTGAGAGATAAAAAAATGTATCTAGAAGTTGATGGACTTGTAATGCAGTTTTTCAAAGCACTAGTTGCAGTGGTACAGATGCATTAGAGTAAAAAAAATAGTTAGTGATGTTAGTGATTAAGATGCATTTTAAATCGTGTTGATATCTGAAGCTTTATAATTTTTATCAAAAACTTTAGTCAGGTAAAACCTGAAAAAATCAAGGAACCAGAATCACTTTTTTACTTATAAAATGTTTCGACTTAACCAGGTTTTTCTTACAAAGATTATATAAAAGCTAGAAGAGTCATCTTCCAAGTAACTATTTTGAGGAAATTCCCAAATCTTACTTTTGAAACGGGCTAATAATCTTTGGAAAATGCCTTAAAAATAGTAAAGAACTAAAGGAGATTATGTTGAAAAAAATTGGTTGTCTGTAAAGTCGGTTTACGGACGATAGTTTTACGTGATAACTCATAAAGAAATATTGATGAAAAATTGCATACTTTAATGAATTGAATTATTATCACTGAATTGTCATTATTTTGTATAATACAAAGAAGGCGTTAATTGAAAATTACAATTTTTCTAAAATGAAGACTGAAAATTATGAAGGAAATCAATTTTAAATCTTATTAAATAAATTGTAGAAAAAAAACACAAAACACGTTGTCTAGGATTCAACAATAATATCGTGCCTCTCTATCACTTGTATCGCGTTCTCGCTTGCACGCACAGGCTCAAATGGAACGTGACAAAGTCGACGTTCTTTTTCAGACTGGCTGCCGTAGTTCATCAATTTATAAGACGTTATCACGTCAAAAAAAGTTACTCAAATACTTTGTTTTTCCATCTTTTTCTAAGGACTTACTAAACGACCCTCGTAAAAGCTTTACAGTCGAGTATTTTAACTTATAGAAGTTAAATATGAAAGATTATGTGAATTAAAGAAATTTTTAAAGGCCAAAATTATAGGACATGATAATTAGTCTCATTTATCCAGTTTTCTCACTTATCAAAGTTTAACTGTGTAATTTAACGCCTAATTTAAACCTCTGTGAGTACAAAAAAAAAAAGCATAGAACCGAGAAAAAAATTAAATCATTGAATTCTTGAGTCGTTGAATTCAGATCTCCAAGGGCTTTTTCTAATTTTTTTTTGAGATTTTTGGTAGTAAAATATTGGACACATACATTGCAACCCTGAGATTTTTTACTAAGACTGCTACCATTTGTAGGTTTATGAAAAAGGTTTGCAACTTCAAGGAAAATTAACAAAGAAAGTATCAAAAAATTATTTTAAAAAATTTTAAATACTATCCGAAAATGGTTCATTAATAGATAAAACGCTTCATTTTTTTAGACATAGATTCACCAATTATAGATTCCCAAATTTTGATTAAGAACCATCGATCAGTTTACACGAATTTTATCACATTTATTCATTATTTGTCACAGGTAGTATTTTTGATTTCATTATTATTTAATGTGTTGTAATTTGAAATGTTTGGGAGTCTTTAGAAGTTGATGTGACGTCAGAAGTTGTAATTCAGCTATTTATCCAATTTTTAAATGTTCCAACAATCCAAAAAATTATAGTACTAGTACTATTATCTAAACAGTGCAATCAATTTTAGGCTTAACATTTTAACTTTGAGATGATATAAGTTCCAATACAATACTTGACTTGATATTTAAAAATCAACTAATAACTTGAACTTGACTTGATTTCAAGTCAAGTAGTGAGTCTCTGATTGCCAGTCTTATAGAAGTCGCCGAATCAAAGTATTATTTTTCTGTTGCATTTTCTAATTGTCTATCTACTAAATTTTGGGAAACCTCTTAAAAGTTGATCTGACGTCAGAAGTTGTAATTCAGTTATATGTCTAATTTTGAAACGTTCTAACAATCCAAAAATTTGGAAGTACTATTTTTAGTAAAAAATTTATTAATAGAAGTAACTGAACAGTGCAATGAATTTTAAGCTTAACATTTTAACTTTGAGATGAAACAATTTGCAAATACAATACTTAACTCGATGTTTAAAAATCAACGTATGACTTGAGTTTAACTTGATTTTAAGTCAAATAACTTGAAAATTAAGTCAAGTGTTACAAGTCTTTGGTGGTAAGTTTTGTTGGAGTTGTCGAATCAAAGTTGGTAAATTAGGATTAGCATTTTAACATCAAATGGGGACAAAGGATGGCAGGAAAGATACAAAATTGGATTCTGTAACCCTTGAAATGTAAAAATACAAATTTTAAGTGGAGGACTTATCATTCTTAGTTTGCAAACGGTTTTCTTTTTTTAATATTTTCAAAATACTGACAGAATGTATGGTCCGAAAAAGTATCAAAGGGGCTTCTTTTCTGCTGATTTTCTAGTAGCTTTTTTTTAGCTTAAATTATTTTTAGGGAAGAAGTAAGTTGTGAATCTTAATCAACCCTTTGAGAGCTGTAGATTTAAGAAATAACGTCTTAACCGTTTTTATCCAAGTTTTAATACGAAATTCTACTACCTTTTTGTCACTGATAAAAAAGATCCTTACATAGATACTTATGAAAGTTTTTCAGATATTTCATCAGGTGGACCAAAAATTTAGGACTAGAACTCAAAGCTTTTAGGAAGTTTTTTCATCAATTCACTAGATTTTTATTAAAAAATTTTATTTAGTTTCCAATTCGAAATCCTATAGAAGTAATTTTCTATACCATGACACAAAGAAAGATGTTGATGATCAGTTCTATAATATACAAGCTCAAAGCTCTAAGTTTTGCTCAAAAATTTTCTTAAAAAAATAGGAGGATTTTTTTTACAAAGATCCACTCACAATTTCCTCAACCCAAAAACCTTCTAATTCATCTCATCATTATAATTCATTTAAATAGTTCATTATAGATCAAAATACGGAAAAAATGTGTTTAGAAATTACATTTAATTAAATCAAATGATTCAATTAAAAAAATTATTACATTGCTCTCCGATTTCTTACATTTAATTACGAAAAGAATTTTCCTTAATTACAACTCTATATATTATAAGCATAAAAATCTCACTAATTGAAATAAAAAAATGAAAAAAATTCCTTGTTAAAATCTCCATCGAATTCACATCATTTCCAACAATGATGATGTTATAATGTACTAGTGACAATTATTAATTAATATTAATCTCCGTATAATTGGTGTTATTCAAAAAAAAAAAAAAAAAAAAACTTCGTCTCTGTCTAATTTTAGACATCAGATTAACTTGTGAATGAAACAAGGTGAATGAAATGAACGAAACGAACCGCTAGTCTCTTCACATTTTATTATAATTAACAAGGAGATAATTAAAAAATTTACCTTATCAAAAAAAAAATTATTTAATTAATTTTTTTTAGCTACACGTGTTTAAAAAATTAGTCGGTTTCATAAATACGAAAAATTATTGGTAAGATTAATCATTTAATATTTATTGGGGGGGGGGATGGTGAAATTTTTTCATTTTTCGTTTCAATCGGTGTTTGCAAGAGCGTCGAGTTGAGAGCTCAATGCGTCAAAAACTTTAATTACCATAAAACGCCGGCACCAACCAAAGTAATTACATGAATTTTACATGTAAAGTGCTACAGCAAAAATGTAATTAAGTCTAAATATATATATACAATAAAACCAGCATTAACCCCCTTATCTTAACCCCCGTACTCGTACACAGGAAAAATCCTCGGAAGATTTTTTTAATGAAAATACTAAGAGTAAATTGCATTTCCTGCAATTTAAAATCAATTCGAATTTTTTCGAAAATTCTTTACACGACCACCTACGAGCAAATCTTCGAAAGAAATACTTAAAGAAAGTTCCTTTTATATTTTATCAATGACAATTGTAAAATAAAAATTTTCTCTTACAATTTATTTATCAAATAAAATTTTTCCAAACCAAAAAATTTTGTAATCAGAAGAAAAATTTGTTTTCTTCAAGTCGAATTTTCTAAGTCGTCTAAAACAAATTGCCAAGAAAATAAATGTCGCCGTCAACCAAGTGATTTCCGAGTGATAAATAACATAAAGCCACTTATCGCGCTTTTATAGTCACATGGAATTACACCGCGTGTATGTCTTCATAATATTTACAAATCTCTTCGTTATATTCTAACAATAAGTGTTAAAAATTTCTACTTACAGAATTAATTTTTGAGCCTGTCGAATAAACGATTGGCGAAATTGTGGTGCGGTTTTTTCGCAGTTTGGTTAAAATCAAAAAAAGCAAACCCAAAACATTCACTCACAAAACGAGACAAAAAAAAAAACCCCGCTCACAAACAATCAACAATGAACCGCGTGACAGTGGTTTTGGCGATCGGCAACAATCAATCGCACGCACACCGCACAAATATACACACAGAGAGTATGGCAAACGCTCGCCGTGACGCGTCAACTCGTTGTGAAGTCGCTCTCTGGAGAGATCGTCAGCACACGGGCACAATTCTCCGTCCGTCTGTCGGTCGGTCGGTCGCTCAATGTCTCACTCCCAGCACAACTCGCGAGACAATGCGCTCCCGAAACCCACGTCCCCATGAAAAACCCCAACGAAATTCCCACCTCGACACATGCGCACCCACAAAGCACCACCACCATCACCCGTAAAAGCTTCACGAGCTTTCCATACACTGGCACAAAGCACGACGAAAACACTCGACCAATTACGATTATTCAAGTGTCAAATCAAGAGTTTATTACCTTTCAGGAAATGTAAACGTAGTTAAGCCACTTCGAAATGCGAAATTTTTCTTCCTCTCACTTACAGCTCGATGTACACCATATTATATCTATTTAGGTACATTGGCGTACCCAGCTTTTAATCTCGGGGAGAGTAACGTTTAAAAAAGCATACTGTGTCAATGCTTCCATTGTTAATTGGAACCTTGTTTGCAATAAATAATTTGAGATTGTTTAAAAAAAAAATTTTCGTTTTCAACCCTTAATATTAACAGGTGCCACATCTCCCATTTTCTATTTAAATAACACGTGAAACCATTATCAACTCTCGAAATTTAAAGCTCAAATCTATACCAGTAATGGTGGACTAGATAGTTGCCTTATACGCCTGTGGTCCTGGGTTCAAATCCCAATGAAAACCTAAGATTTTTTTCTGGGTGTTCGGATTCGACGGTCTCTAATGACCAAAGTAGTTGATACGACCTTAAATAAACCAAAATAAAAAAAAAGAAAAATAAGAATAAGGATAAGAAATTGAATACCAATATAATAAAAACGTTCCATCTCTCCTGCGCGAGAGAACAAAAAACGGAATCATTTTTCCCAGCTAAGATTTTTATCTAATCTAAAAAATTTAAGGTGTTTTGTTGAATACTCTTTATTGCCTACATTTTCAGCCTGTCTGTTTGTTTGTTCTTGACAAACTTGAAAACGGCTGGTCCGATTTGAACGAGATTTTCACTACAAGTAGAAAATATTACAAAAAGTGCTTTAAAATACTTTTTATTCCGAAAAAATGTTGCTTTTCTGGGCAAAAAAATAAAAACTATAAAAACTGGGCAACGAAAAACATACATCGGCAGGCAGTTGTGATACAATGTACATATACTAACATATCGTAGAGACGACATGATTTTAAAGTATGTAATTTGTTATTCTTATAAATCAATGTTCGCACATTTGAAAATTAGAACCACGATAGAAGTAAAGCGATAGGTTAAATTCCTAGAAACCATAAATCCATTGTGAATTAACGGGTAGTCAATATATTATTAATAGTTCGACTGAGTAAACGTTCGAATTGTCGAGGGAGGGGAAGGAAATCCTCTGCAGTAAATATGATTTCAATCATAAAAAAAATATCTATGTTCAAAAATGAGACCCGTAAGAATAAATAACAAAAACAGACAGTTCGACTTAAGTGATCCCAATTAGGAGTTTGATTAAGAGAGGTGAAGCCGTTAGGCAGAGCCCCCAGAACAAAAAGAAATCCAGCCCAACTTATTTTTTAAGAGAAAATAGCAACTTAGATGTGACCATCGCGTTGTTTTTTTACCAAAAAACTATATTCTTAATTTTCAATTTATTTTAGCAAGATCTATAAGAATTCGTTGTCTAATCTGGGACCCCGGGAAATAGAAGACTTGCCGATAAGACATAATGGCTAATACTATATCCTACTAGAATTATGAATCTAAGGCAAGCACACCTAATACCTCAGATCTTAAGATAACACATTAAATATTATTGATCCTAAAAAAGGTACACTTCCTAAAGGATAGCTACTAATCCATTCTACTAAAATTAATAAATGATTTCAAATAACATTTGGTGTAAAAAGTTCTCAAGGTTTAAAATTTTCTTAATATTTTACAATATTCAAAAAAACGTAAAGATCCTACCTATAAGATAGCTTATATCTGTTCCTGGAAAAGTAGTTTAACGTATTTTCATGAACTTTCTATGAAATAAAGGTCTAGAAATATCTAATTATCTTTTTTTGTAAAAATAGCTAAATTTCTTATTTTGGGTAAAATTTTCTATTATTCAATCAGATTAATTTAGATACGCTCAGCGAAGCGGACGGGTATCAGCTAGTCAGGAATAATATTTTAGAAGGGCAAAGATATGCTCCAGTGTATTTCTTGCATTCCACAAAGTGTGGTGTCAGGGATTCCGATTCAAAATGCATAGAGACCTTCCAAAGCAATCCTAAGCTCATACATAACAGAGCGTTACTTCAGATAGACTAGCAAAATAATTTTTTAAAAGAAAAAAAATTATAATAGGATGACAGCCATTGGAAAAGGAAGAGAATATAACAAAAATGAAAGGAAAAATAAATTAAGGTCGATCTGCGGTGGGGAAGTGGAAAAAAAGGAAGGGTAAGGGTAGAAGCGGTTTATCTCGATTTCCGACAAAACTACAAGTCCTATGGAAAAAAGTTATATCGCAAAGTTGTAGGTAATAAGAAAATCTACAACTTTTATGCTTTTACTTTTTTCACATAACCTCAAAATTTATGTTACAAACTCCAATAACCAAGTTTTTAGTTTTTTATTTTTATCTTTTACAAACAAAAAAAGAAATTATGACATTTGACAAAAACTTAACCTCTTAGTGTCCCAAACATACTGTAATTTTTTGATAAAAATATTAATTTTTTTACCATATAAGGACCTAATATCGAAAAAGCACCCTAATTTTCATTCGAAAATTCTCACGTCAAAACATTTGATTTTTTTTAAGAAGTCAGTGAGCTTTTTGTTCGTTGAAACCTCTACTTTCTGATGGTATAAAAAATATATTCATCACAATGTTAAATATTATCAGAAAATGCAATAATCAAAGTGTAAATTTTAATAAATTGCTTAACGTTGTATTTGTACAACTGTATTAAGTACAATTTTTAGCAATTTATTAAAATTTATACTTTAATTATTGTATTTTCTGATAATATTTAACATTGTGATGAATATATTTTTGCACCATCAGAAAGTAGAGGTTTCAACAAACAAAAAAACTCACTGACTTCTTAAGAAAAATCAGATGTTTTGACGTGAGAATTTTTGATTGAAAATAAGGGTACTTTTTCGAAATATTTTTTAATATTATTTAATATTTTTATCAAAAAAAGTTTTGTCAAATTTCATGAAAAATTTTTTTGTAAAAGAAAAAAAAAACTTGGTTCTTGGAATCTTTCAGATAAATTTTGAGGTTATGTGAAAAAGGTGTTAGCACAAAAAGTGTAGATCTACTTAATATCTACAACGTTACTATTTAACTTTTTCCATAGGACTTGTAGTTTTATCGGAAATCGCGATAAATCGCTTCTACCCTTACCCCTCCCCTCTTTTCCGCTTACCCACCTCAGACCTTAATTTACTTTTCCTTTCATTTTTGTTGTATTCTCTTCCTTTTCCAATGGGTGTCATCCTACTATAATTTTGTTCCCTTCTTACCATTTTTAAAGGCTAAAAGCACTGGTATAGGGAGCAAAATATGGGGATGAGATCTCGAAACTGAAGCCTATTGGCTCTGGTCAGTACTCGAGCCAGCTCTCTACCTTCTCTATACCAAAAATATTCTTCAGACAGAAGCAATTGGAATGGCAACTTTTTCAGACGACTCTGCAAGTATATCAGTGAGAGGCATTGTAGAGGATTCTTACAGAATAGTAGTTAGTCAGTTAAATATATCGATTAACGTCGCCATGATCCTAGAGGAATAGCTACTTCTCTTCGTTACGCCTATGCATATTTATGTATTGTTTCAATATAACGATACAGGGCTTCTCGTTAAGTGGCTTGTTGTGTTACTGATAACTTTTTTTCTTAATCAATTCAATTAAATATTTAATAACCCTCATGCACTCGTTACAATTTCAATTTTTTTGTTCTCGACAAGGAAATATATAAACGACCACAGTGATAATTTTAATAAAGCAGCAAGTTAATTAATATGAAAAATAGAGGAAAAACCCTTTCCAGATGTTTTTTTTTTCAAAAATCTTTCATTAGTCTTCATTTTCCCTTGCAATCGTTATCATATGGATATTTATAAGTATTTTGTTTGTATTCAAAGTATTTGAAATATATTCCTCTTAAATGTTAATATGGTGATCTACAAAGGAAAGATCTACAAATTCATTGTACCATTTAAAAGCTGCAATTTTTAAGTACCAGATATTTTAAGACCATAAATTCACCAAGAAGATCCTCAAATTTACTTAGAGATTAATGCAAGTGTTAAAAGATTATTTTAGGATCATTCTTATAATGTTACCATTAAATTTTTGAAGGTGTAAGACCAACAAAAGTCCTACGAAGGCTTACAACGCAATTCAGGAAAAAAAAATTTGTTAAAAATTCAAGGTGAGATTGGTTCAAAAAGCCTTCGAAAGAATAAGAACCTGCATCGTCCACAACCAAATTTAACGAGCATTTAACTAGGGGTGATTAAGGATTTACTACTTTTAGTGAAGATAACAAATATATGGAAGAAATACATTGAAAAACCACAAGAAAGCCCGTTTTATAGTCCTCACTGTATCCACCTATGATTAATTATTACATGTTACACATTAAAAAAAACTTTATGATGTGAACGATTCAATGATTGCCACTATTTCATAGAGAGTTCAACGCTTAAGAAATTAAATTAAATTAATCTATACTAATATATAAAATTGAAGAGTTCGTTTGTTTGTTTGTTTGATTGTTTGGTTAAACGCGCTAATCTTAGAAACTACTGGTTCGAATTGAAAAATTCTTTTTGTGTCGTATTGCTTAATTATCGACGAAGGTTTTAGGCTATACAACATCACTCTACGACCAATAGCAGCAGAGCATCAATGAAAAATGTTGCAAAAACTAGGAAAAATTTTTTCCTTTTGAGAGCGTTTGTTGCTTGCCCTGCGTAAATGGTTAAAGTAACGCAAAAATCATGTGGAGCAAAAATGTTCCCTTAAAAAGTTCTAAAAAAATGTCCGCAACAACATATGTCTATTTTTTAAGGTTGGCCCGCTATAACCTTTTTAATGGTTATTAAAGTTGTTTCAAAAATAATTCATTATTAGCGAAATTGTTTTTAGAAACATATTATTAATTCTTACCCAAATAAATACGGTTTTTAATGAAATTTGGTATGATGGCAAATGACAATCTGAGCCATTAAAAAGAATACTTTTTATTACGGGAAAATTTCTCATTTCAACGGGAAAATAGAAAAGCTGATTTAAAAAAAAATCATGCTGAAACTAAACGCTTTAGCTGATTATAATAGAATATATTAATAGTTATAACTCATAATGTCCTCATGGCAAAAAATAAATTTCTTATTCTACATTCTTAATTTTATGCAGGAAAAATTTGCGATTCCCGCAGGATTGATATGTTTTTATTTTTCACAGAGCAAAAGATTACCATAATTTCTTACAATGTGGTGGTTAATTGAGAGTCAGAAAATAAATATAGGCTACCTTTTATGTCAGAATATAGCACGGTTCCCGTAGGATAGGATAAGAATGGTATCTTTCAGGAACTGAGTATTTAAAAGGAGTTTCGTAAAAGTTCATGGATAAGCGTTTTAAGGAAATTTCCTCAAGAAAGATTGGTCTACCTTTTATCCAGGAAAAATGTACAGGCCTGTGGGCTTGATACATTTTTATTTTTCATAGAGCAAAAAATCGACATAATTGTCCTCTTCCCGTGGGATAACAAGACAATCGTATCTTACAGGAACCGTGTATTTAAAAGAAGTTTTGTTAAAGTACGTGAAATAGAGTTCTAGCGCATTATCCTCAAGAAGGCCTGATCTCTTTTTTATCCAGGAAAAATGTACTACTCCCGTGGGATAGATATATAGATATATTTTTGTTTGTCATAGAGCAAAAGATTGACATGATTTTTTGCAATAGGGTTGTTGAAAGGTCAGAGAAAAATATAGATTAATAATTCGTATGCTAGAATAATGCACGATTCTCAAAAAATAGCATAACAATTGTTCTTATCCTGCAGGAATCGTGTTTTTTAAACAGCTTTCCCTAAAGTTCGTTAAATAGCGTTATAAAACAATCACTCCAAAAAAGTTAAAATAAAAATGACAATATTTACTGCAAAATATGATTTTTAATTTAACATCCGATAACATTGATAAATTAATAATGAAAATTTTTGAAACATTGAAACTTCTTTCGTTGTTAATTTTTGAATGTCTATAATATTTAGAAATAAACGTGTTAAATTACTATTGAAAAATTTGAACTTGACGAAAAACTCAGTTAAATATATAATACATTTAACATTTTCGAATTGTATTGCTACTTAAGGAACACAATTATAGGTATTTGATAATATTCATAAAAACGTATAGAACCTATGAGATAGCTCTTCTAGATAGCTATATGGAATATCTTCCTGGAAAAGTAGTTTATCTGATTTTCATGAACTTTCTATGAATCAAAGATATAGAAATATCTATCTGCCTTTTTTTGTTGATGGGATAAAAGTTTCTATTATTCAATCAGTATAATTTAGATACGCTCTGCGAAGCGGGCGGGGACCAGCTAGTAAGTAATAAGTGTAATTTAAGATATTCGAACTATAAATTATTGACGAGTTCGTAATTTTAAAATCACTTTTAAGCCTTAATGAATTCAATGCTTAATTCTGGCGTTCAAATTAGAAAACTTGAGGTCCGTAGAAAAGGTCAATAGAAAAACCAGGCTGAAACAGGGTTTATTTCCCTACATCTTAAAATCCATTTCAACCTGTCACGCCCTGACTTCAGGCTATCTAGGTTGAAATGGATTTTAAGATGTAGAGAAATTTGTAAGCCCTGGTTCAACCTGGTAGCACCTATTTACGTTCGTTTTCCGCTCATTTAGGTTGAGGAAGGTTTTAAGTCGAAGCGACAAATGACCACATCAAAAGAATCAGGCTCTATTAGGCTCAATTGGGGTTTTAAAATTTCAAATCGGGTTAATTTCTTCCAAAAACCAAAAGTTTTTTTTTTGGTGTTTGATGATAACAAATCATTTTTCGGGTTTAAAGATTCAACTTGAGCATATTTTGAACGCATGAAGTCCTCACAAATGGCTTCCGGGATTGCAAACCCTTCAGAAGTTACAATTTAGATATTTTAAATGTAACTATCACGGGGTATCATTGTCAAAATGTCTACATAAAGTTTTAAATTAGACTTTTCCTAACTACACATTAATAAGTAATTAATCTTCATAATGAATTCATTTCGAATTAATATTTTTCATTTGATCGTTTTAGTGGAACTAATCGACAAAACGTCATACAACCAAATGAACTGATTGGATTCATTTTCGTACCATACCTAGAAAATGAAGATTAAAGAATTCAAATTTGTATTATACAAGAAAAAATTTGCGGTAGAGTGCCTAATTTTTGCGATATGCTCAAAAGTTTTGACTAAAGTTTTTTAAAAAACTTTCTATGATCGAGGTTTTTATAAATCTGTGCTTGCAAAATTTTTCTTTGGGATGAAAAGAAAATAAGAAATTTAATACAAATCAGTTTTAAAAAATTTTATCGTAGAAAATGTAATTCTTAAGGTCGTTAATCCAAAATGTTGAAACCCACTGATCTATTAAGCTGACCTTTATCTTTTCAATACTGTTTTTGAAAATCTAGAGAAACTCACTGAGATGAAAATTGATGAGAAACGCTTCAAATCCTTGGTGAGTCCCCAAGCGTTTCTACTTCCAGGGGAATTACATAGTTGGAATAGGATAAAAATTGTCAAAGAGATGTTGAAATAAGTTTTATGGTCAATAATTTTCATAAGGAAAATTTTTTCGCTAGGATTCTTCATTTTTTGGATATGATCAAAAGTTCTGAGTCACGTCAACCTCAAAATTTCAATATATGTCCTTATTGTCAAATTATATCACTCCGACCGGTCCTTCACAGTGAAATGCGGGTCTGAACTTTCTCTCCTTAAATCTATCCTAGCCGAGGTTCCTCAGGAAAACATACGGTGCCCTAACTTTGACACCATATATACATCTGGCATCCCAACCCATTCTGGCACAATGATGACTACCTATGCAAATGATACTAAAATCTTTGCCTTCTACCCAAAACAGCCCAAATACAGCGAGATTTCGATCCTAATAACCAACTGGTGCCAGAAATGGAAAGTAAATGGGTCAATGTAAGATTTACTCTAAACAAGCCACAATGGCCTCTTAGGAGGTTTGCTATCTAAGGTTTTGTCTGGAAACATGGAATTCACATACAAGGCTGAAACGAAAAGACCTTACCAGAGGCTTTGGACTCTTAAGAAAACTTTTAGGACCACAATCTTCCATAGACGTACCAAAAAATTGAAATCCCTTATTAGACCTATTTGACCTATGGAATAGAATTGTGGCGACTAGAAATGGAATTCGAACATGCAGTGATACCTCTCGCAACTGCCCTGACGAAACGACGTCAAAAGTCCTTTTCAGTCAAAAAATCCTAAAAGCTCCTTATTATGTCGCAAATGAAGTAATTCTTAGAGATCCTTACATTCCTTAAATTTCCGAACTTATTTCCTATAGATTCATTTAATTCTTATCCATTCCTATTCTAATCAAGAAGTGGACATTCTTTCCTCTGCCCAGCACCCATAAAATCCTCCATGTCGTTTAAAGCGACAACGGCCAAGAGATCACCTCTCAATTTCTTAGTGAGTCTTGATTTTTTAGTTGATTCTTAGACCTTAAATTTATTTTTTTTAATTTGGATCTTATAAGTCCATCTTACTTATATTATAAACGTGAAAGTTTGTAAGAATGAATGTTTGTTGCTCTTTCACTCAAAAAGTACTGAATGGATCTGAATGAAATTTAGCATAGATTTGGGGATAGATTTTTTGTATTGTTTTTCACAAGGCAAAAGATTAACTTCTTTTTTTGTACTGTGGTAGTTTAGGGGTCAGAAAATGATAAAGATTACTTCTCATACCGGAATAATAAACGGTTCCTATGGGATAGCAAAACAAGTATGTATTCTATAAAAACCGTGTATTTAAAAGGCAGTTTTATTAAAATCTACGAAATAGAGTCTTAACTCATTTTCCTTAAGAAGACTTGATCTACTTATTACTCAGGAGAGGTGTACTATTCCCGTGGGATAGAAATGTTTTTTGTTTATCACAGAGTTAAAGATTGATATGATTTTTGCAATGTGATATTTTGGGGGAGAGTGATATAGCTTACTTTTAAGGCTAGAATAATGCATGGTTCCCATGGGATGGCAAAACAATTATATCCTACAGGAACCGTACATTTAAAAAGTTTCGGTAAAGTTTGTGAAACAGAATTATAACGCATTTCCTCCAATTTTACACAATAACGAAAGAAATCTCTACAAAGTTGAAATTAAAAAATTGACAATTTTTACTGGAAAATAAATATGAATTTCAATTTAACACCCGATAAAAGTAAAAATGAATTTTTTTTTAAATATTTGAATTTTTTTATTGTTTATTGTCGCAGATATTAATAGGAAATAAACGTATTAAAATAATAAACTAAAAATTTCAAAATTTAACAATTAATTAACGGAACGAATTTTGATGAAGTTTTGCTAAAGATCCTATAGGATAGCTACTAGTCTATTCTTTTAAGTGAATATCCATTAATTATGTGAGGCGTTCAGGGGCCGATGGAGTCGAGCCGAATCTCATCTAATCTTACTTTGGGGGAAGGGAAGGTCTCACAAATATCACGTATTTTTTTGTTTTGGAAAAATATCACATTAGATTGCGGGTTGGGAGAAAGGGTTATGCCAAAGCTCATGACATCTTACCAGAGGAGAGGGGGTGGGATTTCAAAAATCGCAAAAAACGTCTCGCGCAATCAATGGATGCCCCCTTAAATAGCTGTACGGTTTTAAATGACATTTGGTATGAAAGATTTTCAAGTCCTAAAGAAAGAAATACAGTTACTTTTTACTAAAAATCGTACTTATTTTCTAATACAAATGTGTTAAAAAATGTGTTTAAAAAAAATTAATTAATTCACCTACTCATGTCACACCTCGTTCGTATCTACTGGCTTATATCTATCGAACAATTTGTTAAGCAACTTTCAAGGCTCCTTTCAAAACAGCAAACAATTAACGTGTAATTAATGAACCAATCCAATTAATTCCATTTAAATTCTATCAGCCAAATGATGCCTCGGAAAAATTGTGTTATCAAAATTCAACTTATAAAACACATATAGATAAATAAGTGGTGTAAAGTGAAGTGATATAAATAATTGTTTATATTTATTTTCCAACATACAATAAATTAAATATAAAACGCTTCGTGTTATCATTGAATAATTATATAAACAATCAGAATGCGTTTAATGTAATTAATGCATTAAACACATCACCAGTAATTATTTTTCACTGCATGATTTATTAATTATATATTCTCAAGTATTATCTCAATGTTAGAAATTATTATTTTTATTTTTTAATTAAACATTTTAATTGATAATAATAAATGGAAAATATTAATGCTGTATAAATTTATATGTAATGATATCAAATTAGAACAAATAAACTTTATATCGTTTTTAAAAAAGAAAAAAAATAATTATTATATCATATTACAGTACTAATTTTATTCGATCTATAATGAAATGGATGTAATGGAAAACGTTGGTAATTAGTTAAGATTTTCATCGTTTTAAGCGGCCGATTTTCTTCAATTATATATTATTATATAGATAAGTGGTTGCATCGTAACGAAATATGCTCAAGAGATTTATTTGTGGGGAGAAATATTTTCGTTTCAATTGTATCAATTAAATGGGATGCCGATAAGGATGTAGGGGGGAGGTAAGTAATGAGAGATCTATTGAAATTTACATGCATATAAAGCAAGTTTTGGTTGTTTGTTATTGTATTGGAGTAATTATTAATACAATAATAACAGGTTGTATAAGGCAAATGGGACGTAACAAGGCGCTTGATATTATGTGTGTGTGTGTGTGTGTGTGTAACGTAAATGGAGATACGATATGTGAGCTCGTATATGAATGGATTGTTATATTATTAAATTTCGATTTATCTATTCAATATGATTATCTAATAACGCTCATTTATATACCTATATGGAGGTATAGCGAGCGTGTGATTAATTTCATCATGAACGTAATTAATTTTCATCAAAGCGTCATAATTATTTTGGTTATTTTCGGTGCGTCAATATGTTGGGGTTTTAAATCTATTTATGAAGGACTATGAAGAGTTTAATTCTAAAAAGTTTGCATGTACTTCAAGGCTTTATATAACAATAGTTGATACCCGCTCGCTTCGCTGAGTGTATATAAATTTAACTGATTGATTAAAAGATTCTCTGCGTTCATGGCGAAAATAAATAAATATTATAAAAAAATTATAAACCGACTTCAAAATATATAAAAATTCTTAAACAAAAAATGCACTAAAAAGTAACAAAATAATGGCGTATCCTTGCAGAGTCTACAACTTACAAATTATTAGGATGATACAATGTACAACTATTGTTATTCTTGGAGTTGGTGTCAGTCAAGGAAATACGACTATATTGGTACTAAGCAAAAAACGAGAATACCTTATGAAAATTATTTTTCAAATGAACTTTTAAACAATATACTCGAACTGTAACAATATCTAGCGACCTTTAACTAAACCTTTTTAAATTTTTACAAATTACCATTAATATTTATTTTCTTGACTGACACCAACTCCAAAAATAACAATAGTTGTACATTGTATCATCCTAATAATTTGTAAGTTATAGATACTGCAAGGATACGCCATTATTTTGTTACTTTTTAGTGCATTTTTTGTTTAAGAATTTTTATATATTTTGAAGTCGGTTTTTCATTTTTTTATAATATTTATTTATTTCTCGCGTTTTAGTGATCTGAAGTTCGATAACTGATTTTATTTTCTTAAGGTTCTCATTTTTTTAAATGGTTAACCTTCCAAACGCGCTGCTCTTATGAGGCAGCGCCGTTTAATATTAAAAGTTACTACATCACCCCTTTTTGCTCTTAAGGGTTGAAATTTTTTGCTTTTAAATGTAATAACAAAACTTAGTAGATTATTCTTTCCAACAGAAAAAAAATTATCAAAATTCGGTTAAATGTCACTATTTCATCCCCTATTTTCATTCTTAAGAGGTGGATTTTTTTTTTCAAATTGAAATGTGAACAATTTAAAGGTACGTTGTACGTAATAAAAACAAAATTATCAAAATCGGGTTAGCCAGAAAAAAATTATATTACTATTTCATTTCTAATTTTTAACCCCTTATGAGTGGAGTTTTTTTTTAAATGAATAGGAGATTAATTTAAGGTTGTGTTCTACAATTAAAAAAAGAATTATCAAAATCGAGCTATCCAATAAGAAGTTAGTATTTCATCCCTTAGTTTTCAACCTTTTAGAAGTAGAAGATTTC
Source organism: Sisyra nigra (assembly GCA_958496155.1). Lineage (NCBI taxonomy): Eukaryota > Metazoa > Arthropoda > Insecta > Neuroptera > Sisyridae > Sisyra > Sisyra nigra. Next base: position 3,708,281 of record OY292313.1, on the reverse strand, counting down.
CCTCAAATTAAAACTAAACTCCACGAAAAGCACCAGCTTTCAAATAAAAAAAGAATTATTAAAATCGAGCTATCCAATTAGAAGTTAATATTTCATCCCTTAGTTTTCAACCCTTTAGAAGTAAAAAATGTTCCTCAAATTAAAATGGGAACACACGAGAAGCACTAGCTTTTAAATAAAAAAAGAATTAACGAAATCGAGCTATCCAATAAGAAGTTAGTATTTTATCCCTTCGTTTTCAACCCCTTAAAAGTGAACGATTTCCTTCAAACTAAAATGGGACCATTTGGGAAGCACCAGCTTTCAATTAAAAAAAGAATCATCAAAATCGCTTCACCCAGTCGGAAATGCTGAGGTAACAAACATTAAAAAAAAAAAAAAAATACAGTCGAATTGAGAACCTCCTCCTTTTTTTGAAGTCGGTTAAAAATAAAACTATTTTGACAGAAAAAAATTTTAAATACTTTTAGACTTTAGATCCAAAGAAAGTTCATTAAAATTCATAAAACTACTTTTCAAAAAAGTGATGTTAGCTGTCTCACATCAGCTTCTATAAGATTTTTAATAAAATAGTACCAGTATTTCTTCCTTTAGGACTTGAAAATCTTTCATACCAAATGCCATTTAAAACCGTACAGCTTTTTAGGGAGCATCTATTAATTGCGCGAGACGTTTTTTGCGATTTTTAAAATCCCATCCCCTCCCCTCTGGTAAGATGTCATGAAATTTGGCATATATCTTTCCCGCAAACCGCAATCTAATGTGATATTTTTCAAAACAAAAAAATACTTAATATTTGCGAGACCTTCCCTTTCCCCAAAGTAAGATTAGATGAGATTCGGCTCGACCCCATCGGCTCCCGAACGCCTCACGTAATTAATGGATGTTCCCTTAAAAGAATAGATTAGTAGCTATCCTACCGGATCTTTAGCAAAACTTCATTAAAATTCGTTCCGATAAGTAATTGTTAAATTTTAAAATTTTTATTTTATTATTTTAATACGTTTATTTTTAATTAATATCTTCGACAATGCACAATGAAAAAATTCAAATATTTAAAAAAAAATCGTTATTAATTTAATCGGGTGTTAAATTGAAATTCATATTTATTTTCCAGTAAAAATTGTCAATTTTTTAATTTCAACTTTGTAGAGATTTCTTTTGTTATCGTGTAAAATTGGAGGAAAATGCGTTAAAAATCTATTTCACGAACTTTATCGAAACGTTTAAATGTACGGTTCCTGTAGGATATAATTGTTTTGCCATCCCAAGCAAACCATTCTAGCCTTAAAAGTAAGCTATAACATTTCCCCCAAACTACCACATTGCAAAAATCATATCAATCTTTAACTCTGTGATAAACAAAAAACATATCTATTCTACGGGAATAGTACATCTCTTCTGAGTAAAAAGTAGATCAAGTCTTCTTAAGGAAAATGAGTTAAGACTCTATTTCGTGGATTTTAATGAAACTTTTTTTAAATACACGGTTCTTATAGAATATATACTTGTTTTGCTATCCCATGGAAACCGTTTATTATTCCGGTATGAGAAGTAATCTATATCATTTTCTGACCCCTAAACTACCACAGTACAAAAAAGGAAGTTAATCTTTTGCTCCGTAAAAAACAAAAAAATTTCTATCCCACGGGAACCGTACATTTTTTCTGGATATAAAGTATAATATATGTTAAACCGGATTATAATCTATATCTATGCCAAATTTCATCCAGATCCATTCAGTACTTTTTGAGTGAAAGAGCAACAAAAAACCATACTCACAATCTTTCACGTTTATAATATAAATAAAATGATGTCCAATAAATAATAAAGAAACCAGAAAAAAGGGGCAAAGAAGCAATTCTTAGATAAGAATTCTTTTTAATCCGACATATTAATGGGTACCTACACAGTGATTATTCTCAAACTTTTTAGTTTTCAATAAGTTTCAAAATATAAAACCTCAACTTACCAACCTTCGACAGTAAATGTTTTTAGATCAATATGAAACATACCTGTAATAAAAAGAAGATATAAATTAGAATTAGAATTAAACAGATTTTTTTTTAATTCAACGTTATTATGACGTATTTGATATGTACCACCAGGAATGGTGGTTACATAGTTAACATGCATACATTGTCAATGTTTTCATTAATCGACTCATTTTTCTTTTAAAGCTCTGAAGAAAAAGGTCTTATAAGTACTGTGATGGTATATAGTTCATGTTTAATATATTTTCTTAATTTTCAACACTAATCCTTATAATTATTTGTATAAGTCTTTTTAGTTACTATTTTATTATTACTGTATTCAAATGGCTAAGCAAAGCAAAATCAAATTGATTAAAAGAAGTATTCATAGGAAAATATAAAAAAAAATCTTTCAAATATTTGGGCATCAAATGATGCCAAAGATGCCATGAAGTTATTTTTCAGGAATCGTATACATTTTCTGGACTCTAGACCAGGTCTACCTGGTGTACTAGTACTAGTGCGAGGTTCATTAAAATAAGCATAAATTAAATTGAAGGTATATGATAAAGGATTTGACAAAATATTTTTAAATTTTTCAAAAATTACAAAATACTTTATAAATACACGTTTTTATTATAGTCTTAGAAAACTTATCAAATGTTCAAATAATCAACCGAGTTTCAATGTCATTTTTAATCCGATTAAGGGGTTAAATTATAAAAAAAATCATTACAATACAGTTTCAGTAGAAAAAATGAGTAGCCATCCTGTAGGAACCAGACAGTTTTTTGATACAAACTTTATTTAACTTGTTACTTGAACAATTTTCATAGAATATGACTCCTGAATCTATTGCTCTGACGTCATAATTTGTTTCCTTGATCACGAATGCATTGTAAATTTAGTCGATTTGATTTAAGCAAACGAAATAGGAACATACAAATCCTTTCTGAGAGTCAGGCAGCGCTAAAAGCGATCGCCAACACAACGATCAGCTCTAAGCTAGTGTTGGAGTGTTATCATCAACTCCTGGAGGACCTGGCAAAGCACAACCGAGTCAAACTTAGTTGGGTGCCGGGGTATAAAGGAATTGAGGGAAATGAAGAAGCTGATGCTTTAGGGCTGGTTCGATGACCCCACTCGTTGGTCCAGAGTCTGGAGTGGGGATCACCAAATCTGCTGTCAAAAGGGCGATAAAAAGTAAAATAATTACTGGCTAGAAATTTCCGGTCAGAGACTCAGCAAGAGAATAACGGGGTGAATTTTCCATTGCACATCGTTAAGATATCCAATAGTTTCCTTAAATTGCACACCTTTAGCTTTCCTTAATACAATTTTTAGTTTATAAACGAACCTTTACTATTTTCTTTCTTAAGGAAGCGATAGTTCCTAAAGTGGTTCCTATAAATTTGATCTGATTTCCTTCCTTTGTGCTAGGGCTGGTGGTTAGCTACCTTTAGCTTTTTAACTATTTGATAGAAATAAATAGAGAAAAAAAAATTTTAAATTCGTATTAAAAAAGATTAATCTATGAAGTAGGTACAAAACGACTTTTTGGAACTTTTGCATTATTTAAATGAAGCAACATCATGAGCACCCAAAATATATTCAAGAGATGTCGAAAAATTGGCTGACATAACAACAATAAAAGTTTAAATTTGTTGTTAATGAAATTTAATAACCTAAATAAAAAGCACATTTTATTTAAATATAGTAGTGCCAGCCAACCAAATCAACCACCAGGTAGAATCCCTCACTAACCAACGGTATCTAGTGGCCTCTACTGGCTTCTGTCAGAAACAACAAACCAGTGACGTCACAGCAAGTCAAAGTGAGCACCCCTTGGTTTTGCGCATGGACTAGAGAGAGAATGTTTCTCCTTCCACTGCCTACTGATAATTTCATATTTGAGCGTAGACTTAATGCAGCTCACAATCACCGAGATATTAGATCAATAACGATTTTTTTGAATTTTATTTTCTATTTTTTTTACCTTTTCTTTTAGATTCTGTTTTAGCATTTTTTTATATTTAACTGTAAATACAGATTCAAAAGAAATCTTCAAGTTACAACCGTTGTAATAATCAAATTACATTTCAACTCTCCCCTTTTATTATTTCATATATTTTTTAACCAGAAAGAGTTTCCTAAGTTAACGAGAAACATTTGCTCCCTTCAAGAGAATAGTTATTAATTGATTAATAATTAAATTTATAAACGTGGTATCACGTGGTACAATTTTGACCAATGGGCTGCCAGGATTTTGACATTTGTAAGTTCATGGCTGCTTCAACGATTTGACACTGACGGCGCTAAGGTAGCATTTCTCTTACCACACCATAGAAGTCATTGAAGGTAAATAGCTAATCTAACTTGCACTGATTATATTAATATTTTCTTCTTAATAATTGATTATTAAACGTGACACTTTTATTATGTTCCTAACAAATTGTTTCACATACATCACACGTAAATACAAATTTTATTGTGACTTCTTGGAAAATAATAGTACTTAGTACCTACTTATAAAATTTAACTCGATAATTGATTTGATTTTCACAATTTGCTTTGACACTTTTGATTTTCATCAATTATATAATTCATTATCTGTAATATTTTCAAATATAAGTAATACTTAAGAAATATTAACAATGAACTTAGAATATAGTTTAATAGATTATCTATAGTTTGGCCCAACGTTCGCCAAACGTTCAAATTATCGAAGGAGTAGTTTTATTTATCCATTGTTCGATTCAGTGAGAGTAAAACTGGGAGTAATTCGGGAATCCTCTGTAGTGAATATGATAACATCCTTAAAAATAAATATCGAAGTATTAAAACAACACCCGTATAAATAAATAACCAAAGCATACAGTTTGACTTAAGTGATCCCAATTAGGAGTTTGGCTTAGAGAGGTAAGGGGCCGTTAGGACTTCGATTCATAGAGGGGAAAATACACAAAGTTACAAAGAGATACATTGGGACAAAAAATATTTTACCTTATACACCCAACTTATAGGGAGTTAGAACGTATGTCAAACGTAAATTACGGGCAGGTAATAGTCCACTGAAAGATTACTGAACTGCAAATAGTGAGTTTCAAGGCAAGTATTAATACGAAGATAATTATTTATTTGGAAAATTTACAAATCCTAAGCATCCTAAAATGTCTTGTAAAATCCCTATGCATACCTAAAATGACTTTTTTCATATTTTGCTATGACGTTTCTATTAATCAATCATTTTTATTTAGCTATGTCCAGCAAAGTGGGCGAATATCAGCTAGGTGAATATATAACATATCGCATAGACGATATTATTTAAAACTTATTTATTTTTCTTATGAATTAATGTTTGCAAACTTGAAGATTATAACGATAATAGTAGTATAACAATAACTTGAATTCCTAGAAACCATAAACCCATAGCTAATTTATAGGTGGCTACCTTATCTATAGTTCAGTTCAGTAAACGTTCGAATTATCGAAGAGAAGTTTTATATATCCATTGCGAGTAAAATTTAGAGTAATCAGGAAATCCTCTCCAGTGATATGATTCCATTCTTAAAAATAAATATCCATGTTCCAGTAAATAACCAAATCCGACAGTTTGACTTAAGTGATCCTGATTAGGAGTTTCACTTAGAGAGGTGAAGTCGTTAGGAGTTCATAGATATTAAAATACGTAGAGTTTCATAGAGATAAATTGGAACAAAAAAAAAGTTTTTTAACGTATTCAAGGGTGTATCTTTTAGGGCGTTAAAAGTATGTCAAATGTAAATTACGGATAAAAATCTTTTGAAATATGGTTGAACTGCAAATTGTGAAATTTCTAGGCAGTTAAAATACGAAGATATTTATTATGCCAGAAAATTTACGATTCTTGAGAAATATCTACTATCTTTTTATGTCAACAGTTATGTTTTTATATTTTGCTATGACGGTTTCAATTAATTAATCAGTTCAATTTAGCTATGTCCAGCGAAGTGGGCGGGGATCAGCTAGTAATATTTATATTTAAAGGTATAATTATTAAAAATAAAATTAAGAGAATAATATTTTAATTTATATCAATAAATAATATCCAACACACTTGATGGCGCAGTGGTTAGAGCAACTGCTCTCTCTGCTACATGCGTCAGTGGTTCGGGGTTCGACCTCCATCAAATCCCTAGATATAAGATTAATAAAAATTAAGATTCAAGACCTACAGAATATTTCTGTGTGTAAGACAGTCGTGATATGACCATAGACGTTAAAGCGACTATAAACACCCAAAAAAAAAATATCCAAAGGAAGCTGCCAGACGTTTATAAAATTTGTCAGGATCATTTTTCTGGTTAACAATTCATGCATGTTATGAAAACGAAGCTTCATAGAAATTGCGAAATAAAGTAAGTAGCTACTTGTCAAAGTAAATGTCTTAATCTTATTCATATCTTGTGTTACTAAATTATTATTCTAAGATGGTTGAATCATTTCAGAATCCCAGATTTCGTGATAACTAAGAATATGGAAAGCAGACGTCATTTTCATCACTAAACTAGAAAATTATTAAAGTAATAAACAATTTTTTTATAATATGTGTCATTTGTATATATAATTATTTTTAATTTAAATATAAAAATAAATAAATTAGTAAATAAATAAAACAAAAATTCAAATTACGCGCGACAAGAAACCGAGTGTTTTTGCGGCCAACTTCGTTTTGTTAATTTTTGTCTCAAGATGGCCGCACATCTAAAAAGTTCACTCTCATCATTTTTAACCGACTTCAAAAAAAGGAGGAGGTTCTCAATTCGACTGTATTTTTTTTTTATGTTTGTTACCTCAGCATTTCCGACTGGGTGAAGCGATTTTGATGAATTTTATTTGAAAGCTGGTGCTTTCTGAATGGTCCCATTTTAATTTGAAAGAAATCGTTTACTTCTAAGGGGTTGAAAACTAAGGGATGAAATACTAACTTCTTAGTGGATAGCTCGATTTTAAAAATTATTTTTTTATTTGAAAGCTAGTGCTTTTCGTGGGGTCCAGTTTTAATTTGAGGGAAATCTTTTACTTCTAAGGGGTTGAAAACTAAGGGATGAAATATTAACTTCTTATTGGAAAGCTCGATTTCGATAAATTTTTTTTGTTTGAAAGCTAGTGCTTCTCGTGTGTTCCCATTTTAATTTGAGGAACATCTTTCACTTCTAAAGGGTTGAAAACTAAGGGATGAAATATTAACTTCTTATTGGATAGCTCGATTTCGATAATTCTTTTTTATTTGAAAGCTAGTGCTTCTTTTGTGTTCCCATTTTAATTTGAGGAACATCTTTTACTTCTAAAGAGTTGAAAACTAAGGGATGAAATACTAACTTCTTATTGGATAGCTCGATTTTGATAATTCTTTTTTTATTTGAAAGCTAGTGCTTTTCGTGGGGTCCAGTTTTAATTTGAGGGAAATCTTTTACTTCTAAGGGGTTGAAAACTAAGGGATGAAATATTAACTTCTTATTGGATAGCTCGATTTTGATAATTCTTATTTATTTGTAGAACACAACCTTAGATTAATCTCCTATGCATTTTTAAAAAAAAAACTAAACTCATAAAGGGTTAAAAATTAGAGATGAAATAATATTATAAATTTTTTCTGGCTAACCCGATTTTGATAATTTTGTTTCTATTACGTACAACGTACCTTTAAATTGTTCACATTTCAATTTGAAGAAAAAAATCCACCCCTTAAGGATGAAAATAAAGGATGAAATAGTGGCATTTAACCGAATTTTGATAATTTTTTTTCTGTTGGAAAGATTAATCGACTTAGTTTTGTTATTACATTTAAAGGCAAAAAATTTCAACCCTTAAGGGCAAAAAGGGATGATGTAGTAACTTTTAATATTAAACGGTGCTGCCTCATATGAGCAGCGCGTTTGGAAGGTTAACCATTTTCAAGTAAAATAAAATCAGTTATCAAACTTTAGATCACTAAAACGCGAGAAATAAATAAATATTATAAAAAAATGAAAAACCGACTTCAAAATATATAAAAACTAGTTGTTCTGGGGCGCCTACGGCGCCCTATTTTTTTTAAAATAGCCCAAGTTTCTTACGTGAAAGTTATTGCATGCGTTCGTATCAGTGTGTTTGACAACCAAAAGTTATGAATGAGTTCAATAAAAAGAATGAATAATTTATTTTTAATTCATGAATGCTTTATTTGTTTATAAAATTTCTTGATACACAACATTGCGAGTGAAAATACGATTATCATTGAGTAAATGTCCTTGTTGTGGGGTTGGCTCAATAGTAGTAGGCATAGTATAGGCAACATAGTAGGCATTGAGCGTTACAGAATGAGTGAGTGAGTGAGTGAATCAGTGACCTGGGCTTTTGTATTATTTTATTATATTCTAAAGCAAAAAATGCACTAAAAAGTAACAAAATAATGGCGTATCCTTGCAGTATCTACAACTTACAAATTATTAGGATGATACAATGTACAACTATTGTTATTTTTGGAGTTTGTGTCAGTCAAGAAAATAAATATTAATGGTAATTTGTAAAAATTTATAAAGGTTTAGTTGGTAATTGGTATTTTGTAGTTTAAAAGGTCGCTAGATATTGTTACAGTTCGAGTATATTGTTTAAAAGTTCATTTGAAAAATAATTTTCATAAGGTATTCTCGTTTTTTGCTAAGTACCAATATAGTCGTATTCCCTTGGCTGACACCAACTCCAAAAATAACAATAGTTGTACATTGTATCATCCTAATATTTTGTAAGTTGTAGATACTGCAAGAATACGCCATTATTTTGTTACTTTTTAGTGCATTTTTTGTTTAAGAATTTTTATATATTTTGAAGTCGGTTTTTCATTTTTTTATAATATTTATTTATTTCATAACGCGCCTAACGAAGTATAACTTCAATAAAATTTAAATATCACTAAATCTAATTATGGATATAAAAAAAAATATTATTAAGCGCTTTACGCCTTAAAATTTTTGGGGATGAGCCAAATTTTCCATGAATTTCTCTCCTCGGAAAAAAAAAACTTATGATTAACAAAACATAGAGTATTGAAAATTTCACGATCGCACACTCTCTCGCACATTTCCAATGTCCCATGTCGACATCTTCGTTTCTCCAGTGGTTTCATGTAATTCAACCCTCATGAATTCGTGGTAAACAAAATGATTAATTAAAATGCAGAGTACATTAACAGTGTCGATAATGAGGTTTGTTTAATGTATCCACTGGCCTTATCAATGTGTCTGTCGATCGGTCGCTCGCTCGCTCACTCGTCCGTACATTTCGTATATAGATACGATATAAATTAATTAGCGATTGATCTACAATCTGCTGTCATGTCGAAATGGCCAAAATGACCAAACGATTCTCTCATATCAATTATATCATATATTTACCACACTAAATATAATACGCTTAACTAACAGTTTAACATGAAAATTGAGGGAATAAGTTAAAATTTGCTTTCTTTTAAAGTGTTTTAAATTACCTAAGTATATAACTAAATAAACCGATTGAAACAATAATTTAATTTGACTTGCCATGTTGAAATTATCAACTTTGAAAACCCACAAACAGCGCATTGGCATCGCCCTACCACCAGCATCTAATTAAAATTATCTTAAACGTTAATTGTAAAATTCCTTCACACAGCTTATTCAATGGGAAAGCAAACACCTACATTTGAAGTGAGAGCACCGATAGGAATAAAATAATAAAACAAAAATAGCAGGATAGGTAATGAAATTAAATATCAAGCAACAGCCAAGTAATTATAGCTTATGACAGCTTGAATGACAAACAATCATACGGCAGCATAAAGAGTGGAGGAATTAATTCCCTATTAAATGTGTTATGTTTACAGGCTGTTTGTGTGGGACATGTCGTTTGTGATTGATCCAATTACGCACTGTGCACACGGTACACATTTAATTTGTGGCATTTTAACGGCTTATGTATGTATATGTGACTGTATAACTACTGTATATGATGGTAATCGATAAGCCATCGCAAACAGCTGCGTGCTTCTAATTAAATTTAATAATAAAACATTAATTAATATAAATCAACGTTTAATATATTGTGCATTTTTATTTATGCACTGGATGATAGGAACAAAGACTTGATCTATAAGTCTTTTCAATGTCTTAAGCTGGTTAAAGATCTTAGAGGATTTTAGTTAAAGCTTTTTATATAATACTAGCTGATACCCGCCCGCTTTGCAGAGCGTATCTAAATTAATCTGATTGAATAATAGAAAATTTTACCCAAAATAAGAAATTAAGATATTTTTACAAAAAAAGATAATTAGATATGTCTAGACCTTTACTTCATAGAAAGTTCATGAAAATCCGTTAAACTACTTTTCCAGGAACAGATATAAGCTATCTTATAGGTAGGATCTTTACGTTTTTTTTTTTAATATTGTAAAATATTAAGAAAATGTTAAGCCTTGAGTACCTTTCACAACAAATGTCATATGAAATCATTTATTAATTTTAGTAGAATGGATTAGTAGCTATCCTATAGGAAGTGTACTTTTCTTAGGATGAATAATATTTAATGTGTTATCTTAAGATCTGAGGTATCAGGTTTGGTTGCCTTAGGTTCATTATTCTAGGATATAGTATTAAGTCCTTTATGTCTTATCGGCAAGTCTGCTATTTCCCGAGGTCCATGATTAGACAACGAATTCTTATATATCTTGCTAAAATAAATTGAAAATTAAGAATATAGTTTTTTGATAAAAAAAACAACGCGATGGTCACATCTAAGTTGCTATTTTCTCTTGAAAAATAAGTTGGGCTGAATTTCTTCTTGTTCTGGGGGCTCTGCCTAACGGCTTCACCTCTCTTAATCAAACTCATAATTGGGATCACTTAAGTCAAACTGTCTGTTTTTGTTATTTATTCTTACGGGTCTCATTTTTGAACAAAGATATTTATTTTTATGAATGAAATCATATTTACTGCAGAGGATTTCCTTCTCCTCCCTCGACAATTCGAACGTTTACTCAGCCGAACTATTTATAATATATTAACTACCCGTAAATTCACAATGGATTTATGGTTTCTAGGAATTTAACCTATCGCTATACTTCTATCATGGTTATAATTTTCAAATTTGCGAACATTTATAAGAATTACAAATTATATAGTTTAAAATCATGTCGTCTCTACGATATGTTAGTATATGTACATTGTATCACAACTGCCTGCCGATGTATGTTTTTCGTTGCACAGTTATTATAGTTTTATTTTTTTGCTCAGAAAATCAACATTTTTTCGGAATAAAAAGTATTTTATAGCACTTTTTGTAATATTTACTACTTGTAGTGAAAATCTCGTCCAAATCGGACCAGCCGTTTTCAAGTTTGTCAAGAACAAACAAACAGACAGGCTGAAAATGTAGGCAATAAAGAGTATTCAACAAAACACCTTAAATATTTTAGGTTAGATAAAAATCTTAGCTGGGAAAAATGATTACGTTTTTCGTTCTCTCGCGCAGGAGAGATGGAACGTTTTTATTAAATAGGTAATCAAGTAGTACAAATCTTCAATCTTTTTTATTGGTTTATTTAAGATCGCATCAACTACTTTGGTCATTAGCGACCGTCAAATCCAAACACCCAGAAAAAAATCTTAGGCTTTCATTGGGATTCGAACCCAGGACCACTGGCGTATAAGGCAACTATCTAGTCCACCATTATTGGTATAGATTTGAGCTTTAAAATTCGAATGTTGATAATGGTTTCACGTGTTATTTAAATGGAAAATGAGAGATGTGGCACTTGTTAATATTAAAGGTTGAAAACCAAAATTTTTTTTTAAACACCTCACATTATTTAGTGTAAACAAGGTTCCAATTAACAATGGAAGCATTGACACAGTATGCTTTTTTAAACGTTACTCTCCCCGAGATTAAAAGCTCGGTACGCCAATGTACCTAAATAGATATAAAATGGTGTACATCGAGCTGTAAGTGAGAGGAAGAAAAATTTCGAATTTTGAACTATTAATTATATATTAACTACCAGAAAAATTCACAATGGAGGTTTGTTTACTAGGAATTTAACCTATCGCTTTACTTCTATCATGGTTATAATTTTCAAATTTGCGAACATTAATTTATAAGAATAACAAATTACATAGTTTAAAATTATGTCGTCTCTACGATATGTTAGTATATGTACATTGTATCACAACTGCCTGCCGATATATGTTTTTTGTTACGCATTTTTTATAGTTTTTATTTTTTTGCTCAGAAAATCAACATTTTTTCGGAATAAAAAGTATTTTAAAGCACTTTTTGCAATATTTACTACTTGTAGTGAAAATCTCGTCCAAATCGAACCAGCCGTTTTCAAGTTTGCCAAGAACAAACAAACAGACAGGGAATAGTATTCGCAATTTAAAGTAGCCAATAATGTAATTTACAATATTTTATAACTTTTTGTGAAAATTCCATTGAAATCGGCTCAGCTGTTTTCAAGTTTACCCTGGACAAACCCTATTATTACCCTGTTTTTTTGGGGAAAATTACAATGTAAATGGAATTTTTTATTTTGTATTAAATATTTGAAAATGTAGGCAATTAAGAGTATTCAACAAAACACCTTAAATTTTTTAGATTCGATAAAAATCTCAGCTGGGAAAAATGATTCCGTTTTTCGTTCGCTCGCGTAGGCGAGATGGAACATTTTTATTATATAGGTATTCAAGTAGCAAAAATTTTCAATCTTATTATTGGTATATATATACTTGATGAATTGCTTGACTGATGGTAATCTCTTAGGTAAAATCTTAAGGCACTTAAGGAAATAATTAATTATTTTATAAATCTCCACAGTCGAAGTAAGAGGACATTTTTGACACTATTCACAATTTTTTTCAACCCTTAAATGAATGAATTTGAAAAACACTTAAACATTGATTCTTTACGTTAAGAGGCAATCTTGATAATCGCAAAGCTAAAATTTAAGGTGCTTAATATTAGATAAGTTAGAAGTAAGACTTCAACATGTACAACATTTAACTCTCTTTTTATGGTGGTATTTGATGGTAAAATGTCGAAAAAAAATTTAAAAAAAAAAAAAGTTCTAGGGACTTTATTTTCAATTGCTTAACCTCCAATGTGTTGGTCATCCAGTCAATTTTCTGAATTGAATCCAATCTATATACACTGTAGCGATCTATCTGGAATGTGTTTTTTTTTTATATGTGCTCAAGGCCACCCCAGATAAATAACATTGAAAGAAATAAAAGTAAAAAGGTTGATCCCTTATTATTGTCCTGGTGGACAAGAATTCCTGCTTATTCCAGGTTCAGCTTTCTGTCTTGCAGAATCAGTCCATCTAGTAAGCTTTTTACGCGATTTGTACCCCCATATAGGTGTCACCACTTTGTGAGAGCTTTGCAGTCAATAATGGGTCGCGTTTTCCTCCCCATCCCCATACAGTCTGCATTTGAGGTCTTGTTGAGATACCCCAATAGTTTTCAGATGCTCTCTTAGTCCGAAATGTCCGGTTATCAATCGCGCCACTGCCCTGAGTTGGTTTCTTCCCAGCCATAAAGCAAGGCGTTTCCTAAGAACGTTCATAAATGCGGCCCGAAGAGCTGACCTTAATGTGGGTGAAAAAATTCCAGAATATAGCTTTGTGGGTGTATAGAATATGTGTATGAATTCGTAATGTGTGGATGAAATTTCCACAAAGATTTTAGAAACGTTACTGAAAGTGAAATCGAATGCTTGCAACTCGAAATCATTCGCTATCGATCGAACATCGGGAATAAAAATTTGCTTAATAGTTGAGCCAATCAAGATTTTTAACTTCTCAGCCCTTTGATTTTGAAGATGTTTTGGGCAATATCTCCTAAATCTCATTTGAACAGTATTAACAGCGTATTTAACAGTTCGGTAGCTTTCAAAAGAAGACTGCAGAAACTCGGAAAGACAGAGATGACGCCTAGCGAGATAGCATTGACAGCTCCTAGGCAGGTGCTGACTTTCTTTAAAAGTCTGATGCTCCATTAGTTAACACAGAGGGTACATCACAATAGTCCTACTAGCAAAACCCGTAAAACGGAAACAAAAACAGTTCGATACTTCTGTGCTTTTTCTGTTTGAATTTAAGACTTACAAAGCCTATAAACTCGTTGTTGTCCATCTTAAGCCCATCGATGAACCAGTAACTAGCATTTGTAAGTTCACGGTGCTATAAAGTTTAAACATCAAAATTTGATTCACTGTTTATTTAACACTCACGATTTATTTATGACTGAACTTGACTGAGCTTGTTTGCCTTTTAAAAGAACTCGGCCATTCGTCCAGAGCATTCCTACCCTACTTATTCAGTTGCTGAAATTTTCGATTTTATGATCTTTTGTCCTTTTCCCATCCATCAAGAATTACCGATGGAAAGTGCTAGAAGTTCTATTCTCTTTATAATTCATCGAGTCGTCCTTGCTTGGTCAACCTCTTCGCGCCACGGGGTTCCAACCTTTTAAGAATGTTCTAGATGTTTCTTTGTTTGTCGACTACGCTTCGCCCTTATCCACGCTTCGTTGGGGTACTTAGCGTGAAGTTTAGACATTAGGTCTAAGACGGTCTTCACCCTGCACAGTCGTAAGCCCAACTCCCCAGGCTTCCTAGACGGTGACATTTTTTTTGAAAATTAGATTGTTTTCTCCCCTTATCAGAATGAATAATCGCAAAAGATGGTTGAATAGCTATTGAAAGTGCAACACCTTCAAATCTCTCTTAGACTTAGAAGCCCCACTTAGACTTGAAATTTCAAGAAATCCTTTCATAGTGGACGTCCCAGACCTTTTGAGAATAAAGATTTCTAAATTTCATGTTTTTATCGATTGGTAATTTATCCTTCAGCGTGTCTATGAGTCAATCACGAGACTGTTTTCTGTACAGAGATTTAAATTCGCTAAAGATTATCCTAACGAACAAATGACGCTAATAACTCTCTAGCGATTTTCCTTCCCCGAACAACTGATTAGATAAATTAGTGCCCCCACACAGACTCAAATGACTCATCCATCACACACTCTCTAAAACTTCCTCACCGAAAACTAAACACGATGAAAAATTCAAGTGAAACTAAAAAATGAACAAAACGAGAAAAGATCGATCGTATCTAATGAATAAGTAACTTTTGTTCGATAAGCTTTATCCTTTTATTTAGGTGTATAACGGCGTTTAATGATGATTTATTGGGTGCACTGACGTTAGATAAGCACTGGATATTCAGCTCATAAATGGTACAGAGACAAATGGCTTCGGGTCAGAGCCGCAACAGCCACGGGGAATTCACTTCTGGACACACGACAAGGAAATTTTTTCGCACACATTCAGTCACTCGTTAGTCAGCGAACTCTCTGATACGAAACGCAGTGATTAATAGAAGACTCCCTTGAGACTTGCCAATGGCCAATAAATTATTTTAAAACAGAAAGCCGAGAAAAAGTTTGTGCTATGCTTTGAGTCAATCAAAATTTAAAAAATTAAATTTCGCTGACTTTGGACTTAATTATTATATTTCACAAATAGGTACCACTCACTAAAATACACAGCACAAATTATAAATTAAAGTAAAGTAAATGTTAAAATCACAAAACGAAAAATCCAAATTGTTAATTTTTGAAGTTATACTTCTTTAGGCGCGTTATAAAAAAATGATGAGAGTGAAATTTTAAGATGCGCGCGCATCTTGAGACAAAAATTAACAAAATGTAGTTAGTCGCAAAACCACTGGGTTTCCTGGCGCGCGTAATTTGAATTTTTGTTGTATTTATTTATTCATTTATTAATTTTTATATTTAAATTAAAAATAATTATATAAACAAATAACACATATTATTAAAAAATAAGTTATTACTTTTCTCGAATTTTGCAGTAGCTGTTATAGGTACTATTTGAAGTTTAATGATGAAAATGACGTCTGCATCGCGGCGCGGTTTCAGAAGCATTAGTAGCATTCTATTTTATCATCACAAATTAACAAGATGAAGTTGCCCGCAAAACGGCTCGGTATTTTTAACTAGACGCGCGTAATTTGAATTTTTGTAGTATTTATTTATTTATTTATTAATTTTTTTATTTAAATTAAAAATAATTATATATTCAAATGACACATATTTATTAATAAATAAGTTATTATTTTTCTCGAATTTTACAGTAGCTGCTAAACTATTTTGAGGTTAGTGATAAAAATGACGTCTGTATTTCATGCATATTCTTAATTATCACAAAATCTGGGATTCTGAAATGATTCAACCATCTTAGAATAATAATTTAGTAACACAAGATATGAATAAGATTAAGACATTTACTTTGACAAGTAGCTACTTAATTTATTTCGCAATTTCTATAAAGCTTCGTTTTCATGACATGCATGAATTGTTAACCAGAAAAATGATCCTGACAAATTTTATAAACGTCTTTCAGCTTTGTTAAGGATATTATTTATTGATATAAATTAAAATATTATTCTCATAATTTTATTTTTAATAATTATATCTTTAAATATATATATTATTATTATTAAATATTAAATTACAGTTTTTTAAAATTGTTTATTTGAATGCAATTAATAGAAAATAATTTTTAATGATACCAAAAAAGTATAACTTCTCACACGCGTACATAAGTACACGCAACCACTTTTTTTCTTACAAAAATTGCTCCTCGAATGCTCTTTAAGGATCCAGAATTGCTCCAAGTGTTAATGTCAATAATTAAAATGCTATTAAATTGCTTAATTGCTATTAAAATCCAAATTACTAACATTTTATTAAAATTATTTTTTTTTTCAAAAAAAATTGCTTCTGAAATGTTCTTTCCAGATCCACAATTGCTCCAGGTCTGAAGTTAATAGTTTCTTAGTAATTAAATTTTTAAAAAATTAAAACGCCCCACATTTAAAACCGCTATAAAATTCAAGTTAATAAGTTTTTCTTAATGTTTTTTCGTTAAAAAAATTGCTCCTTGAATGCTCTTTCTGGAATCACAATTGCTCCAGGTGTATGATTAACCGTTAATTAGATAATCTATTTTTAAAAATTAAATTTCTAATTGCCTCTTAATGAAATTTCTATGAAGCTTCGTTTTCATGACATGCATGAATTGTTAACCAGAAAAATGATGCTGACAAATTTTATAAACGTCTTGCAGCTTTCTTTGGATATTATTTATTGATACAAATTAAAATATTATTCTCTTTATTTTATTTTTAATAATTAAATCTTTAAATATATATATATTATTATTATTATTAAATATTATATTAAAGTTTTTTTAAAATTGATTATTTGAATGCAATTAATAGAAAATAATTTTTAATGATGCCAAAGAAGTATAACTTCTCACGCGCGTACATAAGTACACGCAACCACTTTTTTTCTTACAAAAATTGCTCCTCGAATGCTCTTTAAGGATCCAGAATTGCTCCAAGTGTTAATGTCAATAATTAAAATGCTATTAAATTGCTTAATTGCTATTAAAATCCAAATTACTAACATTTTATTAAAATTATTTTTTTTTTCAAAAAAAATTGCTTCTGAAATGTTCTTTCCAGATCCACAATTGCTCCAGGTCTGAAGTTAATAGTTTCTTAGTAATTAAATTTTTAAAAAATTAAAACGCTCCGCATTTAAAACCGCTATAAAATTCAAGTTAATAAGTTTTTCTTAATGTTTTTTCGTTAAAAAAATTGCTCCTTGAATGCTCTTTCTGGAATCACAATTGCTCCAGGTGTATGATTAACCGTTAATTAGATAATCTATTTTTAAAAATTAAATTTCTAATTGCCTCTTAATGAAATTTCTATGAAGCTTCGTTTTCATGACATGCATGAATTGTTAACCAGAAAAATGATCCTGACAAATTTTATAAACGTTTGGCAGCGTCCTTTGGATATTATTTATTGATACAAATTAAAGGTTTTTAAAATTGATTATTTGAATAAAATTAATAAAAACTAATTTTTAATGATACCAAAGAAGTATTACTTCTCACGCGCGTACATAAGTACATGCAACCACTTTTTTTATCTTCAGTTACGCATTTCAAACGCCATGCGTTCGTCATCAGTGAATCAAATTGAAGTGTCGATTCACCCTGATTTTTACATTTATTTTACTTTAATTTATAATTTGTGTTGTGAATTTTAGTGAGTGGAATTTGTAAAATATAAACAAAATTTAGTTTTTAAACTCGATCATGGCAATTTATCATTTTTAGATAATTGAAAAGAAATTTTCTTCCATCTGGTTTTTCTCATGAAAATTTTTAATATTGTTAAAAGTAAGTTGATAAGAAATATAACGCCATTTTTGTATATTACTATATACGAGATAAAAACCAGATGTTAGAAAGAGGAAATATTTTTTTTTACTTTTCTTTCTCACACTCGTCTAGCTTTCGAGGAAATGTGCTGAAAGTGTTTGAACAAAGCACAAATTAGACAGAATCAAAGTATAAAAGCTCCCGATAAAAGGCCAATGACAATGAATGAATGAAACGCATTTGGCTTTCGATGCACAACAAACTAATATAAACGCCACGTGTCCCCCCCCCCCAAAAAAAAAAAAAGTCGTGTTCCCCCCGCGCATTGTCCTTATCAGTTGCCAACACTCAAAATATGTATGCGGCGAGAATCATCCCTTATACACCAACACACATCCCTTATACACATTCACATAAAATCTTTTGCGACACAGATCGAATCTCGGTCGCTCTATAATTTAATCCAGGCGACCGACGGTCGCCCAAATCCACCACCTAATAATAATATTAATAATACCACTTTACACCCTTTCAATTTTGCATATTCTCTGGATAAAATCACACACAAAACCTACCCCATTTACGAGATTTATTGTATCTAAACTTTATTTTGATGAAAATTTTTAAATTCTGTCATTTTGAAATCTTTTTATGAATATCAATGATGCAATTTCGTATAGGATAAACGGGAACGGGATTGAACCTGTCATAGTTCGGGATTTGTTTCGGGAAAATAGTTAAATATGATTAATTGTATTTTTTTTTACTATAAAAACCGTTTAATTTTTATTTTGATGATCCTCGAAAAAAAAAATTTTTTCCCCCTCATGATAAATCGTTTATATACCGAGCTAATATTTTTAATTAAATCGACCATCCTTGTTGGATTTAAAAATCGTATATTAATTGCATGTTATTGGATTGGATGAAAATAAATAATCCTTATACGAGAGAAATAAATTTATGCTGATTATATTACTATAAGTATCTGGTATTGCATCATAACAATAACAGACCACCCTTCGTAACACACCCCAAATTCATAACGACCCTCCAAACCAAAGCAAAGCAAACCCCGACCATTATCCTTCCACTATCCAACTTTTAAACTTAATTTTTTGCTAAGATACCAAACTTTTTTTAAATATTAAACATTTTATATAAATAATCTTTAAGGTAAATTATGTTTCGTTTTATCATATTTTTATGGGTGCCTTTGTCTTGTTTCATAAATGGGATTATGATATATATGAGAGGTCGGATTTGGCGAGGGGTTGTTCGACTTTCCCACGTTCGCCATGGTCTGGCTGTTGAAATTGACTTTTTATCATTTTCAATGTGATTGTAATTGAAGTTGGTATAAAAAAACCGAGGAGAAAAGAATGTTGAATGGAGTTGGGGCGAGGCACCGGGAAGTTTTATCAGGGATATGGTTTGGAGACAATGCGATGGTTTTATGTGAAATCTTGTTAACGGGGTGGAAATAATATAGTTGCTAATTTTTTAAATAGTGACCGTGTTACTAGAAAATGCATTCAGTATTCAAAATGATACAACTAAAAATTTATGAAAATCAAGAAAGAACATTTTTTGAAGATCATTGAAAAAGAATTTTATTAAGATGAGCTTTATTAAATTTATTTTAGAAGCTAATTAATGAGCTCAGATAAATGGTGATCATCGATGGTATATCGATCAGAGCACGACAAAAATTTTACCCCATTATTAAAAGAGCTGACCTTTCAGGGATTTGTACATCTAAACGTTTTATTAGAAATACATGGACTTATAATAGTCTAAGAGCTAGTAACGTTTTCGAAAGAGTATTTTAGTTCGGCCAGTTTTTATATATGTTATCTCTCGCACTTTCCCGGACATCATACGGGCTTGTCTGGCTGTCAGGAGGGGTTGCGTGTATTAGTGCGCATCGCACTTACGACAGGTAAAATATTAAAATTTTCAGAAAAAAAGAAAAAGTTTTAGATGAAATTTTTAAAAAATAACATTTTACAAAAAAAATGTCTTGTGATTAATTTTTGTAAAGTGGCTAGTTTGTCCGCTACAAGCTTGGAAAGGCTGGCTCGGCGTGACGTCATTTGAGTGGCCGACCGTTCAGAGATACAGCCGTTGTGTCGACATGTATACAATGAGCTTGTAGCGGGCAAACTAGCAACTTTACGAAAATTAGTCACTGGACATTTTTTTATGTAAAATGTTATTTTCTACAAATTTCATCTGAAACATTTTATTTTTTCTGAAAATTTCAATATTTTACCTGTCATAGGTGCGATGCGCACTAATAAACGCAATCCCTCCCGACAGCCAGACAGCTCGTATGATGTCCGGGATAATGCGAGTGATAACATATATAAAAACTTGTCGACCTAAATTTTTTTTTCGACGTCGCTAGCTCTCGTACTATAAGACATCTACAATCATTCTATTGAAAAAAAATTTACAATAAAAATAACCAGATGAATAGTTGGTATTAAAAGTATTGTCGCTGTTTTGCAACTAGATCACCAAGCAGAGAAAATACCCAAAATTTGTCATCACAAAAAATTTTCAACCAAAAATATAACTGTGGCAACTTCTATAGATCTTTTCAGACCATTTCTTCATTTAAGGAATCAAAACATGAAATTAAAAACTAAAGAAGATACTGATAATTCAATAAAGTACTTTACAATCAACCGTACAAGAGAGTATGGAAAGCTCAACAGCTTTTATGAAGGCTCACAGAATAAAGCAAAAACTCAAATTGTTGACTATAAAAAAATTGTTGTTAACAATGCATTAACCATCGCGACGAATCATCTTCAAAAAGCACTCAAAGAAAAATTGGCCAGAAACATAAAAAATCTTTCACCATCAAACCATCCATTAAAAACAATGAAGGAAATTGGATGATAAAGAAAAAATCTAAATGTGTGCTGGGACACATAGTAGAAGTGAAACTGCAACGGGCAAACGAATCGCAACAAAAATTTAACTTGAAGTTTTCAACTGTTCCACGCGGCCATGACACTTTTCGTGGCAGAAAAAAATCTTAAGACCCGTCTATATAGAAGTTTCACTTCGAAAAGTGAGGAAATCGCCCAATCATCTTGAGCGTTTATTTACCATTAACCCATCGATATCAGCTCCTGATATAGTGAAAGGACCCTCTTAGTAAAATAATGCAATAAAATTTACGATTGTGCAAATCACCAATAATAACAATAATTTAAAGATCAAAAAGTCGCCCGGAATTGATAACATATAACTGGACATATGCTCAGAGCATTAACTTTGAATGGTCATCAAGGTATACTACATATTTTCAAAGTAATTATTGCAAATTCAACGCAATTAAAATTATTAATGAGCCATTATAAAATTTTTGACTCAAAGCTGGAACTTCAAACACTTTTCAATTTTTGAGCTTTCACTTTTACAACTACGAACAGTCACTTCTAATATTATTGTCTTATTGATAAAATGGTACAGAAAAAACTGGGCAACAATCAATGAAAGTTTATGTTTACAAATCATTGAAATTACTCAATGCAATTGGAAGCTTTTTTGTCCTTAAAGATGTCTTAATGTTAAACAACTTGTTATTCTCTGTCTATTTTTATAAAACTATGAATTAGAGACATCACATCATATCTCCTTATACGAAAGCTTTATTCTTCTTGGACATTCATTTTGTGCAAGGAATTGAGCTTAAGATTTCAACCTTGAAATAAAGTTACTCACAAGTTCAATGCTTGACTTGTACTGATACTTTAATGTTTTCATTCGATTTAAGTACCATTTAATTTTAAGTTGACTTTAGGTTAAAAAATTTGAAAATTAATTGAAATAGTGAATCTCCAACAAAAATTGAAATAATAAAAAATATTATAAAAATATGAAAAACCGACTTCAAAATATATAAAAATTCTTAAACAAGAAATGCACTAAAAAGTAACAAAATAATGGCGTATCCTTGCAGTATCTACAACTTACAAATTATTAGGATGATACAATGTACAACTATTGTTATTTTTGGAGTTGGTGTCAGTCAAGAAAATACGACTATATTGGTACTTAGCAAAAAACGAGAATACCTTATGAAAATTATTTTTCAAATAAACTTTTATACATGAACAATATACTCGAACTGTAACAATATCTAGCGACCTTTAAACTACAAAATACCAATTACCAACTATACCTTTTTAAATTTTTACAAATTAGCATTAATATTTATTTTCTTGACTGACACCAACTCCAAAAATAACAATAGTTGTACATTGTATCATCCTAATAATTTGTAAGTTGTAGATACTGCAAGGATACGCCATTATTTTGTTACTTTTTAGTGCATTTTTTGTTTTAGAATTTTTATATATTTTAAAGTCGGTTTTTCATTTTTTTATAATATTTTTTATTTCTCGCGTTTTAATGATCTGAAGTTTGATAACTGATTTTATTTTCTTGAAAATGGTTAACCTTCCAAACGCGCTGCTCATATGAGGCAGCGCCGTTTAATATTAAAAGTTACTACATCATCCCTTTTTGCCCTTAAGGATTGAAATTTTTTGCTTTTAAATGTAAAAACAAAACTAAGTGGATTACTCTTTTCAACAGAAAAAAAATTATCAAAATTCGGTTAAATGTCACTATTTCATCCCCTATTTTCATCCTTAAGAGGTGGATTTTTTTCTTCAAATTGAAATGTGAACAATTTAAAGGTATGTTGTACGTAATAGAAACAAAATTATCAAAATCGGGTTAGCCAGAAAAAATTTATAATATTATTTCATCTCTAATTTTTAACCCTTTATGAGTTTAGTTTTTTTTTTAAAAAATGGATAGGAGATTAATTTAAGGTTGTGTTCTACAAATAAAAAAAGAATTATCAAAATCGAGCTATCCAATAAGAAGTTAATATTTCATCCCTTAGTTTTCAACCCTTTAGAAGTGAAAAATGGTCCACAAATTAAAATGGGAACACACGAGAAGCACTAGCTTTCAAATAAAAAAAGAATTATCAAAATCGAGCTATCCAATAAGAAGTTAGTATTTCATCCCTTAGTTTTCAAGCCCTTAGAAGTGAACGATTTCCTTCAAATTAAAATGGAACCACACGAAAAGCACTGGCTTTTAAATAAAAAAATAATTTTCAAAATCGAGCTATCCAATAAGAAGTTAGTATTTCATCCCTTAGTTTTCAAGCCCTTAGAAGTGAACGATTTCCTTCAAATTAAAATGGAACCACACGAAAAGCACTGGCTTTTAAATAAAAAAATAATTTTCAAAATCGAGCTATCCAATAAGAAGTTAGTATTTCATCCCTTAGTTTTCAACCCCTTAAAAATAAAAGATTTCCCTCAAATTAAAACTGGACCCCACGAAAAGCACCAGCTTTCAAATAAAAAAAGAATTATCAAAATCGAGCTATCCAATAAGAAGTTTATATTTCATCCCTTAGTTTTCAACCTCTTAGAAGTAAACGATTTCCTTCAAATTAAAATGGGACCATTTGGGAAGCATCAGCTTTCAAATAAAAAAAGAATCATGAAAATCGCTTCACCCAGTCGGAAATACTGAGGTAACAAACATAAAAAAAATACAGTCGAATTGAGAACCTCCTCCTTTTTTTGAAGTCGGTTAAAAATTTATTAATGCAATGCTAAAGCATTCAATTTACTTCTTTGAAACTAAAGTTCAAAGCTTTGGTTATACAAGGAAGCGAAATTAACGACTTATATTGTTCGTTAGAATAAGAAATAAATTTTTTAGCCTAAAAAAAAGTTTTAGGGAATCTAAGTACTATGCCCATTGCTTCAAAACAATTTTCAAGTGGAAAGCTCCGGTTAATCTCCAATCCCATGATTATTAGACACAAATATTTCATTTAGCACGTCCGGGCAATTTCCTTCTTTTTCACCAGCCGCTTTCGTCCACGTATTTCGTTCGTGTGTAATAAATTAAATTGTTAAAAGTTGGCAACGTCAACGTTAAAAAAACAAACGCAAAAAAATAGTAAATTATCAACGAATTCGCTCACTTTTTCCTCCGACTCCCTAAATCCAACATTTTTCCCGGCCGCATCCCTTAGCTTCCTGGCGGTGTGCGGGAGCGAAGGCGCTTTCGAGTTTCAAGCTCGGTTAAAATCATTCCAGAATGTTAAACAAACGCTTGAGTTTAATTATAACAATACAAATAAAATAACAATTTATCATATTTACGAGGAGTGTATGCGTTTGTCCATGCGTGAGGAACTTTATAATAGTATAAAACGAGTGGAGTATCGTTGTATGTTTGAGTTATGTTTGTGCGATTGTGCTGTCAGATTTGGTGTCACAAACAGCCTTCGTTTGCTATTACATCCCTTATATGAATGTTTCGGGAACAGTATGATAGAATGGGGTGGTTTTGTGTCACGTGACACCGCGCTACAACAATGATGACACGCGTGCGGTAATCACGGATTTAATTAAATATATACGCATCATCTGACTGCATGACGAGCTCAGAGGCACTTTGAAATCGACTCGTTAACCATATCACATACAAATGAAACAGAAATCCGACGCCATTCCATTTCCATTGTATTTTACACATTATATTATTATTTTGAATTATACAAATTAAACATTGAACTAAACGTAGCGAATAAATTCCCTTCCTCAAGTTCACTTCAATGCACCCCAATACGTATTAGTTGATAAACAAATATCCAAGATGTCCAAGACAAATCTATACAATGTTCATTTTCACATCGAGTCTTTTGCATCCACGCGCACATCGTCCGGAAATAATTAATTTAATCCAACCCAATTCCCATAATTTCTAGATGTTATCTTTAAAATTACAAATAAGACCATTAGATCCATATTTATACAAAATAACATCAAGAAATCAATGCTTTTCAACGCTTGGATACTATACGATTTGTATAGGCAATTAGTGATACATCAATGTTGTGCTAATGTTCTATGCAATAACAAATCATCTATCTTATAAAAATAAGTCGGGTTTTCCTTCCTGACGCTATAACTCCAGAACGCACGAACCGATTTCCACGGTTTTGCATTCGTTGGAAAGGTCTCGGGCTGTGTGAGGTTTATAGCAAAGAAAATTCAGGAAAAATTTAAACAGAAAAGCGGGAAAATCTTTTTTCACATACAGCGCTATCTCTGATGATACATAGCATGTACTACAAACCAATATTTTAAGTAGATAGCGCCGGTGCGTGATAAATTGCTTGACAAGCAATGAGAGTTTTTATAGTGCAAAAAATCGACATAACTGTACTCTTCCCGTGGGATAACAAGACAATTGTATCTTACAGGAATCGTGTATTAAATAGAAATTTCGTTAAAGGAACGTGAAATAGAGTTCTAGCACATTATCCTCAAGAAGGCCTGATCTCTTTTTTATCCAGGAAAAATGTACTACTCTAATGTACTACTGTGGGATAGATATGTTTTTGTTTGTCATAGAGCAAAAGATTGGCATGATTTTTTGCAATAGGGTAGTTGAAAGGTCAGAGAAAAATATAGATTATTAATTCGTATGTTAGAATAATGCACGATTCTCAAAAGATAGCATAACAATTGTACTTATCCTACTGCAGGAATCGTGGTTTTAAAAAAGCCATTCCTAAAGTTCATGAAATAGCGTTTTAACAAAATCATTCCAAAAAAGTTTAAATAAAAATTACAATTTCTACAGCAAAATATGATTTTTAATTTAACATCCGATAACATCGGTAAATTAATAATGAAAATTTTTGAAACATTGAAACTTCTTTCATTGTTAATTTTTGAATGTCTATAATGTTTAGAAATAAACGTGTTAAATTACTATTGAAAAATTTGAACTTGGTGAAAAACTCAGTTTAATATATAATACATTCAACATTTTCGAATTGTATTGCTATTTAAAGAACACAAGTATAAGTATTTTATAATATTCATAAAAACGTATAGAACCAATAAGATAGCTCTTCTAGATAGTTATATAGAATATCTTCCTGGAAAAGTAGTTTATCTGATTTTCATGAACTTTCTATGAATCAAAGATCTAGAAATATCTATCTGTCTTTTTTTGATGATGAGATGAAACTTTCCATTATTCAATCAGTATAATTTAGATACGCTCAGCAAAGCGGGCGGGGACCAGCTAGTTTATTATAAGTTATTTAAGGAATGGTGTTTTTTTAGTCTTTGGTTGCTCGTTTATAAAGTCTTTCGAGGTGTTAAATCCAAATTTCCTGTATGCTTCTTCTACTATGTGGTTTCACAAAGAAAATCGTGACAAATAGAATTTTTTTTTAAGCAAAAATGTGATCAAGTCTTACGCTTTTCGAGGTGAGCTTCTGCACACAAAAATAAAGAGCATTTAATTTTCTGCAAAAATTTTCACTAAACAAATTTTCTTAGTTCACTAGTTTTTACAATGGCAGCCCCTAGGTAGGTGCTGGCTTTCTTTAAAAACCTAATGTTCCCCTAGTTAATGTAAAACAGAGGGTCACATCACAATCACAAAAACCTCATTGGTCGCGGTGATAAAGGGAAGAAAAACCCGAAGACCCGTACAGCGGAAAGAATAGTATTAATACATTTTGGAAGTCTCTAAATTTGCCAAAATAAGAGAGAGTTATATTTAAGGTCCATATCTACATTGTCTTATAAAGTTTTTACATAGTAATAACAAACTAAACGAGTACCAGAATTAGAATCCTCTACCTCTTAAAACAATTTTAAAATTTAAAAAAAAATTCTCTTTTTTTGCTAAATTGTCTGGGAAAAGGACCACAAAAACCCAGCTATATTTGTTACCTAAGTTAAGTTTAAACTTTAATAATAATTTCCTTGACCTACTAATTTCTTAACTAATTATCCTAATTACTATTTACATTAAGATCTATTTTAGTTTTTTGTGTTTTACCGGAGTATACTGAGGTTTGTCCAGAGTAAGTCTGAAGAATTTGTTTTGTGTAACCTGGATTTTTTATAACTACTTCCACTAATAAAGCTCCATCAAGGAGCAGCGTAGGTCAACATAGGTCTTACAATTGATTTGTAAAGCAAAGTTTTTTTTTTGTTAAGACCAAATTTTCGTATTTAACAGCGAAAATAAGGAGATAACTATTTCTTTTCCTTTTTGAATGACCTCATTTATATGAGGGATAAACGTCAAGGAACGATCCAAGTTTACTCCCAGATACTTAACAGAGGAGGACCACTCCAGATCTTTTCGTTTTATTTGTATTTAAATATTTTATTTAATTTTCCACCTAGGAAAAAATTTAATTAGTCCCTGGCTCAGCCTATTTGCAATAGTGTCCGTTCCCCACGATGATACAGCTAGTGCCATATTACCAATGAAGAGAGACACCTTGACTGGACCTAACACCAATCCTTGTGGAACTCCCACTGTTGGGGTCTTTCTCTCCCAGTTTTACCTGGAAAATTCAGTCCTCAAGATAAATAAAAAAATTAATTTAACTATGTATTCCGAAAAGCCCATGATAGAGAAGCCTCTTGATTCAAACGATATCGAAAGCTTTTTCTACGTCGAGTATAATTCCAGTGTGTGTTATTTAAGTCTCCTGTTATTTTATTAACGATACACATTTAGTGATAGTTGAAAAACCACAGAACCAAAATTTTTCTAAGAAGTGTTTTTGTTGGAAAATTAACATAGGTACTTCATTCTCGTAAAATGCATAATTTTATGACTTCTTAAAAAGAGGTCGAATATATAAGGCCAAAGGCTTGTCATTATTAAGGTTAATAAACCACTATTTAAGATGAAATGCTAATTGAAAATATTTAAACCAATATTTGACTGCTTAAACGCTTGTGAAAAGGATTTAGCTACTTGTATTATGTTTAGTGTAGGCAGTCAGTGATACATCAAAGCAACACCAATTGCCTATACATTAACATATGAAAATCGATTTTTTTGAGGGTTTACGTTGAAAAAGGTTGTGGACTCCTGTTCTAGATGATGAAATGCTAATTTAAGGTATTTAATTAAATAAATATTTGTCGGTAAGGGGAATAATTTCACATTTTAAGGTATTATCAAACTATTTATTATAGCTAGTCCCCCTCGAATGTAAACTGATGATGCTCTTCATCATCTCAAAGAGCCGAGACGATTTCAAAGACGATGGTTGGTGCTTTGCTTAACATTCCTCTGAGCTCTGATGCTCGGGTATCTTTGGTACAAAGTGTTGCAGTGTGCACGGTCTATTTGAGGTGTGTAGTTAACAACAAAGATATTTTAACGGAA
The DNA here is from genome assembly GCA_958496155.1 of Sisyra nigra. Lineage (NCBI taxonomy): Eukaryota > Metazoa > Arthropoda > Insecta > Neuroptera > Sisyridae > Sisyra > Sisyra nigra. The sequence goes on along the minus strand of OY292313.1, from coordinate 3,679,713 downwards.
AACAAAGTGGCGTGGATAAAGCGAGCCAGTGGTAGGTGCAGTAGCGACGATGCCGCAGGAATGCTAGGTACATGAACTGGGAGGTTGAGGGAAACAGTTACCTTTATCTATTTAATTGATTATTTTCCTATTCATTCAGGTTTGTCTCCTCCAAGATTAAAATCTTGCTTCGAACAACCAACAACAACCAAATGATATTTCATCCCAAACAACGATCTTAAAATTCGATCCATTTTTTAAAACATTTACCAAGTTGCTATTGAAATGTTTAATAGGGTAGAAAAAAGGGGTTGAAAGCACACGGGTACATACTGTGTATATAACCAACGTATTCGCTTGGAATGTGGCAATTTATCATTTTAAACAGTGAATCATAATTACTGGTAATTTAATTAATATTTCGTCGTATAAGATTCGGCCTTTAAACGTATATAAACACAAGGCGCTGGGCTGTTAAACCATTACTCGTACACTAGCACCAAAGAGCGGACCCCCCTCCCTCCCCCCAAGCCCCACCCGTCTTTGTAGCTCGCATTGTTTCCTTCCCCGTATTAATTTCATATTTTGTTTGACAAACTTTTAGAAAATTATTTTAATTATTCGCGTTCCATTCATCCTATGAGAATGAAAGTCTTAAACATTGTTAAATACCTCACGACTATAGCACCCGAATATGGGATGGGAGAAAATCTCCCTTATAAGATTATCCTATTCGCGTTTTTAAACCGAATCAATGTAATTAATGTCTTCATACAACAAATTTTTCGAGGTCTCAAATTAATTACTCGAGCTAAAGCTTTGTCATGATAGACAAAAAACAAATCAAATATTCTCGTAAATTTCAATTAGATCATATAGCGAACATTTCAACGAAGAATTTGTTTGAAGAAAAAGTTTTGTTTAGAAGCCCCCCCCCCCCCCTAACCCCCCTTTATTTGGAGGTAAGCAAATGAGCAAACCAACAATGAAGGTATAGAAACTTTTCGTAACTATATTTCTTATATTTACAAGACGAGGTAACAAAATCTATACTAATATATAAAATTGAAGAGTTTGTTTGATTGTTTGGTTAAACGCGCTAATCTCAAAAACTACTGGTTCGAATTGAAAAATTCTTTTTGTGTTGGATAGCTTAATTATCGACGAAGGCTTTAAGCTATACCAAATCACTCTACGACCAATAGCAGCAGAGCAGCAATGGAAAATGTTGCAAAAACCAGGGAAATTTTTTTTTTTTTGAGAGGGTTTGTTGCCTGCCCTGCGTAAATGGTTAAAGTTACGCAAAAATCATGTGTAGCAAAATTGTTCCTCTTAAAAAGTTCTAAAAAAAAGTCCGCGACGACATATGTCTATCTTTTAAGGTTGGCCCGCTATAACCTTTTTAATGGTTATTAAAATTGTTTCAAAAATAATTCATTATTAGCGAAATTGTTTTTAGAAACATATTATTAACTCTGACCCAAATAAATACGGTTTTTAATGAAATTTGGTATGATGATAAATGACAATCTGAGTCATTAAAAAGAATACTTTTTATTACGGGAAAATTTCTCATTTCAACGGGAAAATAGAAAAACAGGTTTAAAGAAAAATCATGCTGAAACTAAACGTTTTTAGCTGATTATAATAGAGTATATTAATAGTTATAACTCATAATGTCCTCAAGGCAAAAAAAAATTTCCTTATCCTACAGTCTTATTTTTATCCAGGAAAAATGTGCGGTTCCCGTAGAATAGATATGTTTTTATTTTTCACAGAGCAAAAGATTACCATAATTTCTTACAATGAGGTGGTTAATTGAGAGTCAGAGAATAAATATAGGCTACCTTTTATGTCAGAATATAGCACGGTTCCCGTAGGATAGGATAAGAATGGTATCCTTCAGGAACTGAGTATTTAACAGGCGTTTCGTAAAAGTTCATGGATAAGCGTTTTAAGGAATTTTCCTCAAGAAAGATTGGTCTACCTTTTATCCAGGAAAAATGTACAGGCCCGTGGGCTAGATACGTTTTTATTTTTCATAGAGCAAAAAATCGACATAATTGTACTCTTCCCGTGGGATAACAAGACAATTGTATCTTACACGAACCGTGTATTTAATAGAAGTTTCGTTCAACTACGTGAAATAGAGTTCTAGCGCATTATCCTCAAGAAGGCCTGTTCTCTTTTTTATCCAGGAAAAATGTACTACGCCTGTGGGATAGATATGTTATTGTTTGTCATAGAGCAATAGATTGACATGATTTTTTGTAATAAGGTGGTTGAAAGGTAAGACAAAAGTATAGATTAATAATTCGTATGCTAGAATAATGCACGATTCTCAAAAGATCATCAATTGTACTTTTTCTGCAGGAATCGTGTTTTTAAAAAAGCTTTCCCTAAAGTTTGTGAAATAGCGTTTTAACACAATCATTTCAAAAAAGTTTAAATAAAAATTACAATTTCTACAGCAAAATATGATTTTTAATTTAACATCCGATAACATTGATAAATTAATAATGAAAATTTTTGAAACATTGAAACTTCTTTCATTGTTAATTTTTGAATGTCTATAATGTTTAGAAATAAACGTGTTGAATTACTATTGAAAAATTTGAACTTGGTGAAAAACTCAGTTAAATATATAATACATTCAACGTTTTCGAATTGTATTGCTACTTAAGGAACACAATTATAGGTATTTGATAATATTCATAAAAACGTATAGAACCAATAAGATAGCTCTTCTAGATAGCTGTATAGAATATCTTCCTGGAAAAGTAGTTTATCGAATTTTCATGAACTTTCTATGAATCAAAGATTTAGAAATATCTATCCGTCTTTTTTTGTTGATGGGATGAAAGTTTCCATTATTCAATCAGTATAATTTAGATACGCTCAGCGAAGCGGGCGGGGACCAGCTAGTATTTAGATATGTACAAATACATAGAGCTAAAAGCTTCGCTCCATCTTCATACCAAACCCATTCTATGAATATTTGAAACTATTTTAATTACGGTAAATTAAATTTGTTCCATTTAAGTTTTACTGCCCGTGAGATGACGTGGCTCTTTATTGTAATAACGCAAATATGAAACACTTAAATTATATATAAACTCCAACAATACATAAACCGTGTATTTATATACCTATAACTATATGCAACTAATACGTGTAATTAATATTTTCGCTCGAATTTAAATGGGGAAATTATATCTCTATTATTTTATTATCGTATACGAATATGAGTGCATTTTGTACTACACTCAAATAATTATATAGAAATGCACTTTCTCATATGGACAATGTTAGAGGAATGAATATAAATGCAGGCGACTCGACTCGAGAGTTGCGGCTAAGTTGTAAATTTAAATTTTAACTATACACAGTATGCTTTGTCGTATGAAAATTTAATTTGTATATTTCATAATTATATCTAAACGTTTGATTCCACTTTACAATAGCTCAATGAATTTTTTTTATAATTTCTAGATAGCAAAAAGACTTACCTTAGATGACTGAGTGATGGTAGGAACTGCTTTTTGTCAGGATCCACTGCCTCCAGAAGATTTCACACACTATCCAAATCTATGATAAAAGAAAAATGCATTTTATCTATGTCTCATTTTTTATGTTTTTAGAGCTTTAAGAAAAACTTTTCGGAAAGTTTGTATGTTGTAAATCAAATCTTTACATCGACGTCAAGCTTACGTCTATGTTGAAACAAATATTTAACCATATGATTTATTAGTGAATTTTTTTAGTTCTAACCCGATTTTTTTTCGATTGAAAACCACATACCGGGATAGATATGGAGATAAATGGTGTTTCCTTTGCATATGTAAATTCTCTGGAGACTAAAGTTAACACGTTGAAGTTATTAGGTGTACAACTTTACTCCCGCTGTATTTTTATACATGGGGCTAGCGACAAGTAGCATTATAGCCGGCTTGTTATACGCTTTAGTATCTTGTGAACATAACCCGATAGTACCAATAGTTGATTTAGATTTACATATAATTATTACCGATTAAAAATGTCGGTTTATTAACAAAATTCTTGTCATTTGCGGTAGATGTTAATGAAAAAAATCTGCGTATGAGGCTCATCGAATGCTCTCAGACTCTTATGATGAAGCTGTTATGAGTGAAAAAAACATGTCGTGAGTGGTATCAACCCTTAAAGAACGAAAAGCTTCAAAAAATGACCAGTTCTTTCAATGTGGGACTGTTTAACATAGTAGTTATACCTTATACTACAACACTTTTATTTAACACTAGCAGAATCCCTCTAAGTTTGGGGATGACTAATTTGTATATAAAATTAAAAGAAAATAAGCTTCAAAATGACTGAACACCAACTGCAAGTATTCTTTGTTGACGACTAAGTATTCTAGTGTAAGGGTTTTTTTTAAATTGATATCTCAACTTTAACTTATTAACGTTACTTACAAATCTTTCAATAACGATGATTCGTTAATATGAACAACTTTAAATGTAATCCACGTACAATAAAAGGCTTCAGTAAACTAATACAATGTGGATGTATAGGCAATCCTTTATTCATCAACGTACGAATACAATGCATGCATACACATCAGTACTCAGTTCATGAGAAAATCAAAATTTCCTGGAACGGAGGTCAAAGCTTGATCAATTTTTCAACCCCAAAAACCACGGTATTGTAAATCTTATCGACGTAAAGCTCTTATACACAAATATTAACCACTTATTATAGGAAAACCAGTATATTCCTATTCGCATATATAAAGAATATAAAATTATAAACGAGTATATATAGATGTAAATGTTACTGTAGTTATGAAAGATATAAATTTACAAACAGGTAAAATATATAATTAGATGAAATCAAAGCCATTTTACCTTATTGCAGTAAAAACTTCAACTTTTCAAGCATAGCGTCCTTGCTCTTAATAAGTGTAGGTTAAGCATTTTGGTGACAATTTTCAAAGAATACTTTTAGCATGGCATTAATTTTCGAAAAATTGAATTTTTTACGTTTTTATAATAGGTAAAACAAAAAGAAAATTGATAAACTTACCAGAAAAATGATTGAGAAAAGTTTTCACACAAATTTGCACTAACTTGCACTGTTGTGACGCTATAATTGAAACAATTGACGATCGCAAAAAGTTTATTGTTGATAGAGGGCGAAGCTGCTTGGATGACAGCGGGCGAAGAGCGACAATTTCAAATTTGAACCAAATTGAATATTAAATACATTTTAATAATTTATTGAATTTCAGAAATTATTAAATAAAAATTATTTATTATAAAGAAAACATAATAAAATTAGAATAATTATTTCTTTAATTACTGTTTGATAATTATTTTATTTTACATATTTGATCTCCTTAGGTGCATCTAATATAAGACTGAAATGACAGAAAAAGAATTGAATATTATGAAAATTGGAAATTATGAAAAATTTTATTATAGAGTATAACGTTTGTTCTATTTTATCCTGGATTATTTGGTTTTCTTTTCATCTAACAATAAGTCATTCAACCATTAAACAAAGTAGTTATTCGAGATTTTGTTAATAACTTTGTATTTAACTTCAATACCTATTATCTTGGAAAATACTTAAAATTGAAGAAAATTATAAATTTTCAATTTTATAGAGAATAAAAATTTTTGAAATAAAAAATAAAGAATGTACTTAACGTACTTACCATTGGTTTGTTATACTTCGATGTCTTGTATCTCTGTTCATATAAAAATTGGAAAAGAGAAGGTTCGAGTCAATTTTGCAAAAATTATGTAATTTTTTATTTAAATAAATATGATTTTTTCGTAAAACTCGTCGGCCCCCGATTAACGAGGGAAAAATCCTAGCAACCTTCGCAGGTGGCACCGCGCTGTTAGCCGTCTACGACTGTCCCAGAATGGCCTCCAAGAAACTTCCGGCTGCACTAAATGAACTCCAACTGTAGTCCTGCAAGTGGAGGATCACCAACAACGAGACGAAGTCTATCCACGTGACAATCACTACAAAAAAGCTGTCCTTCTGTCTCCCTAAATAGCCATGAAATACTCTGGAACTCGGAGGTCAGGTACCTTGAAATACACCTGGATAGACGCCTCACCTGGTCAAAACACATCATCCACAAACGCAACCAACTGAGTATTACCATCTGAAAACTATGGTAGCTTCTGCTAGGAAATTTCCAACTGTCCCTGGATAACAAATTAACTATAAACAAGTCCATACTTAAACTCAGGTGGACATATGGAATACAATTGTGGGGTTTCAGCAAGATACAGCATTTCCAATCACTCTGCAAGAATAATAAATGACGCCCCTCGGTACGTCACCAATCACACCATCCACAAGGACCCCAAAACGGCTACAGTGCGAACAGAACTTAAAACTAAAAAATCATACATATACAACTCAATTTCTAAGTAAACGTATATTTCATTTGATTCCTATTATATGTACATATAAAAATTACAAAATGGAAAGTTATCGAAAAACTTATTTTTCATGTTCTTATTTATAAATATCGCTCACTTATTCACGTTTTAATAACAACAAGTTCATTTTAATTAATATGTGTGTTGAAGGCCTCAATGGAATTTACAATACGTTCATCGTAACTATTTATACAGTAAAAATATATACGATATATATTTACACATTTTAGTTTTCCGTCCAAAAATACAAAAAAAAAACCTACGCAAATTCAATACTCGTATAGACGATATACATTTGTAAAATACAAATAAAAAATGCATGCGCTCAAAATGAAATAAATTACGGAGAAAAACCCAAGAAAAAATCATTTTGGCACATTGCAATTATTTGATATTGTCTTCAAATAAATACCCTTGGTACTTGACTATGATGATGATACATACTGTGATCGTTATTATAATACAAACGAATCGTAAACATTAACATGAGTTTAATTTTTTTTAAAAAAAGAAGTGGTTCAATATATGAAAAAACTTAACAATTAAAATACGTATTAAATGTAAAAAGAAAAATACAACTAGAATTATTCACGTGTAACAACATTATATAATTTAAAGATATTTTTAAATGTAAAAAATAAAAATAAGTTTACATTAATTGATCTAATCATTTAGACAAAAAGGAAAAATATTATTCTCTAATAAGTCTTATCGTTAATTATATAAAAAAATATAGATAATATAACTAACACCTCATACACACGTTGATCAATGAATGAAAACTGAAAAATGGTCCCGTGTTAAATATATAATATATAGAAATACTGCGATATGTAACATTAAATTGCCAATTATATTATGCTATGAAAGACGTAAATTTTTGCCAAGACCTAAACGTTGCTTCACACCAGTTATTAGTTATGAGGTGTTAGTTAATTCACATGTGGCTGTCGTGCCTTTGATATTATTAACGAAATTTAAGATTCGCTGAATGTTTTCTTTGGTCGAACGTTCACAGACCGTCAGCTCTTTTTTCTCCTCCTCTTGTGTTTTCAGGGAAATCGTCAGCTCGGCATGTCGCTGTTTTAGCGTGTTGAACTCGTTGTTTAAGTTGTTGTTGTGCTCGAGTAAGCGATTTTTTTCCTCGATTCGTTCTACAAAAAAAAAAAAAAAACCTTATTAGTATAGTTACAAAAAGAAATATTTACGACAAACTCATTCAAGATATAGTAAAAAACCTGTATGCTAAAAAAAGTTAAATTTTCGCTATATTCAGCCTTCGGTACCTTAAGAAAACCTCCCATGTATGTAATTATATTTTTAGCAAGGTTATTCAAAGTGATTTTTATGTTTTATACCTTTATAATTCGAAATTTTAGCAGCTACTTTGGTATATATTAACGGAAATTAAATTAAAAACTTTAATTTTGAATTATAATTGGTAATATATATATATATATAATATATATGTGTATATTAATTAATTTTTCCTAGCAAATATTTGGCTCCTTTTGGGGGGAAAACTGTTACTTTTCAATGCATAGAAAACTTAACGGACATGAATTTAATATACAAAAAACACTGTTTTGAACAACCGACAGACAAGCTGAAGGGTTAACAAAAAAACTGATTCAAGTAATGGTTATGTTAAATGTGTCAATGTTATGGTCAATAATGTGGTGAAACAATGTTCAGAAATTATCATACTAAATCTGTTAAAATCCAAACTAATATATTTTTTAAGGTTTTCTTTTTCAAAAAATTGCTGGTTAAATGCTTTTTTCAAATACACAATTGCTCCAGGTATATAATTAATAGAAAAATAGAAATTCAATTTTTAAAAAATAGATTTTTAAAAATTGAATTATTAATCAACGGTTAATCATACACCTGGAGCAATTGTGGATCCGGAAAGAGCATTCAAGGAGTGATTTTTTTGAACGAAAAAACACGAAAAAAAACTAATTAATTTGGATTTTATAGTGATGTTTATTATCGAGTTTTTCTTTAATTTTTTAAAAATTTAATAACTAACAGTCAATCATACACTTGGAGCAAATGCAAATTCTCAAAAAGCATTTGAGGAGCAATTTTTTGGCATATAGTTTAATAAAAAAAAAATAAAAGTTCTACGCTAACTTCTTTCCGACCAAGAGCATCTAGCTATGAATGTTCCCAACGTTTGATGGAATAGCAGTCGAAACTCATTTTAATTGGTGACGGAAAATTACTTGAAAGCTGAAGTAGATGGGAAAAGTACAGTTGATAAAGAACTAGGTAAAATCGTGACCAATACCGAAAATCTGATTGCTAAAATATATCCCAGTATATCCCGATGTGGTCCATATTGAGCAAAAAAGCCATCAATGGATGTGTCAAAGGGTTATTTTAGCCGCCCGAAACAAGTGTTGATGCAATCAATGATACAATACTAAGCCAATTATCAGGTGATAGCGTTATCTACCTTTCGATCGATAATGTAATAAACCATGAAGATGAGCTCACCCAGAAAAATTTCAGAACTCCCTGTGAACTTCCTCCCCATTCTCTAAAACTAAAATCTGGCACTCCCAATGATTTTATTAAGAAATTTAGGACTAAATAATGTAATAGTCGCTATAATTTTGACTAGGCCAGCAGTTGAGCCAACAGATTTGGCATTTAGTTTTAAAAGAATTCAATTTCCCGTTAAGGTAACATTTGAAATTACTATCAATAAAGCACAGGGGCCAACTTTTAAGTACGCCGGAGTTCACTTAAGAGGATACCGTTAGGTACCGTTGGGCAACTAAATATCGCTTTATCTAGAACGGGGTTGTGGAGAAAATCAGTATAATTCTTTAAATAGTTTAAAATATTCCAAAAACGTAAAAAAATATAAAATGTATTTTTATTAATTATTTCTCAATATATAGTATGAAAATTAGTCAATTTTCAAAATTCACGTGAACAAAGTCACGGGGAGCCACTAATATTATATAAAAAATTAATTAAATTACTTTTATTCCACTTTTAAACCACTTATTATTTCTGTACTTATTTTATAATGTGCATTATATAAACTGCCCTGAATACACGAATGATAACTAGCGCAACTAGCGGCAATTTAACTAACTCTAATTTCAATCCTATGTCTATAATACAGAGATAGAACTTCTTCCTAGCATCCTATAGATTACAAACCTTTAATTTCCTTGGTTATTTGCATTCCATTACCAACGACCACCGTCATGCTGACTGGTTCTCGTAAACTGGTCAAGTCACGCTCACGTTTTGGAATGCATCGTGGACAAAAGCGTGGCGTTTGCGTTAGTGGACGATTGTGACATGAGACATGAAAATAGGAATCACATTTTTCACAAAGTGATAAACCACCTAAAAATAAATTAGATTAAATCTAACAACAATCTAAATATTAAATAACGTTTCCGTACCCGATAATCGACAAACAATACATGTTTTCAAATCGGGAGAATTCGAATTACTTTCAACCCGTTCAATCGTCAAACCACTCGGAAGATTGGGAATGTTGAGACCAATTGATTGAGGCAGTGATTTCTTGAAACAAATCGGCGATGCTGAGCGTGATTTAATTTCCGTTTTTAGTGGCGGTGGTGAATGTTGGCGACGTTCTTCGCGTTGCTTTCGCAAAGCACTACGTGTTGCTGGCGGTGAAAAGTTTGATTGCAAATAAACATTCTTTCGGCGCTTCTATAACGACAAAAAATTATCAAATTTCAAAATAGCCTTTAACTTAGTTTATTAAATTACCATTTTATTGTTCTCCCAATGATTTCCATAGAGAAAATGAGGATTGGCCGTGCTTCTTCGTTTACGTTCCACCCGTTTATTTTGTAACTCTTTGAACACCTCATGGGTACAGAGACCGAAAAAGGCCAAGAATTCCGACTGTGTTGGTGCGTCTGGAATTGGAGGCTCGTCGTTAACACTTTCAGGTGATTTCGGCTCGGAATTTGGAGTTCCATCTTGTGATTCTTCTGATGGCGTGCACGAACTTAATGAAGTTGAACGAGGAATTCTAAAATTAACAACATACAACAATAAAATTGTCCCCTAGATAACTTGAAAAACTTACATAGCTTGCTTTCGCGTTTTATGCAAAACATTGGCTAAATTAAAGCGTCGTTCCTCGAGACCACTGCGAGCATTCACTTTGGCATTCGTTTGCTCGAAGGCCTGCAACTTTCTTAAGCGCTCCACAATATTTTTCTGGAAAACCCAAGCAAATTAAATGATTAATTTAACAAGAAAAACTTATTCTTAAAAAAAAGAAATCAATATTGTTATTATTACGACTGTCAGATTTAATTCTCACAATCTGATTGGTTGAGACATGAGCACGTGATCATATTAATTACATCAAGTTGGCGCCATTAAATTATCAAATATTATTATATTATTTAATCCAGATTTAATTAAGTTTCTTTATCGTAAAAGTATTAAAGCCACATTACAAGTTATAGGAAAAATCGTGGTTTGTAAGTCGCAGTTATTAACTTTAAGTATCAAGTGATTAGTACCAAGAAATGGATAAAAAAAAATCAACATTGGGTTATAGGTTGGCGTTTTTTTTGGAATTTTAATTAATTTTCTCGGGATTTTTCATTAAACGATTAATATCAACAATATTTCGGTCACTGCAAATATTTTCGATAGTAAATTTTGACCGCATCATTAATATTTAAGGTGATAATCCTAAAAAAACCAAACAGCCATGACGAGGTTGACCTAGGTTGCATATTTCAATAATTTTTTTCGAAGACTTTCGATAAAATTAACACCCCAAAAAGGTATCAACTACAGACAATATTTCATTTTAAAATGATCCCATGGATAGTTTTATGGTTTTAGGTCAATATTTAAACGTAAAAGTGAAAAAAATAAAATCGATTCCCAATGATGGTGAACCTGGTGACCTTTTTTATTTTTTAAAACCAACTTCTAACAAAAATTTTCACGAAGTAAAAACATATCATCAAAATATAGACCACTTAGAAGCTTTGCAAGAAAAAATAATTTTAATATTTCATCAGCTCTTTTGAAGTAGATCGAATAAAAAAATAACTCCCATATGCCAACAAGATTTGGCCAAAGTTGTATACTTCAGGATTTTTTTTCGAGAACTTCTTATAAAACTATGGTCCTAAAAAGGTCTTATCCACATAATATACACTGTCCTTAAATGATTCTATTGAAAATTTTATGGTTTTAGGTCAATATTTAATTGGAAAAAACAAAAATGAACTTCAAATGATGGAGGACTACCTCCCAGTTTCGTTCATTTTTCATTAAAACCATCAATTTTCAAGTATCACTCGAGTATCAATTATCTTATAAATATCACTACATGAAAAATTACCCTTTTCTCACGTGAGAAACGCAAATCAATGACTGAATTTTACATTTTTCAATCTTTTTTGAAACACCCCATTTTCAACTAATTTTGGGACACCTTCAAATTGTTTTACCTTTTAGGACTCTTATTTTTTTCACACACCTTTTTCTTCCCAGTTGGGATACCCTATTCTTTTATCCCTTTTGGGACACCCTCGATGAAAGCCTACTGAGCTTAAACGTCGTGGCAGGGTTACCACTACGAATTAGGGGTAATGTAAGGCAAACAAATGCGTGTATTTAAATGACTTCTGAAAACCTTAAAGGTAGAAATTTTTCCTGGGGTCCGGACAACAACTACTCCAAGTTTCATCGAAATCGGTGGAACAGTTTAGCAATACATAAAGGACAGACAGAACATACTTTCCTTCTTTATATATATTTATATAGATAAAAACCATCATGTGTTGACTTAAACGTCATTACTTTCGTTAACGTTAACGTACACGTAAACCTTTCTAATGAGATGTTTCACAGTTAGGGAAATAGACAAGAAACACCGACAATGAGCGTGATTCCTGCAAACATGTTGTGGAACGTAGCTTAGGTCTACCTTAAATATATTTAACAGACAATTTCAATTTTGACTTAATTTATCTCCAAGTAACAACGGTTGTATTTTTGGAGAGGAGAGGAAATAAATTTTAACCTTGTTAATATTTCCCTATCATTCATTGTTACTGATATGATAACATTTTCAACACTTGAAACATATTTCATTCAAGTAATTAAAAAAAAAAAAACAAAAAAAAAAAACAAAAAAAAATGTTTTCTCTATTTCATGACCTAGCACGATAAAGTTTATTGATTGAACCAATTGAAATTTTTGAAATGTTTTAACGAAAACATTTTTCATATCAGATATGAATAACAATTTTCTCAAATGAAATTAAGCAATAGCGTGACGACACATCAAAATCATTTGCTTTACTAAATACATATATAAATATACCAGCTGATACCCGTTCGCTTCGCTGAGTGTATCTAAATTTAACTGATTGGTTAAAAGATTCCCTACGTTCATAGCGAAATATAAAAATTAATCTATTTTGACAGAATAATATGATAGATACTTTCAGACTTTAGTTACAAAGAAAGTTCATCAAAATTTGTAAAAACTACTTTTCAAGTAAGAGATGTTAGCTGTCTTACATCAGCTTCTATACGATTTTTAGTAAAAAAGTAACTCTATTCCTTCCTTTACACCTTGAAAATCTTTCATACCAAATGTCATTTAAAACCCTTATAGCTATTTTAGGGGGCATTCATTAATTGTGCGAGGCGTTTTTTGCGATTTTTGAAATCCCATCCCCTCCCCTCTGGTAAGATGTCATGAGATTTGGCATAAATCATTCCCCCAACCCGCAATCTAATGTTATATTTTTCAAAACAAAAAAAAACGTGATATTTAGGAGACCTTCCCTTTCCCCATAGTAAGATTATATGAGATTCGGCTCAACCCCATCGGCCCCTGAACGCTTCACGTAATTAATGGATTTTCCCTTAAAAGAATAGATTAGTAGCTATCCTACAGGATCTTTAACAAAACTTCATTAATATTCGTTCCGTTAAGTAATTGTAAAATTTTTAGTTTATACGTTTGTTTCTAATTAATATCTTTGATAATGAACAATGAAAAAATTCAAATATTTTAAACAATTTCATTATTAATTTTATCGGTTGTTAAATTGAAATTCATATTTATATTCCACTAAAAATTGTCAATTTTTTAATTTCAACGTTGTTAAGATTTCTTTAGTTATTGTGTAAAATTGTAGGAAAATGCGTTAAAATTCTTTTTCACAAACTTTACCGAAACTTTTTAAATGTACGGTTTCTGTAGGATATAATTGTTTTGCTATCCCATGGGAACCATGCACTATTCTAGCCTTAAAAGTAAGCTATATCATTCTCCCCCAAACTACCACATTGCAAAAATCATATCAATCTTTAACTCTGTGATAAACAAAAAAACATATCTATCCCACGGGAATAGTACACCTCTCCTGAGTAAACGGTAGGTCAAATTTTCTTAAGGAAAATGAGTTAAGACTTTATTTCGTGGATTTTAATGAAATTGCTTTTAAATACACGGTTCTTATAGAATACATACGTGTTTTGCTATCCCGTGGGAACCGTTTATTATTCCGGTATAAGAAGTAATCTATATCATTCTCTAACCCCTAAACTACCACATTACAAAAAAAATAAGTTCATCTTTTGCTCTGTAAAAAAACAAAAAAATATCTATCCAACGGGAATCGTAAATTTTTTCTGGATATAAAGTATACTATATGTTAAACCGGATTATAATCTATATCTATGCCAAATTTCATCCAGATCCATTCAGTACTTTTTGAGTGAAAGAGCAACAAACATCCATTCTTACAAACTTTCACGTTTATAATATTAGTAAGATGCAGGAATGACTGAACCATTAAACCGTTAAAGTTTCTGACGAAATAACCGAATTGTTACTGGAACTTTTGGTTATCATTTGAGTAAGTTTATAACGTAATCGAAACGTCTATGTTCAATATTTCTCGTCTATATTTCAAGTTAACTAGTTTTGAAGATTGCCTTATAAGATAAACTTTGTTTAATTTTTTAAGGGTTTCATTGGATGAAAAAATGGAAATATGGACCGGATACCCGAAGAATATCTTCTCTGAATGTCTTATTGAATATAAATAACCTCAATAACAGCAAGTTAACGGAAATATTTGAACAACGCCACGGATAATTTTAAACAACATATTTAAACTCTTCAAATAGACAAATTGCCTTTTAAATATGTCTACAGTCTAATTTTAGTACGTAAACAAAATGAGAATTAGACAAAATTACAGTGCTGATAAAACTCCGATTAGATTATTCAAATGCATTCGTTATACGACTATTTATATAAGCATAATAAATAATTTACATTAGATAGTAAAAAAAAAACTGAATAATTGCAAAACGCATTCAATCTCAGCATTAATATCATTATAGTTGTATTCCATTCCGTTTTCAAACCGGGATTCTCATAATCATTTCTCTCTGTTTTCAAACGAAACGGAAAACACTCATACACATAAAGATTTAAATATATACCAAGTAAGTGGGCAAAAGCAAGAGAGCGCGCATAAGCTAAACTTTATAGAAACAAGATCAATAACTTTATATAGTAAGAGTATCAAAGTACCAAGTAGGCTATTCCTCGTTAAGACTACCTATAGGCCATTTAAAACTTACTTTTATTAGTTTTGAAAAAAACAAAAGAGCATCATCACGAATAAAAAAATACCAGAAACTTTGTTTGAAACTAAACTTTAAACAAGATTAGAAGGTAACTTGATAAAACTTAGTAAGTTTTATAATTAAATAAAAAAAAAATTAAAAAGTACGTTGATTTCGAAATAATCGGCCATTTGCAATGAGAGCGTGCACCCATATTAAGTATGTGTATGAATGCACGTAGGAATTATTAAATAAATAAAAAAATTGAAAACATCTGCTTGTAAACTTGATTTTAAGCACCCTTTTCCATCTCTTTCATATTGAAAAAATTTTAAATTCAAATTTTATTCTTTTTCCAATTGTTTAAATAGAAACTTTCAATTGTTTAAAATAAATAAAATTTCGACCAATCAATTGGCGCCATTTAAAACAAAGAAGAGACGCGGCAATGACAGTGACAGCGCAATGCTGGGTTCCAGACATGTTTTCGGGGAGATGACCACGAAAAAGTTGACGAAACTCGTATTTAATTCGATAAAACTAGTTTTAGATAACTTTTATCAATCAAAAATTTGTTGCAATAATGCGTGAAAAATTTCGCTTGGAAAATTTAAGGATTGAAACGACAATGTGGTGGCATTTACGACAGAGACGCTGCCTGTAACCAACAAAGATGACAGGAGTTCTATTTATATTTAATGCATTAATATTTTAATTTCATTTAATTAAATTTAGTTTTGATTTAAATTTTTTCGCTTAAATAGTTTAGTTAATGATTTTGTACGAATAGATTAAGGATAATTACTTACTTGCGCTAATCCAATTTCGACAATGTCCCTGTGGATTTCCTTGATTTCAGTTTTTAAGTCGTCGTTCTAAGAGAAATGAAATTTGTTTAATAGGAAGAGTTTGATTAAAGGTTTAAGTGGGTAACTTACTTGAGGGTCGTCTTTGAGTTTCCAGATGAGAATCTATAGGAGGAAAGGAGTTTTAATTGTTTGAGAAAATGGTTTTTGTTTGAGATAGGTTTCGTGTACCTGGTGGTTTCTAATTGCCGTTTTTAGCTGGTCTTGGTTATGACTAATCTCCTGTTGAATGTCTTTAGGCACTTCCATTGTGATTTATAACAAATATTCCTTGTTTAAAGACGATGGAAACCACGCGCGCAACAGGCCTTGTAATTTGTAACCCCACGATCTGTGGGCTGTGTGCAGAACTCTGAAGTCTGAACCGACCGAATACCCGTTGTGTGTTAAAAACTCCGCACACCGAATTTTTCCCGACAACAAATCAATTCGAACACATCACCGTGTGTAAAAAGTTTACGCGTCCCCCGAATGGGTCGATGGAAAATTTTGACGACCACTTGACACTTGTTCAAGTGAAAATTCGATTAATTAACTAGTTTTGATTGGAAAAATGTTCTTGTATTGTTCGCCCCGCAAACTACACGGCGTTAATTCTCGCGTTTCGTCCTCTTCTCACGCGTTTCTCAAGAGACAGATCGTATCGAGACTAGCGCCACGCCATGCCATCACCAAGAACTATTCTCTAGTTTTTTCAATTCAACGTGAAGGACTTTCGACTGAATTTCACCAACTGTCTTATTATTTTTTTAATCCTGAATCTTTAATCGGGACGTGTACAAGAGAACGAGTGGCGTTTTCCCGTGTTTCAATCAATTTTTTTTCCAAATAACCTGTGTTGTTAAGGTTATAAAAAACAAGTGAGTATCGGACCCGGTTTTACATACACATTCACACCAATGGACATATAACGTGTTGATTTATCTTAAAACTAGGTCCATTCGAAGTGATGGCGGGAAAACGTGCGGCCACGACTGAATTAAATCACAACAATTGGGATGAGGACGAAGAACGAGAAGATGCTGGTACATTTAAACAGGCCCCACTAGAAGTCCTACAGATGAGGGCCCGTAAAAAAGCCAAACGACGCATCCCACAAAACGAGGTACACATACAAGCTAAACTCCAGGTTTAAAAAAATCTGAAATTATTTTCTTGTAGGAAGAAAGCACGAAAAACATCTTCAGCACGTTTGCTGGATTTTCCAAACCACCAACGACAACGTCATCGTTTAATTTTTTATCAAATACCGTTAATAATGGATTTTCATCGACCAGCAGTCCATCGAAACAAACCCCCATAACAACGAGTTTATCGACCGATAAAAACACGGAGTACTACTCGAAATTGGCGGGTCTCAACCAAAGTTTCCTCGATTGGATTAAAGTTCATGTCGAGGCAAATCCACTATGCATATTAACACCCACGTTTAAAGACTATGAGCGACACATCGAGGAAATCAATAAAGAAAAAGACTTGAAAGTGGAGACATCAAAACCGCCCGAAACGACCTCAAATTCCTTGTTTAATCCTCTCACAACAACCACATCGACCCCGTTCGCATCCTTCCCGAAAACAGACTTCAGTTTTGGAAATGCCAAACCGTTCTCGTTTGCAAATGTTTGTTCAACGCCCAAACCGGCTGAACCCGCTGAAGAAGACGACGACGAAGAGCCTCCGAAGGAAGAGTTCGTGCCGGTCGTTGAAGAAGGCCATGTGTATACGATCAAATGTAAGGTGTTTCTGAAGAAAGGCAGTGAATTTGCGGAACGGGGTGTTGGACAGTTGTATCTGAAACCGGTGGAAGGATCGGAAAAAACGCAGTTGATAGTCCGTGCGGAGACGGCCCTCGGAAATTTACTGTTAAATTTAATCGTGTCACAAAATATTCCAATTAGTAAAAAGGGAAAGAACCACGTGATGTTAGTTAGTAAACCAATGCCGGAGATGGATCCGACGGCGATTCTAATCAAAGTCAAAACGGCAGAAGACGCCGACGCACTCCTAAACGCTTTAGAGAAATACAAAAAATGATTTTGAAATTATTTAAACACAAACAATTTGTAATAAATTCCCCAATTGTAAGATAAAAATATTTTATTTTCCAAAACTTGTACATTATTTTTAAAACTAAAACCTAATTACATGAGAATATTGCTACGGGCGTACCATTTTTTCCAATGGTATTATAAAAAATTATTATTAAATTTGTTCCCGATGAAAATAAAACCGTACATTGTACGATACAATTTACAGACTATAGATACATACAGAAGGTTCATTTCAGGTTCTCAATGCTTCGATACTTAAACATGGGTACATTTTATATGTTAGAAATGTAATTGTAATTAATGCAAATATCAAAGATTCTGTGAATTTTTTCAACAACTGCACCAAATAAAAATCTTCCAGATCAACGGTGTGAACAAAAAGTGCAATAGAAATCATCGGCATTTAGACCAGAGCTAAAGCCTTTGAAAATGGTAAAAAGTGAAACAAAATTATAGTAGGTTCGTTCGCGGTACCGATCCGGAACTGGTAAAGAATCAATCCAAGTGGATAGGATAATCGCCAAACGCATGCACGCTTATGAATAAACTGATTAAGGGTTATTTTCTCGTGAACGAGTTTGAAACTGTTCGGAAGTAAGACGAGGATTAACGAGAACCCACGAAAAT
Source organism: Sisyra nigra (assembly GCA_958496155.1). Taxonomy (NCBI): domain Eukaryota; kingdom Metazoa; phylum Arthropoda; class Insecta; order Neuroptera; family Sisyridae; genus Sisyra; species Sisyra nigra. The sequence goes on along the minus strand of OY292313.1, from coordinate 3,661,113 downwards.
TATTAATTGAATAGAACATTGACAGCCGTTGATGCCTTGTTCACACGAGTCTACTTTGGTTGATCGATCAAAAGTGGAATGAAAAATCTAGTGTGATGACTCGTTCAAACTTTTTTTGATCCACTAAAAAATTGATTACGGTTCTCACACGAGATTTTTCATTCAACTTTTTTTGATCAACTCAAAACGGGCTACTAAAATTGACTCGTGTGAACGCAGCATGACAGCAAAACTGGATTAAGAATAGCCACAATTTAGCAAACTGCGCATGAGTAAGAGAATCGAATTTTTCATCATAACAAAAATCTGCGGATCGCTAGAACCAATATGAATGAATCAGTAACGAACGCATTTCGTGTGAACCGCGAATATCGGATCGTAACTCGGCTCATAAACTTGCATGCGCTTGGCGATGATTCTAAAACGGTCTTGAACATCCGCGAACGAACCTAGTAGAATGAAACCCATTAGAAAAAGAAAAGAATATAACAAAAATGAAAGGAAAAATAAATTACGGTCCATCTAAGGTTGTCAAGTGGAAGGGGGGGAGGGGTTTGAGGGTAGAAATCTCGATTTTCGACAAAACTACAAGTCCTATGGAAAAAAGCTAAAATAAGGCGAAAAAATAAATATTTTAAATCAAAAAAATTACAGTGTATTTGGGACATTAAAACTCAAGTTTTTAAAAAATTTCATGAAAATTTTTTTTTTTTGTAAAATATAAAAAACCAATACACTTGATTATTGGAATTTTTCACATAAATTTTTAGGTTATGTGAAAAAAGGTGAGCACAAAAGTTGTAGATCTTCTTATTATCTACAACTTTGCTATTTAACTTTTTCCCATAGGACTTATAGATTTGTCGGAAATCGAGATAAACCGTTTCTACCCTTAAACCCCTCCCTCTTTTCCACCTCAAATCGACCGTAATTTATTTTTTCTTTCATCTTTGTTATATTATCTTCCTTTTCTAAGAGGTTTCATTCTACAATAATTTTTTTGGGTTCAAAAATTATCGACCCTGGTTTAATTATTATGGTAACTTTCTTTACACCACGTATGCCTTGTACCGTACAATGTACGGTTTTATTTCCATTGGGAACAAATTCAATTTTTTTTATCTTATACTCTAACATTTACAAAATATTTTCTTTTTTTTTTTTAATAGAATTGACTAAGAATTCAACAAATAAATTAAAATAAACCAACTCTCAAACGGATTAAGTTTTTTGCGAGATGTACGCCGAGGAGTTTGAATCGAGGCCACCGCTCATATGTCTAAAATGAAGTTCAATGTTATCCTGGAACGCTTGTAAATTTTCCTCGGCCAATTTCGTACGAATCTGTTGCACTGAGCCTTCCAACACTTTTAATTCGTACGAATTTTGATCGGAATCGGCCAAACTTTTGACCTGGAGCATCAATGCGGTGAGATCAGTAATTAAATCGAGTAGTTCTGGATTTGTGACGACATTGTTACTCGTTTCGGCGTTGTTGTGCCGCTCGACTATTTCGGACGCGTCCTGGTGGCATCGTTCTCGTAGATGACTAGGTGCCAACATCGCGGCGATGCTCGACTCAGGCGCGATCTCCTGACAATAGTGTTGTACCTCGTTCAGATAGTCTTGTAAATCTCGATTCATCCGCTCCAGTTCGATCAAAAGTCCCGCATAACGTCGAGCAAAATCTTCTGGCAGAGCATCGCCGTAGGATTTTAGCTTTTCCGCCTCGGTGTTCATCTCTTGTAACTTTTTTACTTTCACCCGTTTCGAGTTTAAGATTTTCGTCACACGAACGATTAGCTCTAAGAGTTTCACGGGAAAACCACCCAGGGTACCTTCGTCGGGAAGAACGGATTTCTGGGCCGATAACTGTCCTGATAACAACGGATCGTTGTTGTTTCTCAACGAACTAGGTCCTGCTTTTTGGTTATTTGTCACCCCCAACGCAACATAGGCCGGTAACGAAGCTCTAGGTCGGAATTTCTGTGAAAACGTGCTCAAATTAATCGTCTCGGGTGGTTCATTCGACAACACTTCATAATCCGGAATCGAATGCGTTCCCAAACCAGGTCTTTCAAAGGTAATTCTGTAAGTATTATTCGATGTATCCACAGCATCGATTGATCCCGTGAAAAGTCCATCCTGTGGTTTCCTTAATCTAGCTGTAACCTTCGTACCGATAACCAATTGTAAAGGAATTTCATTTGGTAAATCTTTACTAAAATTAGTGAAATCGGTGGTTTTTCGTTGTTGTAACGCTCGGATTTTATTGCGTTTCCGTTCGAGTTCTTTGCGTTCTTCTTGGAAGAACGACTGAGAGCATCGCCGTGGCTTTCCCATCATACGTCGAATCTTGGTCCATTGAACACGAGATAGTTCACGGGTCTTTAGTTCAGGGAACGACTCTCGGAGGCATATCATAAAATCATTGTCACCTTCGAATAACGTACGATCGATGTCACTATAAAACCATTCGAAGCATACCCATTTGTGAGCTTTTGGAAGTTTGAGTAGGTTTCGAAGCCGCATTCCGATTTTTTGACCGACCTTACGGTCGGCTGATAAAACTACGTTAGAAACGTTAGGTTTGATGTCACGAGAATCTTTGATATCGTCACGTTGACTTGGGGTGTATCGTTTGCTGGGGGTTGTAGGCGTTCGTTGTTTGTTTGGAGTGTATAGTTTAGTGGGACTTTTCTTAAAGGGTGACGATTTGGGACCACGTTTAGGAGATGCACGTGGTGGTGGACTGTTGACGATGTCGTCGTCGAAGAACAAACGATTTTTCTTACGGATTCGAGCTGGCATTCCGCGACGATTTAATGGTTGTATTGGCGGTGTTGGGGGCGGTTTCGGCGATGCTTTGGCTCCGACACGTTGCAATCCCAGTGCTGCCGGTCCCAGTGTATCCATATCAGTCTCGTGGTCATCCTCTTCGATCACCTCCTGCTTTATATTCACTACTTCACTTTGATCCACGTCCATTTTTTCCACTTTCATCTTCGAATGCACTTCTTTGGCTAAAAATAACAATAAAAACGTTCAATTCAATCAAAAACACGTAATGTAAAAGCTTTGCGATACGTTTAAATCGACTTTCAATAAATAAAAATTTAAATATCAACAATATACAGTCTTTTATGACGTCGTTGTGATTGTAGTTGTGACATTTATTTGAATGTATTGAAATTTGAAAATTTCAAACCAATCACAACATAAACTTAGTGTTTTGAATCAATTACCGAGAATGTATTGTAAGAAAAATTAGTAGTAATGATTCATTGGAATTTGATTAAGGTAAAAATTCAAATTTACTTGATAAAACTTTTTAATTTGTTTATAAACGATGAAAATAATAAAATTAGAAATCAAACTCACTTTCAAGTGCGTCCGCCATGTTGACATAAATTATAGGGAATTACTAATAAAAATAAAGGCACTAAGTTTAAAACTTTGATATATTATCATTTATTTTGCGATAATATGATTAAATATTAAATTTTTCAATGTAAAACAATAAAATTTAATAATTTAATGATTATATTTAATGAAAAACAAATACAAATTAAATGACAAGTAGAGACAAACAAGTTTTCGATGTTGGTAACACGCTTAAGAATGTTTTTGGGTATAATGTATATGCAACTCTCGTACAATACAATACAATACATCAAAGATGTGTTTTTAAGAAGTAATTCAAATAACAATTGAAGTTATTGGTTAGATACGAAAGAAACACCTTTGAAATGTATAGTATTGTTTGCACAACCATATTGTACGATTTATATTCGAACGCATCATAAGTTGACTAGCTTAAAAATGAAATGCGCAATCGTATAAAATTTTTAAAAATCTTCAAATCATGACGATCCAAACTCAATCATCCATTTCGTATATTTATCCAAATCCTCCTTCGACACACTCTTTTTACATTTCAAAATTGCATCGTGAAAATCTTGTTTCGTAACGGGTTGATCCAATTCATCTTTACATAGCTGTTTTATTTGGTCGGGCTTCAAACCGTGAATGACTTTCCGCATGCACATCATTGAAGCATCACGACACACATTTGTGATATCAGCCCCTGAATATCCTTTCAATTGAATCGAAATCTCTTTGAAGTCAATGTCACTTTCAAGTTTTACATCTCTTAAATTAATCTTGAGAAGCAGTTCACGACCAGCGTCATTTGGAAGCGGAATATAGATCCGTTTTTCGAGGCGTCGTCTTAGAGCCTCATCGATGTCCCACGGGAAATTGGTGGCGGCTAAAACCATTACAACCTTTCCTGGTTCCACGGATGATGGAGTGATTCCATCCATTTGTACCTAAAAATTGGAAATATAGATCTGCATCGATACTATTCTCAAAGCCGTAGTGTGGGTGGTGCAATAAAGATTCCCTTTTATCTTTGGAAATCTCACGCTACGGCTCTGCTTGTTCTTACTAATAGTTCAGATTTGACCCGTCTGGAAGCTTCATGTTCGGATTCAGAGCCTCGCCGAGAGCACAAAGAGTCGATTTCATCGATAAAAATGGTACTTGGTGCATGATACCTTGCTAATTCAAATAATAAACGCACCAACTTTTCAGATTCGCCTCGATATTTAGACGTTAACGTTGAAGAAGAAACATTAAAGAATGTTGTTCCACACTCCGTAGCGACTGCTTTCGCGAGCATAGTTTTTCCAGTTCCTGGAGGACCTACCATCAAAACTCCTTTCCATGGACGACGAATGCCTAATCAATTTAAGGTAAACATTTTTATATTCGATAAAAGAATCTTCACCTTTGAAATATTCTGGCATCCACATTGGAAGAACTACAGCTTCTTCTAATAATCGCTTCGCCTCATCCAAATCGGCGATATCGTCCCAGTGAACGCCAGGATTTTTATCAACAATATCTCTCTCTAGCATATCGACCAGGTCTCGATCAATCGGACTGCACTCAAAACTTGGTTTTGTTCCACTTTCTGAAGCTTCTTCCTCTGCTTTGTCGATCTTGTGATTTTTGATCCGATCGTCGATCACTTTTCGATTAATTGATTTCCGTGATGGTCTTGGTTTGGTCGTACGCCGTTTTTGAGTTTTTGGTTCTTCGTCATCCGGTAGCGACCAGACGTAGGGATCATTTTTGGCATCAATCGGAGGGGTTTCAATTGAAATATCTCTAGTTGGCAGCTCGTTGCCTTTGAGGGCATCCAATGCTGATTGGGTTGCTTGCAGTTCACCAAACTCGACCACTATATCGTTGTAAACCTTTTGCCATTTGGTCTTTCGCATTTGTTCCGTGATGGACTTGAGAAATTGGGTGATCATTTGAATCACACATTGATAGTGGATATTTGCCGAATCGTAATTACCAGTGAAGGCCAATTCACGTGCTATCGTTATAGTTTCCCAAATTTTCGAAATAGGAATCTCCATTTGTTCTGTACTTGGTTACTGGCAAATAAATAGTAACAGTGTCATAATGACTTCGATACAAATCTCGTTGATTTTTTTCTTAGTTTTCGTCAGAAACGTAACTTCTGAAGATGATCCGGAAGTTGAGAATACTTTGAAAATTTGTCGGGATAAACATATTTTGGTTGGTGGTAATAAAAGTGACTTGTATAAGATTGTGGATGTTGCCGAGAGAAGTAAATTGGAGTTGCAATGCCATTATTGGTAATTAATAGCTTATGTTACTCAGTGATAACATAAGTTATAGTCTAAGAGCTAGCAACGTTTTCGGGAGAGAATTTTAGGTCGGCCAGTTTTTATATATGTTATCTCTCGCACTTTCCCGGGCATCATACGGGCTGTCGGTGACAATTGGGCGGGCGCAAGTTGACCTAGGTCATTCATTTTTGTCCATTCATTCATAAAATTGTTTTCATCACATTTTGTGAGTTTCATCGTCGTTGAAATTTCTTACAAAATTAAATTGCTTGTTGTTTGTCTTCTTATGGCGCATTTTTTGGAAACAGAGCGCGGTGGCCGAAAACTCCAGCAACAGAATTGAACGCGTCAGTGACAATTTCACTGGTTGCTTCACGCGTTGTACGTGCTCGATTTTTGGCGACATTAACGACGCTAATTACCTCATACAAAGTCGGATCAGGAGGATGAGTATGTTCTGAACGTATTTCTACATCAGCACCGGGCATCGGATTCAAAATTGTATGCAAGCGAGCTTTGCAAATTCGTTTCTTTTCACATTTCCAGTGTGTTTTTAATGTATTCTCTGCTTCTTTTACATAAGCATAACCATCGTAAAGCAGTTTTCGGCCACCGCGCTCAATTTAATTTTGTAAGAAATTTCAACGACGATGAAACTCACAAAATGTGATGAAAACAATTTTATGAATGAATGGACAAAAATAAATGACTGAGGTCAACCTTTGCCCGCCCAACTGTCACCCGCCCAGTTGTACCCGCCCAATTGTCACCCGCCCAGTTGTCCAGATCCCGAAACTTGTAGAAAATAACATTTTACATAAAAAATGTTCAGTGACTAATTTTTGTAAAGTCGCTAGTTTGCCCGCTACAAGCTTGGAAAGACTGGCTCGAGCTGACGTCATTTGAGTAGCCGACCGTTCAGAGATACAGCCGTTGTGCCGACATGAATACAATGAGCTTTCCAAGCTTGTAGCGGGCAAACTAGCAACCTTACGAAAATTAGTCACTGAAACTTTTCCTTTTTTTCTGAAAATTTCAATATTTTACCTCTCATAGGTGCGATGCGCACTAATAAACGCAACCCCTCCCGACAGCCAGACAGCCCGTACGATGTCCGGGATAGTGCGAGAGATAACATATAAAAAAACTGGCCGACCTAAAATTCTATTTTTTTCCACGTCGCTAGCTTTTGTACTATTAAATTTGGAAAATTTTTAAGCTATGAGATCGATGATCAACAATCAAAAGTTTGGTACAAACAAGATTACCTACGTCGGAATGCTCCTGTAGAGGTGCAGTTAGGGATGCATCGAAACTTGTCTTTAAACCGGGTTCATGTGACCCCACAACATACATTGATCATCCAAAAAGTTGATCGAAACGATGGTGGAATTTATTACTGTCATAGACTCAATGCTGATCCCTCCGAATATAAATACAACTATCTTATAGATGGTATATTATATGTTTTAAAGTTTAATCAAAATTTTTTTTTAAAACGTAATATTTAAAGTGGTCTATTCGAATGGTTCGAATCCAGTCGTTGGATACATTGAGGAATGGGAAGAATACGATGGTGATTATTTTAAGCCGGTGAATGCGTTGTTTTTGACTTCCAAAGCGAATGAATTTGTGCTTATCAGAGATAAGTGGAAGATCGATTTGAGTCTTCGTACTGAATGGGAGCCTTGGGGTGTTTGTGTGACATGTGGCCGTCCCGTGGGACACGGCGAACGTCGTCGAACTGGAAGTTGTCGAATCAAAATCACAAAACATTCAACTGTAAACAACCTATTTTACCGAATATTAGTCAATATTAAATGTATTGCTCGAAGACATTTTAGGCCATGATGATACAGGAAAAACCATAAACTTTTATCTCCGGTATCTCCTAATCCATACATTTTTCTTCGAAAGCTATTCTGTACGTTTTTAAGAGCACTAAATTTGTTACAAATTAAGCCCAACCGAAGCTCTACAGTTCAATGGGTTACCGAGCTATGGCACTTTGGAAATAGGTCAGTTTTTCACAAACATTGAAAATGTTAATTTTAGACCTTTTTTGGACCGAAGTTGCGTCAAAACCACGGATCCTACGAGCAGAACTTGTTGAATATTATTTGTGGGGAATTTAATTAGCTTTAAATTAAGTGTAAAGCGGGGTCTGTAAGCCTCGTAGTTCTCTCACAATCTAGGAGAACTTATAGAAGGAAAAATTGCATTTTGGTGGGTACTCCCAGTATTGGTGGATCTTCAGAGTTGTCTTGTGGCTCGTCACCGTCGTTCTCTTCAGTGATAAGGGCAGTATTCTTGCACATTTCCCCAGAGCAGATAGCGCACATTACAGAACATTTAAGCCTTGCTTTCAGGAAAGTGTACCTCTTGCACCTCTGCACCCCTTTTTGCATTTACAAGAGAGGAGTTTTAGGAGCTCTTTGGGGGCAGGAGCTTGCCGACTGGCAAACTGGATGAGTTTAGTCGAAATCATGCATGTTTAAAAATCACTTCATGCAACAAAAAAGTGTTTAGGTACATTTCTGGGAAAATGCGAGTCTACCTTTTATAGGTTTTTAAAGATTTTTAGAGAACTAAGAGACTTACAAACCCCGCTTTGTACTTAATTTACAGATAATTAAAGTGCCTATAAAATATATTTTGTAAGTTCTGCTCGTAGGATCAATGGTTAACAACCCATTTTAACAATAACAGCAACAACAAAGAAACTATTATATATACTATACAAATATATATATATATATACCATAACTCCTAATCCATGCATTTTTCTTCGAAAGCTATTCTGTGCGTTTTTTAAGAGCAAGAAATTTATTACAAATTAAGCCCAACCAGAGTTCTGCACGCCAATGGGTTACCGAGCTATGGCACTTTGAAAATAGGGTAGTTTTTGTTGAAAATTTTAATTTTATACCTTTTTTGAACCAAAGTTACGTCGAAACTATGGATCCTACGAGCAGAACTATTTGAATATAATTTATTGGAAATTTAATTAGCTTTAAATTAAGTGCAGAGCGGGGTCTGTAAGCTTCATAGTTCTCTCAAAATCTTAAAAATACCCATATAAGGTAAACCCGCATTTTCTCAAAAATGTACCTTAACACTTTTTTGTTACATTGTAGGTAAGCTCCTACCCCCGCACAGCTCTCAAAACTGCTCTCTTGTAAATGCAAGAAAAGGTTCAGGGGTGGCTGCACTTACCTGAAAGCAGGGTCTTGATGTTCTGCGATCAGTGTTACCTGCTCTGGACAAACGTACAAAAATACTGCCCTTATCATCATTGAAAAGGACGACGGTGACGAGCCTGACGATCCACCAATACTGGAATACGCACCCAAATGTGATTTTACCTTACATGGGTTCTCTAAGATTTAACGGCGAACTACGAAGCTTACAGATTCCGCTCTGCGCTTCATTAAAAGCTAATTAAATTGCCTACAAATTATATTCAACAAGTTCTGCTCGTAGGATCCATGGTTTCGATGCAACTTCGATCCAAACCAAAACTAAAATTTTCAATTTTTGAAAAAAACTGGCCTATTTTTAAAGTGCCGTAACTCGGTAGTCCATTGACGTGGAGAACTCCCAGTGGGCTTGATTTCTAACAAAAATGCTCTTAAAAAAGGTACAGAAAAGAATCTGTACAGAATCTGAAAAAAGTTTAAAAATGTCCCGGTTTTTCCTGTACAAAAATGTTTCCGCAACTTTTTGAAAATACGTAGTCCTGATGGGTCTTAATAACATACAAAAAAATCATAGATTTAGGTTGATCATAGATCACCCCTTTAAGAAATGTATCTTATAAGGGTCAGGAGGTAGAACTTACAAGAGATATTGTGGATCATTGGAAATGGTGCTCTTCACCTGATGTTTTATTATTATAACAGTGTCTCAGTCAAGAAGGTCATCAGTTTAATGATTTTCTTCCTGAAATGGGTATAAAATTTGAAGTTGAATTGTTACAAATGACCCCAATAATTAACTCATATTTAAGGTGCTCTTAAGTCGTAGTTCTTATGCCTGACCTTTATAAGATAACTGTTACCAAAAAATTTTCTTGGAACAGCCTTTATATTAGTCTAATTTCAGACAATTATATTCTATTAAACGAATCCTTGTTTTAGTCGTTTTATAATGCCTCGATTAATCCGACCGAATTTTCGGTGGAATACCAAAAATACTTTTTGGTCAACTCATTCGAGTTTTCTTGTCATTCGATTACGTTTTGCGAGTTGTTCCCGGATGTGGGACGGCGCGTACGTTGGATACCGGTATTTGTACAAATCGAGCACTGCGAGGGCGTTTGTGATCCAGGTTATTGTTGTTCGATCGAAAGATTTGAAGTTTATAATAAATAACTTTTTAAGGAGCCCAAAAAGGATGGAAAACGTGGAAAAGCAAAGATTTCAAGTATCGGAAGAAATATGTTTTGGCCGAAGGTGCTCATTTGGTCATGGCTTGTCCTGAGTTAGTAAGGATAATGGGAAGAGTGTCTTTTTAAAAGGGCTAATTTATTTGATTCTCAATCTAAAGGTAGTTAACCGCGAATCTTAGTTCTATAGGAACATACCAAATTTATAGAAATTCTTTATAGCTGGGGTGCCCAAGCTGGGATTTCGGGATTTACTAAAGCGCGGCAGATTTATATACAGGGTGATACCTTGTACCTAGTTAAATACTTCCACCAAATATTAGCCCCCTATATATGGCCGCTCGTCAAGGATAAAGGATCAGATTAGTAAAAATTGAAAAAGCTCAAAAACTCCTAGAATATAGTAGAGCTTTTGGTTAACCGATTTCGGCCAAAAGCTTCGCGGCACATCTAGGTATAATATGGAGGCTGAATGCCAAATTTGGTGAAATTCGGATAAAGTTTTCGATACGATATGGCTGTCATACACTCACACACAGACATTCGTGACAGCCATATCGTATCGAAAGCTTTATCCGAATTGCATTAAACTTGAAATTTGACTTCCATATTATAACTAGTTGTGCCGCGAAGCTTTTGGATGAAATCGGTGAACCAAACGCTTCACTTTATTCTAGGAGCTTATGAGTTTCTTCAATTTTTTTCGAAAACGCTTCCAACGATTTTCTTTAAACTTACTATAGTTCTTAGACTCATTAGTGGCTACAACTTTTATTTGAATCTTTTTCCTGGGAAAATTTAAATCTAGACTGTATGCATATATACAAAAAAAAAATTTCAATTTTTTTCAGATTAGGTGAATCCCTCCTTGATAATCGTCAGATTATGAGACAGCATGTCTAAGGCATAAAGATGAACCATATATATCTTAATCTGACGCGCTTGTGCATTTCAAAATGGCGATTTTTTTTGCACATTCTAATAATGGCAGCGCCCTTGCGTCACATTCAAATCGTCAGAGGTTTGTCTTAGATTCACTTAACATCCCCTTAGAAAATCTGACGCGCTCGATTAAATTTTTTTTTCTTCACTTTCAACCCTTACCTACGACCACCCCCATCATAGAAACAATCCGATTAACATATGTACATTTTTAAAAATACTTAGGACATGGATGGTATCAATATCTGACGCCCTCGAGTATGTCCATGTAACAGTTTTTTTTTTAAATTTTTGAAAATTTATAGCCGTTCCCCCCACCGCTGAAAAGGTTTATATTATATGACATTTTTTCTTTTTATCATCTAAGCTTCGCAATCCAATAGGTCTCGATAACGCTCGAGTAAATCCCGATTTAGCATCGTGGGCTCCTATACTATTAGGAACGATTATTTCCTTAAAAAGGAAAGAGTAAAAGCCCTAAGTCCTTTTAAGCAGACATTTATATGCTATCAAATTTTTTTTCGTGGCTAAAATAAGTTTTATAGATCATCCCAAGATAAGATAATTGTTTGGAAGAAAGATGGTCTAACGTTGCATCCAGCTCATAGTTTTCAATCGAAAAATAAAACCGAACCGAAAATCATTGTCGATTCGTTCAGCACTTTATATTTACAGGATGTGACGATTGGGGAAGAAGGAAATTATTCATGCTTCGTTGATGATGTCCGCATGCAAATGAACATTGTCTATGTCGTTTCGAAATCAAAACTTTTAACTCAAGGTACTACCTATAAAAGTTAAAGAAAGTATAAAATTTCTTAAAATCTTCTTATTAAAAGCATTTCTTCGGCATATGATCTATCTTGGTTTTGTTATGTCGTTAACACTTTCGTGCTACTGTAGCGGATTGTTTCTGGCCTGGAAACGAAGACATACATTCAAAAATTACACTCAACTAACAACCTCGAGTACAACCATGAAATGAACAAAAATTGTCGACTAAATTTTTGTAATTCAAGAATTTCATATTTAACGCCAAAGCTGACGTCATCCTACGACCACTTCTTCGGCTTTGTCTTCGGCAAGTCTTTACGAATGTTAAGTCCACGACCTCATTCAAAACGCTTACAAATCGACGGAATTCATTCTTATTAACACAACGATCAATTGTTGTATATCACCCATGCGAACGAGGTGATTTCTCTAGGCGATTTTCTTTTTTTTTAAAAATGGCTGTGTTTATCAAGAGACTGTAACTTAACGCGAATTGTTTTTAAATTTAAAACGAAGCATGAATTTTGAACGATCAGTGTTATTTTTTATTATAATTAGTGCAATATCAAATTTGTGTAAAGGTAAGAAATATTGACGTGTTAATAAATTAAGACTTTTCTCGTCTCATTGAGCATTGAAATCACTCGGGTTAGTTGTCTTATGAAACATATTGTAGTAGTGTTCGATCGAGTTTTATTGTTGAAATACGAAGGATTAGGAGAAATAATGAGGGATTTTTGCATTTTTTGTTTTCTAGGAGCCCTGAGAAGATGTTTTGTGTGTCGATCACGAGGTGAACTTGGAAGTTGTAAGGATCCGTTTACGTTGAATAGTACGTTAGTGGTGGATGAAATCGGGGTCGAGGCACAACCCTGTGCTTCTGGATGGTGTGGTAAAATGATCGAGGGTGAATCAGCTTTTAAAGAAGGTTTTTAAACGTTAAAACTCGATGGGTTTATTTATTGAATTTAAATTTTTCTTTTCATAGAATATGGAATGGCGACACAAAGAATGTGTCTTCAACGTGGGCCATCAGATGGTGAAGAACGTTGTGCTAACACGGTTTGGGACTATAAAAAAGTTTACATGTGCTTCTGTTTAGGAGATCTTTGTAATTCGAGTCCTAATTTATTCGCCTCACCACTAATTTATTTAAGTCCTTCACTCCTCGTCTTTATCCTTCCCAGGTTTTTATTTTATTAAATAAATTAATTTACAAAAAAATGAAGTTTTTATTTAATTTAGATTAATAAATTAGAGGATAACAGAAGAGTTAGTCGTCGCGATAGAAAATCGAATCGGGTCGATTTGAGCTTAAACGATTCCCCTCAAGACCATTCGCCTGACGTTCGATTTGATGGCGTAAAAGTGCGTCGGTGTGTGGAAAATCTGAGAAAAACAAGCCTTTACTGTAGAGATAATCGACGAGATTCTTCGCCTCGAATCCTGTGATTAAATAGGGATCTGTAAAAGAAGTCGATGTAGAAAATTGGTTGGCTTTAACGCTATAGGTAAATACAAACCTTCTTCTTGTTGTAAAGCGATTTTAATCGGGTAAAGTTTTCCGGGATATCGTAATTGACGTTCGTAGGTCGTTAAGGGTATATTGAGAGTGTTAATGTGGCCATTTTGGGGTGGTACAGGTCGGTGTTGGATTAAACTACGATATGGAATCGGTGGAAAGTGGCGGGCCTCGAAGATGACTTGGCTGCGACCCGAGTATCCGTGGTTGGTGAACGTGGCCGTTTGTGTGAGATGAGCCTCGATCATCACCAGACACAGCTCCCACGCCAACAAGAACTGAAGTCCCTGAAGAAAACAAAACATGTAAGAGATTGACATGTTGTTCCTTTCATTTCTAATTTTTCTTTAAGTTTCTTAATATTTTGCAACCGAATCACGCGTTTTTTACAAGATCACGATTTTCGAAAAATCGAAGACGTTTACTTAACATGTTATCATGAGTGATGGCTTGTCGAAACCTACTTATTATCGAAAAAAAATACTCGATATAATCACATATTGAATGATTCGATTAAATTTTGATTTAGTATTGACTAGATTTGTTAATAAGACGCATAATATTGACGTTATCTCGCGACTTAGATTTGCATTGAACTTTCAATGATTGTATTATTATATTATAGTATGTTAATCGAGTTGGAAAGTGTGAGGGGGAGGTTTATCGTCGATATATATCAGCATTGCAAATGTAACAAGGTGATTGTGAATTGAGTCGCATTGACATTCACCTGAAATTTAATAATGAAAACTCGATTTTCTCTCAGCTTCGTACTTTGTGTTAGAATTGATTGAAAAAGTTAATTTAGTCACACGGTCAACGATGAATGAATGAAGAAATTAATTATGGTGTTGGTAGATGAAAAGAGTCATTGAAGGAGACTTTAAAATTTGTAAGGTCTTAGAATATTTGTACAGTTTTTGCGTCTTGAACGATTTTCTTTAAACGTGTTATAATTCTTAAACTGGCATTAATATCTACAACTTTTATTTGAAACTTTTTCCTGGGAAAATTCAAATCAGCAGGATTTTAATTTGAAGGAAATCGTTCACTTCTAGGGGATGAAATATTAATTTCTTATTGAATAGCTCGATTTTGATAATCCATTTTTATTGGTAGAACGTAATTTTAAATTCATCTCATATTCATTTTTTTATGAAAAACTCCACTCATAAGGGGTTAAAAATTAGGGATGAAATAATAAATTTTTCCTGGCTAACCCGATTTCGATAATTTTTTCTTCAATTACGTACATCGTACCTTTAAATTGTTCACATTTCAATTTGAGGAAAAATATCCACCCCCTATGGATGAAAATAGGGGATGAAATAGTAACGTTTAACTGAATTATAAAATTTTAATAATTTTGTTTCTATTAGAAAGAGTATTCCGCTAAGTTCTTTCATTACATTTAAAAGCAAAAAATGTCAACCCTTAAAGGCAAAAGGGGATGAAGTAGTAACTTTTAACATTTAACGGCCTCATATGAACAGCGCATTAAGTAGGTCTACCCATCTTCAAATAAATAAAATCAGTTATCGAACTTCAGATCACTAAAAATCGGGAAATAAATAAAAATTATAACAACATGAAAAACCAACCTCAAAATAAATAAAAACTGTTAAACAAAAAGTGCAGTAAAAAGTAAAAAAATATAATTGCGTATCAGGCAGTGTCTACAACTTACAAATTATTAGGATGATATAATGTACAACTATTGTTATTTTTGGAGTTGGTGTAAGTCAAGAAAATAAATATTAATGGTAATTTGTAAAAAGGTTTAGTTGGTAATTGGTATTTTGTAGTTTAAAGGTCGCTAGATATTGTTACAGTTCGAGTATATTGTTTAAAAGTTCATTTGAAAAATAATTTTCTTAAGGTATTTTCGTTTTTTTGCTAACTACCAATATAATCGTATTTCCTTGGCTGACACCAACTCCAAAAATAACAATAGCTGTACATTAAATCATTCTTATAATTTGTAAGTTGTAGATACTGCAAGGATACGCCATTATTTTGTTACTTTTTAGTGCATTTTTTGTCTAAGGGTTTTTATTTATTTTGAAGTCAGTTTTTCATTTTGTTATAATATTTATTTTTTTGGAAAATATTTTAAAAAAATTAATTGGTCTTATTTTTGAACTCTGATATCTATAAAATGGTTGATATGGAAAACGTTTTTCTAAGGATCCTTTTTGGAGAATATAAAATTGTCTTTAAATCCCTTGTTTTAGATTGTTGTTACGACGAACTGTGTCAAAGTTATAAAAATTTAAAGTAAAAAATGTATAATCCTGGTTAATATAGATGGAAAATGAACAAAATAGATGAAGGCAAGCCTTAATATTGATATTAAGAGCTGGCGTTGGCGTTAAAATTGTTGTTGTAATATATACTATCAATAATGGACCGTTTATTTTGAAAGTGGTGTAAGTCCATTTGCAGCCCCTAATTATACATTATTTTAGTTATATTCGCCTAAAACAGATTTATATAATCAAACTACATATTGATAAATTAATAAAAACATTGCATGACTTGATATAATTAACCCAAATTTTTAAATTGACAAATACGCAAAACCTTAATTATCTGGAAACAAGAGAACATGGACTTACACCACTTTCAAAATAAACGGTCCATTTTATCGGACACCATAAGAAAAAATTTTTTTAATACTTATAAGTAAAAGTAGCTACTAAGACGCACCGAAGAAAAGTTATATTTTATTGATGTCCAGTTGAAAAAACCTGCCCGTAAAACTTACAGTTAAAGTTTTGTTAGGATTTGTTTTTCCACTTGTCCGTTCAAGTTTCACTTCTACTATGTGTCCGAGCACACATTTTTTTTTATTTATAATTTTCTTTCACTAGATAGTCAAGGAGGTATTTTATTCGGTCCGAATTTTTGAGTTTTTCACCGGAAATGCACGTTTTGAGGTCCTCTGAATCCAAAAAAAAAAGTTTTTAAAAAAATGTCTGTTTGTGAAATTCACTAAACTTGGAATTTTGCCTTCACATTTCATCTAGTTATACCCCGATAAACTAAAAATTTTGACATACTTTTGAAAAGAAACTTTGAAAAAAGTGCTAAGATCCAAGTTTAAATTTGAATTATTTTTAACATTTATCTCTAGATGTAGCTATAACAAAAATAAAGCTCCTTTAATTATCTTACAAAAATGTTCACATCATATTTTTCCTAAATCTTTTAATTGAGAAATGATCGAAACTCGAATAAAAAACTTTTTTGGTCATTACACCTCGTGTATTGTCTCTAATTTCTATCGATTTTCCATGAAATTTTCGTAAGTTTCTTTCGAAATATCGCATCTACATTACCAAGATTGAATTCAAAACCTTCATATACAGAATAAAAGACAATTTGTATTTGTCATGATTTTTTTTTCTTTCTTTCTTTTCCATCCATATAATAAAAGTGTTGATTTAATTTTAACATTGTCTGGCGTTGTAATTAACGAAAAATTATTCGTTTCAGTCTATACGTCTTCTGTCGAAATTAGATTTTTAATAAATCGAATTACAAATAAGTAAATATTGCATAACACATATTTTGGTTGCCAAAAATGAATTGAAGCAATTTAACTTTAACGAAACGAACAATGAATCGGATTTTTTTAGAACGATTCTCGTTTTATTGTTTAAAATTAAAATGATTAATTGGAATTTTTAATGGGTTAAATATTCAAATTTTTACTTGAATTTCTTACGATTGAAGATGTAATTGTTCAGTTGTAATCAAACTGGAATTTGACCTTATTCTTTACTTGATGGAAACGTGTAATAAAATTTTAATTTGTTCCACAATTTATTTGGAATTTATATATTTATATGTATATAAAGATAGACAAATGCCATTGCTGCACTTTGAGATGAAATTCTTTTCTCACCAGAACTTGGCAAACAATAAACTCCACACGCCAAAAAAGGATTTCTCGATCAAACGATGACTGCCTTATTTGAAACATTTTTTTTTTAGAAACTGTAACGAATCTATTTTGAAATGAAAATAAAGCAACGGGAATTTCTCACAACCATCAAAAATTATGAGGCTTCAAACTAATTAATTTTTACGCTTACCTCACATCCTTATAACAATATGAAATTATTTTAGTCATAAAACAAATTATTGCTTTACCCCAAATACATAATTTTATTCATTATTTCAATGGCAACAAATAAAATTATTAATTAAGAAAAAAAATTAAAATCCACACCGGTTTTATTAAATACAACATATTAACTAGAACAAGCCCTTGTCAGTCTGGTCTTTGTAATATTTCAAGCCATTTATTGCCTGCTATTGTTCGAGTAAATTTCCAATTGAATATCAATGTCATATTTTCCCTTGAATCTATAAGGAAACATGAAAATCCTACGCTCGCATCCAACGTGATGGTAAATAAATTGCAATGTTTAACGATGAAATTATTTGCAAACAAAGGGAAAATTACATACATTTAATACGCATTCTCTCCGCGATGACTTAACATTTATCATTGTATTATTACATATATTTACTTTATTCTTTTTTAAATTATGGTTCTTCAAACGCGAACAATTCAAATAATTAAATCAAGTGAGGGAATTTCGTAACGTTTGCACTATTAAAATCAGATTTATAACTTCTGAGGCTCGTATCTTGAAATGGAGTGGTTTAAATGAAAAATGCATTCTTTGCGAAAATAACGATTATAAAATTGTCTATTAAATTTGCGTGCTCGGTTTTTTTCTAAGTTCAAAATTTTTGAGATAATCAACTATTAAAAGGTATTAACATTTAGTTAACGTTTTGAAAATTTTGGATTAGGTATATTTGGAAAATAATGCAGTATTATAGAAAAAAAAAAATTTTTTAATTAAAAGTAAAGCTCATGAAATTTTCTATTAGAAATATTGTTTGTAATTTTTTCTAAAAATTTTTTTTTCTTTTTTTTTTTTTTTGGTAAAAAATAATTCTTGAACTTAAGCCAAAACTAAAATACTTTAAAAAATTGAGTTCGCTCTTAAAAAGTAGACATTTCATGAAATTTTTGTTCAAAGGCACGTGACTATGCAAATATCAGAATATTTTGTAAAAGAAATATTTTTATAATCTCTTTTTTTTTGCAAAAAAACAACCCCTAAACCCATTGCATTCAACAGGTGGTATTTTCATGAAAAAAACATTGTAAGTTATAAAATTAAAGCTTATAAAATTTGCTCTCAAACTATGTCTTGAATTTGTGGCTAGGTCTCTGTTTTTTTTTATTAAAACAACCCTTAAATTTGGGAAAAAAAATTATTTAAAAACTTAGTAAAAAAAAGCTTTTATCTCAGAAAGTGGACTTTCTATAAAAATTTCGACCTTATACAAATTAAGGGTCCTAAAATTTTCTAGGAGAAATATTATTTGCGGTCTTTGATTTCAGTATTTTCGTCAAAATTAACCCTTAAATATCGTTGAAATGGACAAGTTTTGGAATTTTCGAAAATTGAGCTTTTTCTCAGAAAGTAGGCGTTTTAGAGAAAAATCTCTTTGTATCAAAATTGTAGCTCATCAAATTTACTATTAGAAATAAATTTTAATTTTTCCCTTAAATAAATACTTTCAATAAAAACTAAGCTGGAATTAAGGATTTTTTTTAATTTGGATAAAAAAATTTAACTTTGGACTTGGTTATGATTTTTTTTTCTTTATTATTTATTTTCAATTTGTATACACATTCATACAATGAGCAAATGGGTTAAAAGCTTGAAATTAAAAACCTTTAAATTAAAGGTCAAACAGCCTTTGAGTATGTCTAATTTTTTGTCAAAACAACCCTTGAATAGAATTTTAAAAATGTTAGTTTTTCGGACATTTTAGTGAAAACGTTTCATTGTTTCATTATTTTATGTTTTTCACTTAACCTATTACTTTCGTAAAAAAGCAACCCTTAAATTGAGGAACAAATATTTTTGGTTAAAACTTTAAGTTTTATAAAAAGTAAATCTAAATATTTCTTCAAAAATAAGCCTTCAGCGGAGCCAAAATAAATTATAAATATAGAGAGTTGAGCTTTTTCTTAGAAAGTTAGCATTTTCATGAAAAATTTTTCTGCATCAAAATCAAAGTTTTAAACATTTTCAATAAGAATGCATTTTTTATTTTCAAAACTCTTAGTTTCATTAAAAACACTTCTAGAATCTGGGAAAAATTAATATTTTATCTAAAATCGTGCTATACCTTGTAAATATGGCTGTGTTATGAAAATTTTCATCATCTTTATTAGAGGCCATACAGTTTTTTTTAAAAAATGTTATTAGCATTTTTTTCGAAAATTAATTTTTTTCGTCAAAAACATCCCTTAAACATAACTAAAATTGTTAACTCTTAAAAATTAAAGAAATTGAGCTTTTTCGTGTAAATCAGGCATTTTCATGAATAATTTCTTATGTTTAAAGTTGAAGCTTATAAAAATTTCTACAAAAAATATATTTTTCGTTTTTTTTCGTAACCTAATACTTTCGTTAGTAACAACCCTTTAACCTAAGAAAGATTAATATTCCATCAAAAATCGAGTCATATCTTCTTAGCTGTACGGATTTCTTATGAAAATGTTGTTCTAATAATTAATAAAAATATTTCCCTTATCAAATGTTTTGACATTTGTTGTAGAAAATCAAATTTCTTACCAAAAACTTCCTTTGATCATAATCAAAACTTATATTTTTGAAAAATTCTAAAACTTGAGATTTTTAAAACTTATAATCTTAAGAAACTTACAAAAATTTACTTAAAAAAGGCTTTTTACTTTTATTTACTTTAATTCCCTTCACCTATTATTTTAACTAAAAACAACCCTTGAACTAAAAAAATATTTTTTTTTTCAAAAATTAGAAAAATTGACAATATATTAAAAAAAGAGGCTTGTTAAGAAAAATTTGATCTTATTACAACTAAAGGGCTTAAAATTTTTCTGACGTTCTGTGTGAGCTTTATCTAGTAAATTTAGGAATGAAAATACTATTGAAGAAAATCTTATATTCAAAATGAAAGCTCAAGTTTACTTATGAATTTTTTTCAACACTATTTAAATCGTTAAAAACATCTCTTAAATTAGAAAGAGTTTATTTTTGAAAAATTGGAGTCATATCGTAGAAAATTGATCTTTTTAAGAAAGCTTGATTCATATTAAAATTGTCTACGATAAAATTTAAAAATTTACCACAAAAACATTATTCTTGACCATACTTAATCTAAATAAATATTTCTGAAAATTTAAGTAAAATAAAAACTTCGAAAAAGTTGAGCTTTGAAAATTGGATTTTTTATAAAAAAAAAAAAAAAAAATCTTTCAAAATTTAAGACTTGAATGTTCTACATAAAACGTAATTTTATGATATTTTTAAAAATGGCGTTATCTTTTTTAAAATCAGGTTACAAATGATCATTTTTTCTACTTTCTTTCTTTTCTATTGAAAATTTTAAACTTTATCAAATAAACCAAGAAACTTTTCAAACAAAACTTGTAGAGAATTGAATTTCCCACCGAAAATGTAAAAAAGGAAATTTTGATTTTCCTAATACTTCAGCTCCTAATCGAAGCTTATTCTAATTAATTTTTTTAACAAAGATGCTTTTGTTGTTTGACTTGTGAGAGAAATTCAACAATCGAGTTTAAAATCGTGTAGAACTTACTCGGTTCATTGTTGATAGAATTTTCCAAATTCCTTAATCAAATAGAAACTCGTAATAGATCACTTTTTCAAATAATTTTATATATTCACTCGATTAAATTTGTATAACTTAGTTTTTGGTCAAACGATTTGAACCGTTCAAGAAGAACGTTTTCGATAAAACATTTCCGAAAGAGATTCCAACTCTGCCAATGTCTCCGATGTCCAACCGGAGCGAAGTTTTTCCTTTTCTTTACCATGTCTTCACGATCGCCGCTGCTTCAGGTGGGATCGCATTCGATTTGTCCACAATTCCGTCTCAGTTTCATTCATTGCTTAGATCTCTTCAACACAACTAGCCATGGCTTGTCCGCCTTTCGATGAACCAAATATAAAAGAAGGCAAAGCCATTTATTAATAAAAAGCAATAATAATGAAGATTGCATTTTTAGATTTCAATGTTGGAAAATTTATGGCAAATATCATTTTTTAGATATCATTCGTATAATGGGTATAGATAGATATAAGTGCAGTTTTCCTTTCACTTTCTTCGTTTCGTCTTCGCGTCATCGTCTTGTTTTATAAGACATTATTTAATATAAAGTAACTGTTGATTGTTAAATACGCTACCACATAAAAGTAAAAAAATTTTGGCGTTGAGGTAAAAGTGTGAGCCATCAGTTGGTCACGTCGTGGATATCAATGACAAAATTTAAATGACTGCAATTTTAGGCTTCTTGATTTTTTCTGTTTTTCTACTAACTTGATGATTTAATTTTAAAAAAAAAAACTGTGAGCCACCAGTAGGTCACGCCGTCAATGTTGGTTTATTGGTGTGTTATTATTAGCATTATTAGCTCTTAACCATAACAAACCATTAACAAAACAAGATTCCAGAGTTAACTATGTAAAGAACTCTCAGGGTGCGTTCCCACTAAGCTGAAAACGTGACCACACGGTGGCTCACACGACTTAAATAATATTACAGTTTTTAAAGTGAAATTCATATTTTGTTATTATTGTTTCCCTGTTTGTGTCCTCAATTTTTTTATTTTGAAATTGAGGGAAGTTTGAACCATCAATTTTGGCTTGCAACGAGAAAATTACAGAAAATAATTAGAAAATTTATTGTTTTATGTTTTTTCAGTAATTTGATGGCGTGACCACATGATGGTACACACTTATGTAAAATCCACTTTTTTGAGCTTATTTATAGTTTTATAAGATTTTATTTTTATTCGTTTGCTTGTTGTTTAATGGGTCTTTTCTTGATTAATAACCATGTGACCACACGGTGGCTCACACTATAAAACAGGTGGTTACAGGTGGTTTAACAATATATGTTAGCAATTGTTTTCCTGTTTTTATCGGTATCAGGCGTTTTCATCCCCGGACAAAATATCCCCATGACGAAATATCCTAAGACAAAATATTTCTATGACAAAAATATTTCATGCAATTTCAAAACGTCACAATTTGAGCTCAATAACTAAGATTTTATATTTAATAAATTGTTAGGAAAAACGTGTTAAATGGACCCCCCAATTATTTATTGAAATAGTGTTAAATTGACCCCCATGTGTTCGTGTTAAATCCACGAAAAACTGTGTTAATTAATGTCAAAGAGGTCCCCAGGGAGTTTAAAGAAATTATAGTCATTGTTCGTTTAGCCGATTTTCATTCATTGACTGAATGTGCACTTCTTGATACCGCGAAGTTTTACACAAAACTCTAAATGTTGCAAACACGATTTGCAGTTATTCTATGAGGACATTTTGTCTGAGGATATTTTGTCACGGGGATGTTTTGTCCGGGGATATTTTGTCCAGGGATCGAAACGCATGAAACCGTTTGAAACCCTCACTTCCAACTTTATTACAGTTTTATATAGTGAAAAACAATTTTTTTTTATTCATTTGTTAAGTTGATAACTCCATTAACAGAGACTCTTAAGTATCTTTTAGCAATTGTTTTTCTGTTTGTATCTTCAAATTTTTTTGAAATTAATTGAAAATAGGGATGCATTACTCGACTTGATTTTCAAGCTACTTGAATTAAATTTACCTTAAAATCAAGTTGTACTCAAGTCAAGTGTATGTCAATATCGAGTCAAGTCAAGCATTGCAAGTTATTTTATTTTAAACTTTATATGTTTTTCTCTTATATTTGTCTCTTGTCCAGTAACTTGATGGCGTGATCACAAGGTGGTTCACACTTAAAAACCACTTTATAGCGAAAAAAAAATATTTGAAATTTGTTTCTTATTCATCTGTCTGCCTACTCATGGCTCTTTTGTTAATTAATGGCCAACAGGTGGTTCACCAATTGATTTCAGCAGTTGTTTTCGTTTTTGTATTCTCAAAATTTTAAATGTTCTGAAATGGTTACTAGACAATGGTCTACACTTAAATCCCTTTTGGAAGTTGTTGGAGAAAAATTTTCACATTTATGATTCTTCTTGGTTTTTGAGGAATCTATTACTTGACTTGATTTTCAAGCTACTTGTATTAATATTTAAATGGCAAATCAAACATTAGTCTGCACAAAGCGAACTTAAGGGGGTATTCTAGTCTAGGATTTTGAAAAATTCGAAATTTTTTTTTTTTTATAATCCGATAGTTTATATATTCAAAAATATCTCCCTAAAAGGATTTTTCAAAATTCAAATTATTTCCGAAGTTATAGCCGGTTTAGTGTCGTTCCAACTGGACCGGTTGAGACTTAACGTAAAACTTTAAATGCGTTTTTCTCGAAACTACTTTTTTCGATGCGATCGCCATAATATCTCAAGTTCTAATCAGCCGATTTACTTGAAATTTTGCATGAATATTCTTTAAACATCTCTCTATCGCATGAACCAACAAAAAATGAAAATTTTAAATTTGTAATATTTTTTAAAAATTCGACAAAGTTAAAAAATGAGTGAAAAAATCGACCTTTATTTTTGAGTAGCCGCCAATTTATGAAAAAAAAAATTTTTTTTCAGTTTTGGAGGTTTATGCGATAGCGACATTTGTACTTATTAAGAATCCATCATTGTTTAATTTTTCAAATGACCACAAGGGTAGCAATCATGGCGACGAGGACATGGTCTTTTTTTTTTCCTCTACTTCAAAGTCGCATAACTCAATGAAAATTTTTTTTTGGTTTGAAATTAATTTTGTGTACTCTCTGAATATGGTAACGTAAGCAAATGATAAAAAAATGTATGGTAAAAATATCAAATGCTTTTTTTTATCAATTGCCAAAAAACGCTCGAAATTCGGACCTCTAGCCTAGAATACCCCCTTAAGCTGTGGTTCTGTAAGTGGAGGATCACCATCAACGAGACCAAGTCTGTCCACGTGATATTCACCACAAGAAGGGAAACCTGTCCTCCTGGCTCACTAAATGGCCATGAAATACCCTGTGTTATGGAGATCAGGTACCTCGGAATGTACCTGGACAGACGCCTCACTTGGTCTAAACATATCCTCCACAAACGCAATCACCTGAGTATCACTATCCGAAAACTATGGTGGCTTCTGCGAGGATAGTTCCAAATGTCCCTGGACAGTAAATTAACTATATACAAGTCCATACTTAAACCCATCGGGTCATTCCAGTTCCAGTCAAAAACTCTGAGACAATAATTGGTACGTCCACAGGGACCTGAAAATGGCTAGCAGAAACTGGACGTACATCCCAACTATCTGACTGTCAAGCTCCTGGACAATTCGGGCCACCATCGAATGCTGAATCGTGTCTCATTTCTAGAGTTACCATTTAGAGAACCATGGAAAGGGTACCCCTTTTAAGGGGTGCGTTTTCCTCACCTGAACATTCATCCTATTCGCTTAATGTCCAGGGATAGATTGCGAATTCATAAAGCGGAAAAAAATCAAGCATTGATTTCACAATTTCATTTACAAGTCAAAAGACGATTAAGGACGATCCATGTAAAATAATGTCTTAAACTACTTGACTTGATGAAACCCTCGTTATATTACCCTGTTTCTTTTGGAGAATAATATACAGGGTGCGCCATCTAGACAGGACTTATTGAAATGTTGAATAACTCCGCCATTTTTCAGCCGATTTTGGAAAATGAACAAGATTCATTTAGGGTATACAATGCCATTTATTGACAATTCACTCAGAATACAATATCGATCAAATGACCGCCTCCATTAGACACACAAAAAGCGGCCCTTTTTTGGGCATTTTTCATTGTATTTGACAACATTTCGGGCGTAATAGCAGCAATTTCCGCTTTAATATTAGCTTTTAGTTCTTCAATAGTCTTTGGTTTGCTGGCATACACCTTACTCTTCAAATAGCCCCACAGGAAAAAGTCTGGCGCCGTCAAATCCGGCGAACGAGGAGGCCACTCCAAATCACCCTTTTTTGACACAACGCGTCCCGGGAACTTGCTCTGCAAAAACTTCATAGTAGCAACTGCGGTGTGACAAGGTGCGCCGTCTTGTTGAAAATAGAAGTTTGTTAGACGGTGTTTCCGCATTTCCGGACAAACAAAGTGCGCCAACATCCAACGATAGCGTGCACCGTCGACGGTTTCTCCAACTTTGAAAAAAAATGGTCCAATAATCGTTTTCGAGCACACTCCGGCCCAAACAGTAACTCTTTGGTCGTGCAATGGTGTTTCGTGAATGATGTGTGGGTTTTCTGTTCCCCAAATTCGACAGTTTTGTTTATTGACCCCGCCAGAGAGCGTAAAATGAGCTTCGTCCGTCATCAAAATTCGGTCCCAAAAATCAGGCTCGGCATCGATCTTTCTTGCGATCGTATTCCCATATTCGAGGCGACGCGGCTTGTCCGTTTCCAACAATCTTTGTGTTAGTTGCACTTTGTATGGAAAAAGATGGAGATCATCCTTCAAAATTCTTCTTAAAGTGGTTCCACTCACATTCAGCGCCTGAGAACGACGCCGATACGACACACTTGGATTTTCGGCAACACTCTCTCTCACCGCTTCAACAACTTCATTGGAGCGTCGCGGACGCGGTCGAATGGGTCGCGGGCGAGTAGCTACAGACCCGTGTTCAAAGAAATTTTTCGCCAAAGTACGAATTGTCTTGGCGGAAGGCGCCGAATGTCTCCCATATTTCTTACGATACGCACGCACAGTTTTCACAGTTGAACGATTGTTTTCAATGTACAGCGCTACAATTTCAGCCCGTTTTTTTGGCGTAAACCGATCCATGACTATAATGGCATAGACTGACGTTTCAGAATCTGGCTGATTTGTCAAAATCGGCTGAAAAATGGCGGAGTTATTCAACATTTCAATAGGCCCTGTCTAGATGGCGCACCCTGTAATAATAATAATAAGATAATATAAAAGCCCAGGTCACTGATTCACTCACTCACTCACTCATTCTGTAACGCTCAATGCCTACTATGATTGCTTATACTATGCCTACTACTATTGAGCCAACCCCACAACAAGGACATTTACTCAATGATAATCGTATTTTCACTCGCAATGTTGTGTATCAAGAAATTTTATAAACAAATAAAGCATTCATGAATTAAAAATAAATTATTCATTCTTTTTATTGAACTCATTCATAACTTTTGGTTGTCAAACACACTGATACACTGATTACCTGATTTACACTGATACACTGATTTTTTAAAAAAGATAGGGCGCCGTAGGCGCCCCAGAACAACTAGTATAAAATAATTTAAGCAGGTTGTTAGTAGTTAAAAGATACTTTTTGTCGGTGGTGTACTCATTTTGAAGACTACTTGATCTGAATTTTTCTTTGAAAATGGCATAGAATTGATTTTTTCTTTCGTCTCGAATACAAACCCAATTTTATCTCTTTTTCAAATGTATTTCATTTGTAATTTTATGAGTGTTTTGGTCACGATTTACGCTTTTACCTTGTTTCTTCGTTTTCGTATCGTTCGTCGTTCGTTCGTGGATTTTGCAAAATGTTATAGTGATTTCTTTTTATTGTGTATTTTTTTTTCTTTTTAAAATTAATGAGTTGAGGAAATTTCAGCCAATTTCAATTAGATGTGGCGTGTGATTTCGAGACGGAAAGTCTCATTAATTTGAAATTAATTTCGTATGGGAAATTTCCTGTGTTTTGAGGGAATGTTTTTTTTTTTTTTTTTTAAATATCAGATTTTTTTTTTTTGAAAAATAATGTGCAATTATGAAGTTTTGTCTATTTGAACGATTTTTTCCAAAAAAAAATTTAGAGCGAAAATTTTAAAAGTGAATGTAAAATTATCGGTTTTAAGAATCAGTTTTTGCGGTTGTTGAACTGTCGATTGGCCCAAATAGGCGTTAAAAATTGACTAATTAAAACGGCAAATTAATCACACACTGTTTCTGAAAATTGTAACGAGTCTTTGACGATAATTGAAACGTTTGCAAAAAATATCGAGGCAATTTTTCACGGCTCGTTGTGAAAAATCGATGTTAAAATGTGTGGAGAATGAAATGATTAACACTAGTTAAATACGCGAAAGAGTTTTTTTTTTGAAGATTTCATTTTCTTTGTGTTTTAAGTAGATGAAAATTGGTACAAAATTAATGAAGAAATGAAGCTTAGAAGAATTTTTTTTACATAAATCACAACAATTGAAGACAGGGTTGGTTTTAGACACGTTGGGGATGAAAATTCATAGCCAATATCCTATCCTGTTATCTAAATATTTTTATTTTTTTCCGCAAAAAATTATTTATTTTTTTTATAAATATTCAGTTCATTGAAAAGTTACATTTGGGGTTGTAAAAGTCAGAAGACGCAATTTTATATTTTTGGATGTCAAAAGTTGGTTAGTGTTAAATTCAAGTTGGTGGGGTCGCAACCCTTGTCCCGCCTGATTGTTAAAAGGAGTGCAAATGATTTTTATAAAAACATTTTTTGTTGCAAATGAAATTGTCTACAACTTTGGGTCTATAACTTTTAGTCGTAGAACGAAAAATAACAAAGTTATTAACAAGAATAGATAAAAATTGAACTACGGAAAGGCTCTCTAGAAACCATTCATTCCAGGTACCTACGATCAGAGTTCCTGCGTATTTATATGGATGGTTTATCCATCCCAGGATCCGGAAAAAACAGTTCTGGTTACTACAGCGATATATTTGAAAGATGCACTGCAGTTTTTTTTCGTTCTATGGGTCTCAGGATATTTCTTCCCTTTATCATTGCGATCAATGAGGTCTATTGTGATGTGACCCTCTGGGGAGCATCAGGCTTTTAAAGAAAGCCAGCACCTGACTAGGAGCTTCCATTGCTATCTCGCTAGGCGTCATGTCTTCTGTCAGTCTTCTCTTGAAAGCTGCCTTATATGAGCACAAAATGTGTTCCGCCGTTTCCACCGCTTTCCAGCAGAGACGACATTTATGTTAGTACCGGCCTTACCGATCTTGTGAAGATGGTAATTTAGGGTATGGAGGCCCGTATAAGTTTAGAGGCTTGATAACTTACGTCCCTTTTGCTGGGTGACAATATGTCCATGAGTTCTTTTCTTGGAGTACTGTACACTGCAGTTGGAGAACCTCTAAACTTTTTTGATGAAGAAGTAGACGCAGTTTTACTGGCTAGATCTAAACTTCACGAATTTAAGACA
Organism: Sisyra nigra; assembly: GCA_958496155.1. Classification (NCBI taxonomy): domain Eukaryota; kingdom Metazoa; phylum Arthropoda; class Insecta; order Neuroptera; family Sisyridae; genus Sisyra; species Sisyra nigra. The sequence continues at coordinate 3,632,562 of OY292313.1, read as the reverse complement.
TAAAACTTTCTTCTGTATTGATTCTCAAACTACAATAGCAGCAGTATAATGCAACTACGCCACCGACTAACAAATGTCGAGCCGCCTTGGACAGTCTCGTTAAAACAGGTTGTCACCTGTTACTACAATGGATTCCCTATCATTTTGATATCTTGGGGGAAAAAGCAAACATCGTCGCTAAGTCTGGTACCTCTCTAAATTAACCACCAACCCTTACGTCCCTAACATCAACTCAGAGCCACATCACAAGCACTTTCAACTGGCATTCCTAAAATACTCAAAAAGAATGAAGCACAAAGAAAAAATGGGAATCCTTACTGGAATTCCCTATTCCACGACATCTCCTACTCCAGGTGTCAATCGCAACTTTCGGAACCACCACGGAACATGACTACCTATGCGAACATTTGCACTGTATTGGTATTTTACCGACTCCAACATGCTCCTTCTGCAATGGGGCACCCATGAACGCCATGATTTTTACCAACTGTCCTGCACTTGCAGACGTGAGAGATGCAAACGAAAACAATCAAAACCAACTACTCTCAAAGGAAAATGAAGAAGCTGATGCTTGCGCAAGGGCTGGTTCCATGACCCCACTCAGGGGCCCGGAGCCTGGAGTGGGGATCACCAAATCTGGTGTCAAAAGAGCGATGAAAAGTCGGTTGAGACGGCAGCAAAACAAATACTGGCAAGAAATTCCTGGCCAGAGGCACAGCAAGTGAATGATGGGGAGAATCTGCCCCTCGCTCACAGCTGACGTTTTACGGCTGGGAAGGAACCAACTCAGACTGAGGAAGCATCTGCAGACTATTGGGGTGTCTCAACGAGACCTCAATTGCAGATTGTGTGGAAATGGGGAGGAAAACGCGACCCATGTCATTTTTGACTGCAAAGCTCTCACAAAGTGGTGACACCTGTATGGGATAGATGACGCCCAAACAGGCTCAAATCGCGCGAGCTTAGTACAAGGATTGCTTCTGCTAGACAGAATGCTGCACCTGGAATCCTTGCATAGCAGGGATGAATGAGCAGAACAGGAGTACAATAAGCTTTAGGCTGCAGTGCGGGGGGAACGTGCCCTAACCTGGTTTTCTGCTAATGGCAACAAAAAAACAGATTGCATATTTATTATTTTTTAACTGATACCCGCTCGCTTCGCTGAGCGTTTCTAAATTAATCATATTGATTGATAGAAACTTTCAACCCAAATATAAAAATCCTGCCATTTTAAAATGAAAAAGATAAAAATTATTTCAAGACCTTAATATCTGTTAAGGGGTTCATCCCATGTGAGGACCTGTTTTTTAGGGTTTTTTTTTCTACGACCAGTAAATAGATAGAGCTTTAAGTTTATTATCATTTATTAACATATATTTCGACAGTATAAATATAAATTTTAAGCTAAAAATATTGTGTAGAACATGAGTTACAGCGTTCTGAACACCCCCACCTCGATTCCGGCTGATTGGCTTATCCGAAACAAGAAACAGACTATTGGGGTGTCTCAATGAGACCTCAATTGCAGATTGTGTGGGATGGGGAGGAAAACGCGACCCAATTCATTTTTGACTGCAAAGCCCTCACAAAGTGGTGTCACCTGTATGGGATAGATGACGCCCAAACAGATAGAGGATAGATAATCTTACTCGTGGGTTCCAAGTCTGGGCGGGGATCACCAAATCAGCTGTCAAAACGGGGATGAAATTTCCGGTCAGAAACCTCAGTACGAAAATAATAGGTAGAATTTGCCCGCCGCTCACCGCTCAAGTATTACGGCTGGGAAAGAAGCAACTCAGGATAGTAACGGGAGTGATAACCGGACACTGTAAACTAAGAAAGCATCTGCAAACTATTGTGGTGTCTCTACAAGACCCCAAAGACAGACTATCTGGGGGTGAGCAGGAAAACGCGACCCATGTCATTTTTGACTGCAAAGCCCTCACAAAGTGGCGACACCTGTATAGGATGGATGACGCCCAAACAGGCTCAAATCGCGCGAGCTTAGTACAGAGATTGATTCTGCTAGGCAGAATGCTGAACCTGGAATAAGCAAGGATCCTCGCATAGCAGGGATGAATGAGCAGAACAGGAGTACAATAAGAACGTGCCGTAACCTAGTTTTCTGCTAACGGCAAAAAAAAAACTACTCTCAAACTTCTACGGGACGACACAGAAACATCAAGATTGGGCATTAAATAAGAAGAGGAAGTTTTCAAGGGACAGTTTTCATTTTAAACTTTTCAATTTTGATTTACTGAATATAGCGTCTTATAGTGATACGAAACTTATACTAACTTCCAGTATACGTATAAGTATACAATACTATGAATGATTTAAGCATAGTTAACATCATTTTCCATTAGTTGAGCTGTCTCAGATAAATGCTTCTATTGGATAATTGCAGAATAAAAGAAATAAAGTTAGTCGGCTCATTTACGTAGCAATTTTGTGTAAGCGAAACCGCAGGCGTTGTTGGGCGTCGTAGTGCGTCTCTAAAACGCGACATTGACGCCGACAACGACGCCGCCGACGACATATAGCTATTTCTCGTATCGAAGTGGTGGAACCTGGCTACAGTTCGGCTGTCGCCATTCGTTCTACGGGACATTGGCGACAGCCGGCTTCAACCTTTTCAGCTCCTGACTAACGCCTTTTGCGTCGTATATTATATATTATCTTGATACGACACAACTCCGATTACTCACGCCAATAACATTCAACTGAACAAAGCCAAGTGTACGTGCAGCTAAATAAAAAAAATGGCACAAGTGCGACAGAATTTCGACAAAGAGTGCGAAAATGCTATCAATAAGCAAATCAATATGGAATTGTACGCGAGCTATGTTTACATGTCGATGGTAAGGATATAAATATAAACGTGATGAAACCACGTTTGCAATGTGATTGTTGCAGGCGTATTATTTCGATCGAGATGACGTGGCCTTGCCAGGACTGCACTGGTACTTTAAGAAAGCATCCGACGAAGAACGGGAACATGCGATGAAGTTTCTTAAGTACCAGAACAAGAGAGGTGGTCGTATCGTCTTAACCGACATCCGCACTCCGGATAAACCGGAATGGGGCACCGCTCACGAAGCCATGAATTCAGCGTTGCTTCTCGAAAAACAAGTCAATGAAGTAGACACAAAAAAAATCTTCTTGGAAAAATCAAAAATTATCAATAATTTTTATTGTAGAGCCTTTTGGATATTCATCGAATTGGTACGGAGAAGAGCGACGCGAATTTGTGCGATTTTCTCGAGAGTGAATTTTTACAAGAACAAGTCGACTCGATTAAAGAAATCGCTGATAATGTGACGCAGTTACAACGTGTCGGTGAAGGTCTTGGTGTCTTTGTGTTCGATCAAAGTCTCAAAGAGAAAGAATAGAAATTAAATCCTTTGAAAAATTTCCCAAAATGAAAACGTCAGTTATTCAACTCAGTCACTTGAGGGCATGGTTTAAACCAAATTCGACTGATTTTCGATCGAATTTCTCACGTTTTCCGGTTGGGAACAATTTCGAGTTGACACTGGACCTAAGTCTTAATTTGATTGATCGAACTTGAAAGTTCTTGTAAAGCTCGCGATTTTTTTCAACACATTTTAGATGTTATAAGTAGATGTTTAAATGGAAAAATTCTTTTTAGCGATAATTCGCGTCAATTAGGACGTTAAACGATTAATATTAAAAAAAATATACAGGCAACTTTAGACATAGACAAATTAATCAGAGAGTACATTCAAAATGATTAAAAAAAAAAAACTTCACGTGTATTCTTTGAGGTGCTAAAAATGCTACAACAATTTGAATTTAGTAATAAAAAAAAAAAAATATAAAAATAAAGATAATAAAACAATTATAAATAATAAGAGATAAGAAAATGTTCGTTTCAACGAACATTTTCAAAGTTAAATGTTTGAAAATCCAGGGTCATTTTCTAGAATTTAGTCGTATAAACCATACGTCCATTAAAAATGAGCACATTTAAACTATACGAGACTTAAAATGAGATTTTGATAAACGATTTATCTAATTAAGACTTTTTTAATATAAATACAATTAATTAAAAAAAAAAAAACGACAAATAATTATTTGATATGGGATTTAAATATCACGTTTAATAAGACTTAAATCAAGTTGTTGTAAAGATAAAGAACAATTTTTAATAAAAATTTAAATCAACGAAATATTTAACTAGAATCGCTTTAAAAAATTTTTTTTTTTTCATATTTTTCCTTGTTAAAAACGGGTTGGTTAAGGGACGAGTCGAAGGACGATGAGAATGATTTGGATGTATTCTCTGCATCGTTTCGTAGAACTTGAACGTTTTTAAACTCTCTTTAAATGTAAAACTTAAGCTATTTGAAGGATGACACGAAAGATTTTAAGGTAATAAAAATGTTTTGATCGTATAAATATATATAAAAATATCTTATTCTATATTATAATTATTATACTTACTATTATATAAAAATGCAAATGGCTTTCCAGACGATATCTCGATTTGAAAATCAAACGAATAACAACGTATGTAACACAAAAGTCATTGCCAATGTTGAAAATTTATTGTAATTTATGTAACGTATTCACAATATTATTCAATAATATCAAATATCCACATTCATATTGTTTGGGGGTCTTTTATTACTGAAGATTTCCTTTGCATTATCCTATTTGGGTGCGTAATCGGGATGAAAACCGAAGAAATTGAATGCAAGAAACAAGAAAATCGAAGATATATCACGACTGTAAAAGTACAGAGAATTTCTGTTGGTCAATTTTTACTTAGGTCTAGGATGCAACGGGGATCGAACCCAGAACCACTTGACGCATGAAGTGGATAGAGCAATTGCTTTAAACACAGCGTCAATAGGTGGGACTACAAATTTATTTTTTAACAAATGTTAATTTATTTATCTTAACTAACAATGATTTATATACACTTAAACAGTTATTTAAAGCTTTACTATTCAATTTTCACAGTCACTTATTCACTAAGTATTGTCACTCACTATTGCACTGTTTCACTTTATTTCACAATGTTCACAATTTATTTCAGCACTGATCACTTTCACTATTTATTTTAACACTGGTCGAAGATTAATTTCACACTGACTCGTCTATGTTTCTCCAGGGCATATATAGGATTTTGGATTCTTTTCTTGAATGTTCAGTTCTATTATTACTTGCTTGAAATGTCCATTCTTTTGTTTAATTTTTCGTGTCTGGTGGTCTAAAAGACGAACCTCTTAGAAAAAGAATATTCTGGAATTGCTTCTTTGGCTAGTGATTGGTTCGGCCCACTCATGGCTGAGAGCAGGTGACACTACCCCCAGAGTTATAAAATGACGGCACTCCTTTAGACACATGGCGGCACATTCTTAGACTTGTGACAATAGAAAAGCTTCGAGGTTGAATATAAGAAAATTATTTGAATGAAGTTTTTTTTCCGTTCTGCGGATGTCAGGATATTTCTTATAAACCATCTAGTTTCTAACTTCTATTGGACGGCGCGGCACCGAATGACAGAAATGTCAAGCGGGGGCGTTGGATAAGAAGAAGAAAAAGAAGGATATTTCTTCCCTTTATCACCGTGACCAATGAGGTCTATTGTGATGTGACCCTCTGTACTAACTAGGGGAGCATTAGGCTTTTAAAGAAAGCCAGCACCGGCCTAGGGGCGGCCATTGCTATCTCGCCAGGTGGCATGTCTGTCTTTCTAAGATGCTGCAGTCTTCTTTTGAAAGTTTCTTCATATCAACACAGAAGGTGTTCCGCCGTTTCTCCCACTTTCCAGCAAAGATGACATATATTGGTGTCGGCTTTCCCGATTTTGTGAAGATGGTAATTTAAGGTACAGTAGCCCCTATGGAGCCTTGTTAGGAGCCTTTTATCTCCCTCTTGCCAAGTGACAATATGCCATGAGTTCTCTTCTTAGAGTACCTTATGAATTTCTGAGTTTGTCTCTACCCCGGAGTATTCTTCCAGTACGAGACCTTTGTTTTGGTCTCCCAAGCTTGAAAAGTGTTTTTAATTTTGCTTTTTGTGATTCCACAAAAAAGTTCAGGTCCTATGAGGTGTGATGAGGCCAGTGGCGGATTCAGGGGAGGGATCACAGGGATCATGACCCCCCACCAAGCTTTTCTTGCATTTCAACTGTCTAATAAATATGTAATAACGTTTTCTTTCTTTCTTAACTGAGGTACCACTTGTTTTAAGCAAAATATGGCCAATTTGTAATAACTTCTCTGTTTCGTGAGGTATATTATAAAGTTATCTTAACTTTCTTGAATTGATAATACTAACTACAACTAATTTACAACTAATTGTTGAATTTCTTACATTTATAACATTGTTACAGGTTGTTTGCTAAATATATAGCACAACATATCAATCTATTAGGTATTTTTTTAGCCAAGAAACGCATTAAAACAAGTTTTAGAGAGATGCATTTACAAAAATTTTCCGAAAAAGGACCCCCGGATTCTCCGCGTTTGGGGGTATCCCCACATCACGCAGTAGTGACCCCCACCAAGTTACATCCTAAATCCGCCCCTGGATGAGGCGCCATATTTGGCCAGTTGGTCGGCCTTTTCATTGCCCTCTATACTCTCATGTCCTGGAGCCCACCATAAATAGATCTTGTAGGAAGCTGTCAGCTCCCTGAGAACTTGTTGACATTGCCAAACAAGCTTAGACTTAACCGTGTTAGATGGCAAGGCTTTTAGCGCTGCTTGGCTGTCATTTACAATGTTAATGTGTGCCCTCTTTAAACCGCTCGCATGGTTTAGTCTGGAACATTCATCTATCGCAAGAACTTCAGCTTGGAAAATGGTAATGCAAGTCCCAAGGGCTTGTTCAATTTTACGAAATGGCTCCCAATCCCCCATCCCTGCTCTGCCATCAATAACTGAGCCATCCGTGAACCAGACCGGTTCACTTTTAAAGACCCCCCCCCATGCTCGAAGGGGTCCAACCTTGCTATCGCTTGCAAATTCTTACTAGCAGTTACAAAAATTCGGAAATTACATATTGCTGATGCTATTTTGAGGTGAGCACGTTAAAAAAATTTTTTAGCATCCTAAAACATTTATAAAAGTTATCATTTACCTATCTTCTAGATACCCTTAAAATGACATCTTCAAAATTATTCCGCGAGTCCTAAAATTTAAGAATCCTGAACGGTAATAGACAAAAGCAACACCTCTGACTCAAGAAACCTCACTTGAAAACCAGACACAAAAAAAAGGTAACGATTTTCATAACAAAATTTTGATTCCCTCAGGAACTACTTTTAACTGCCTTTTATTAAATGAATCAAATTTTCGGGAAAACTTAAATTTATTCAACAACACAAATTTACATTAACAAAAATTCGAACATTTACAATTTGATTGAAGTGGAATTAAAGTGATTTGGTCTCTTCTGGGATTTACAAACCAGATTTTCCATGTTGATGCAACGACTTGTACGGACCAAAATTTTCGTTTTCAAACTCTCGCATATCGACCGTTCTTCCCATTTCTTCATCGAACAAATATACAGTCAGTGGACAATCGGGATCCATTCGCTTTAAGCGTGTCAACAATCGCGTTAGCCCACTTATTGATTTCTCCTTAAAATTACACAAATGAAATGAAAAATAGTTAATGAAGGGCTCAGGAAAAGCAGTAAATCTCCATTTTCACCGACAAGCTGAAGAAGACACATAATAAAATTATCAATTTCTACTTGATTTGAACACAAAAATATTTATATTGTTCATTTTTCATTAGGAAATTGAATCATTTAAACTTTTTTAATCATCCAAGAGGCTCAAAAGTTTTTTCTACAAAGTTATGGTCAAAGCATTCAGAAAATAATACTATGTTGATGTATAGACAACCACATATACATCAATGTATAATATTCGCCCGTAACGGAAACCCGAGAAAATTAAATTTCTTAGAAATGAGACCAAACTAGACCAATCCCCCCCCTCTGAAAAAGGAGTAATACAATTTTCCCATGAGCCACCCTTCAAACCTTTCTCATACCTGTTCTAAAATGAAAAAACCAGTCAGTAATTCCTCTAAACTGTGATCCTGATTCTTACTTGCCACCTCGCACAGTTGAATTAAAGTCTATAAAAAAATCAATTTTTATCAAACTAATTGATGCAATTGTTGCATTTTTACGTCTTTGACATGAGTTTCCATTTGAACTGATAAATCCAGAGCCGATAAAAGACCTTTGGGTAATGATATTTTGGGGGCTGCAACCGGAGCTAAAGTCACTAGGCCTCCTCGCATATTCAAATAGCGCATAAAGGTCCGTGAATGTTCCATTTCTTCCAAGTACATATCGTAGTAAAATCTCTCACAACCGATCAGTGCAATATCATTACGTCCAAAATACAAGGCCATTGATAGATAATCATATCCCGCTTGATACTCGATGGCTATCTGTGAATTGAGCATTTTCTCCACGTCCGGTTTAATGCCTGCTCGAGGGTTTTCTATTTTCGGCTTCGCTGAACAAAATCTCGTCAGAAACATATCGGATTTCATCCGACGTTTACGACTCAACAACAACGGCTTCTAAAACCAAATGAGTTAACTCATAAAGCCTTCAACAAGGAACCTAATTGTGGTGATCCCAATTGATTTCGTTCATTTTAAGATATGGTTTTTAACATCTAAATCTAACAACTATTAATTTTTTATCGGTGGAAAAAAAAGTTTTAAGGGTTGAAACTGATCCTTAAAATTACCACCGAAAACTATTAGGCGAGTCAAAAATTTGCAAAACTTGATATATCTTTGTTTTTTGAGTATGCTGTTTGGACCAATTATAGTATTCTCAAGTTTCCAACTCAAAAAGTTGTGGAAAAATCGTGAAATTTTTGAACTTGTTTCAGAATCATCAAACATTTTTCTTCGAAAGCTATTTTGCAGGTTTTTTAGGAGCATCAAATTTGTTACAAATTAACCCCAAGTAAGCTCCCCCTACTGGAAAATCTCATATGATCTCATAAAATCTCGTAGAAAAACAAAGTTTTTTATGAGATTGAATGAGGTTTTATGGTATCCTATGAGAAAGAAAAAATGAACAATCAAATATTTTTTGGTATTTTTATGAGTTGCCGTCAACTCATAGAACTATCCTAGAATTATTGGTTGTTATCTTTTATGAGATTTTAAGAGGTTTTTATGAGAATCTCGTATTTTCTTAATTTATGTGAGAATTTTATTATGTTGACCCAAAAGTAGAATTCCTATGAGATTTTATAACAAAAATTATTCTATGAGATTATCATGAGAATCTCGTATTTTTGTAATTTAAATGAGAATTTTATTATGTTGAGCTAAAAGTAGAAATCCTATACGATTTCAAGAGATTTTTATGAGAATCTCGTATGTTAGTAATTTTTATGTGAGTTTTATTAGGTTGAGCCTAAAGTAGAATTCCTATGAGATTTTATACATGTATTTATTCGCGAAAATACTCATAAAATCTCCAAAAAATAAAGTCGAAAATATTTTGTGTGTATTTTATGAGATTTTATTGGTGTTTTTGTCCGAGAAAATACTCATAGAATCTCATTGAATTTTACCAAAAAATATTTTTTATGAGATTCTATGAGTATTTTCCCGGACAATTATATAATAAAAATTATTCTATGAGATTTTTATGAGGAATCTCGTATTTTAGGAGAGTTTATTGGTGGTTTTGTCCGGGAAAATATTCATAATTCATAAATTTCTATGAGATCCTTTGAGTATTTTCCCGGACAAAACCACCAATAAACCCTCCTAAAATACAAGATTCCTCATAAAAATCTCATAGAATAATTTTTATTATAAAATTTTCCGGGAAAATACTTCTAAATAATTCTAGTTGAAATATATTTAAAATAAATATTGAAAAGAAGAACCTTTTCAAAAATTTGGTTCAATCCGGGACAAATATTGCTTCTAGAAAAATCCGGGGCGCAAGGTGGAAATCCGGGACTGTCCCGGCCAATCCGGGACGACGTATAGTCACCTTAACTTAAGACCCTAATGGGTCCAAACAACATACTAAAAATAGATCATGTTTGGAGAATTTATTGTTGATTTTGACTGGCCTATTTTTTTTTTTGTCAATTGGGTTTAATAAAAGGTATAAATCTCAAATTAAAGGACATCGAAAAGGGAGACTTAGGGCACCATATTATACCTGAATTCCCGCTCTTTTACGAGAAAAATGTCTTAATAACAACGGTGTTGAAACATTCGACGAAAACGAAGATATAGACACAGGCAGTCCACCAAATAAGAAACTCTTCAATTCCAATTTCTTTTTGTAATTGATCGAAATGCGAGATTTTCCATCATTTTCCTGATAGTGTTCCTTTTTGGACTGTTTATTAACACTCACTGTGGCGGCAGCCATTTGAATCGGTCGTCGATTCCACGCTCGAAACGGAATTTCCCACGGATATTCCTTCACAATCCGCATCGTTTTAGCCACTCGAACCAATTTCAACTGTCTATAGTTTAACGAAAATAAATTTTCCAATCCCATTTTTAAATTTAATTTAATTCAAAAAAATAAAGTAAATAAAACCAAGATTTTGTAAGAAATGACTAAGAAAAATGACAAATTGTCACGTATACATTTTATTTAAAAGTCGTAAAAGTCGTCTCCGAGGAAACTTAGGTAAAACATTTAACAATTATTTTTTTTTTATAACACACAATTTAAAGAGATCTAATTTAAATAATAAATAACATAACGAATTTATAAATAAGAAAAACGTTCGATCACCGAAGATGCTTGCTTATATATTGAACTACATAAATAAAAATCTTAGAAAATAACGTTAACAAAATCGACGATACGAGTTTTTAAAAATGGCCGGGTAGTTTCTAGACTAGCAATGGTATTACGATAAAGCACGGGATCAACCATCAAAAAGCAAGCATCAGGTATGACAGATAGAAAGTGGTCAAAAATCTTAATCGTCGAGAAGATGAACGGTCGGCAAAATATTCCCGTGTTTCGTGATGTAGAATACGTCGCCCAGTTCTTCCTCGGTCTCCAGCTCCAAGCTATCGTCGAGCTCGTCACTTTGACTAGATAATAAAATTGGTGGATCGTCCACGTCGACTTCCACGTCGATGTCACAGTCCATGTCGATATCGATCGACGACGTGAGCGTCATCGTCGGCGACATTTTCGCCGTCAGCGTGTTCAGCGTGGCCATCGGATCGACAGCCATCGGCATACAGTTCTTCATCGGATTCACACCGTTGCACCCCTTGATGTGTTTCCGCAACACAGATCGTTGCCAATAAAACGCGCCACATTTCCCACACTCCTTCTGGTTGTTGTTTCGATGCACCAGCTGATGTTTGCGATACGATGAATACTCGGTGAAACGTTTTCCACATCCCTAAAATTATAAAGAAAAAAAAAATGTGACCACAAGGTGTGTGACATATTAAGGAGGTATTCTAGTCTAGGATTTTAAAAAAATCAAATTTTTTTTTTTCATAATCCGATAGTTTATATATTAAAAAATACCTCCCTAAAAGGATTTTTCAAAATTCAAATTATTTCCAAAGTTATAGCCGTTTTAGTGTCGCGGCAACTAGACCTAGGTGGAGCCTTAACGTAAAACTTTAAACGCGTTTTTCTCAAAACTACTTTTTTCGATGCGATCGCCATAATATCTCAAGTTCTAATCAGCCGATTTACTTGAAATTTGTCATGAATATTCTTTAAATATCACTTAATCGCATGAACCAACAAAAAATTAAAATTTGAAATTTTTAATATTTTTTAAAAATTCGACAAAGTTAAAAAATGAGTGAAAAAATCGACCTTTATTTTTGAGTAGCCGCCATTTTATGAAATTTTTTTTTTTTTTTCAGTTTTGGAGGTTCATGCAATAGCGACTTTTGTACTTATCAAGAATCCATCATTGTTTTATTTTTCAAATGACCACAAGGGTAGAAATCATGGCGACGAGGACACGGTCTTTTTTTTTCCCCCTCTACTTCAAAGACGTATAACTCAATAAAAATTTTTTTTTTTTTTGTTTTGAAATTAATTTTGTGTACTCTCTGAATATGAATAAGCAAATGATAAAAAAATGCATCGTAAAAATATCAAATGCTTTTTTTTATCAATTAGCCTTTTTCCTCGGGAGATTTAAAAAAGATCCGCTAGGGGCAGCACCGGTGGGGCGGTACATATATTTTGAATTCTCTATTGACAATAACGTCAAACGTACGTCTGTTTATTATTAGAACAAATAAATATTGTGATCAAAAAAATTTTTAAAAAAATTGTCATGCCTACAGAAAACATTGTGCATTCGCTTATTGTACGTCTGATAGTCGATACAAGCAGGATGGTGTCAAATTTGCACCTTTTATAAAACCACAAGTTGACGAAAAAAAATCTTATTATTATTATCTTCATATTTAACACAAAGTCACTCAAACAATATTGTCTTCCCCTTTGAAGTGTTTTCGAGTTACCACAATTTAGAAACTGTTTCTCATCGTCAGATAAAGTAGCATTCAAATCTAAAGCATCAATAGGACTGATAGTAATATAATTATACATTATAGCATAGCAAAAAGAACGAGGAATAGCTTGGGATGGAAAATTTGCCCAGTTTGTATTAGAAAAACTGCATGATGTTGAACTAGGTAGAGTTGGATTGAGTAATTTCATGCGTTGCTGCTTATTCGCTAGACATTTATCACCATCAATTCCAACGAAATTTTTTTTATCATTACCGTTTGCAATGCATTCTTCAATTCTCAAAAAAAAAAAACAATTAAGTTTATTAAAAATAATAAAATTTTCAACAACACAATGACATATACGAGAAAATTTATGAACCAACTAACCTTTCAACTAGAACATTTTTATTATCTGATATGGTTAAGCCACGACATGCAAGCCATCGTTTTAAATTCCGGACAAGATGATCTTGCACTTTTGCGAATTTCAATTTTGCTCCAGGTACATTGTCTTCCGTTAATTCCATTATAATTCTATACGTTTGACGTTATTGTCAATAGAGAATTCAAAATATATGTACCGCACCACCGGTGCTGCCCCTAGCGGATCTTTTTTAAATCTTCCGAGGAAAAAGGCTAATTGCCAAAAAACGCTCGAAATTCGGGCCTCTAGACTAGAATACCCCCTTAAATAATTTACCGGATAATTGCAAGGATATGGCCTTTCTCCAGTATGTACTCGAAGATGATTTTGGAAATTGGTTTTCGAGACAAACGTCTTATCACACGTAGGATGAGTACAAGCATATGGCCGTTCTCCAGTATGCGTTCGAATATGAACCTTTCGAATATTCGACGTGCTAAACGCATAGTTACAAATGGGACAAACAAACGGACGTTCCCCTAAAAAAATATATATATATTTTTTTAAATTTCCAACTTAATTTAAAACGTTTTACCCGTATGAATTCGAATATGTTTCTGTAAATCTCCCGACGTATAAAACGATTTCATGCACACTTCGCATTCGAACGGCTTTTCGCCGGTGTGCGTTCTCATATGAATTTTATAGGAATAAGTGGTCATAAACGCCTTGTCGCATCCATCAGCCTTACACTTGAATGGTCGATCGCCTGTATGGGTCCTTTCATGAACCTGAAAACCATCCAAAATTGGAGCTCGAACAATTTTTTTTTTATTCCCAATAACTTTGTAAACCTTTAAATGATACATGGTCGTATAAATCTTCCCACATTCTGGATATGTGCATGGAAATAATTTTTCTTTTTTGCGCTTTTCATTTGGAGATGGTTCCGTGGTTTCGGTTTCTGGTTGTGGTGGTTCTACGTCAGTCTCGGCTTCTTCTTCCGGTTTATTCAAGATTTGGCGTAATGATTTCAGTTCAACGACCGCCAATGATCCATCGACAAGTCTTACTTGTGACGATTGATCTGTAATTTTATTAAATCAATAAACTGAATAATAGAAAACGAAATCTATTATAACCCATACATGACTTATAGACCAGAGCTAAAGCCTTTGAAAATGGTAAAAAGTGAAACAAAATTATAGTAGGATGAAACCCATTAGAAAAGGAAGAGAATATAACAAAAATGAAAGGAAAAATAAATTACGGTAGATCTAAAGGAGGAAGTGGAAAAGGGGGAGGGGTTTAAGGCTTGAAACGGTTTATTTCGATTTCCGACAAAACTACAAGTCCTATGGAAAAAGTTAAATAGCAAAGTTGTAGATAATAAAAAGATCTACAACTTTTGTGCTAACACTTGTTTCACATAACCTCAAAATTTATATGAAAATTTCCAATAATCAAGTTTTTGGATTTTTATTTTTCTTTTACAAAAAAAATAAAAAATCTTAAGAAATTTGGTGAAAGTTTACCTTTTTATGTCCCAAACACAGTGTATTTTTTTTTATAAAAATTTTTTCACCTAATTTTGACAATCGAAAATTCTCACGGCAAAAATTCATTTTTTGGGAACATTTAAAATTGTAATGTATATTTTTTTTGCACCATCAGAATGTAAAGATTTCAACGAACAAATAGCCCACCGACTTTTTTAAAAAATTAGATATTTTGCCGTGAGAATTTTCGATCGAAAATTAGAGAGCTTTTTCAATTTTAAGTCAAAATAAGATGAAAAAATAAATATTTTAAATCAAAAAAATTACAGTGTGTTTGGGACATTAGACGATAAGTGTTTATCAAATTTCATGGAAAAAAATTTATTTTTGTAAAATAAGATAATATAAAAGCCCAGGTCACCGATTCACTCACTCATTCTGTAACGCTCAATGCCTACTATGATTGCCTATACTATGCCTACTACTATTGAGCCAACCCCACAACAAGGACATTTACTCAATGATAATCGTATTTTCACTCGCAATGTTGTGTATCAAGAAATTTTATAAACAAATAAAGCATTCATGAATTAAAAATAAATTATTCATTTTTTTTATTGAACTCATTCATAACTTTTGGTTGTCAAACACACTGATACGAACGCATGCAATAACTTTTACGTAAGAAACTTGGGCTTTTTTAAAAAAAATAGGGCGCCGTAGGCGCCCCAGAACAACTACTATAAAAATAAAAAACCTGCTTATTGGAATTTTTCATATCAATTTTGAGGTTATGTGAAAAAAGTGTTAGTAGAAAAGTTGTAGATCATTTTACTATCTACAACTTTGCTATTTAACATTTTTCCATAGGCCTTGTAGTTTTGTCGGAAATTGAGATAAACCGTTTCTACCCTTAAACCCAGCGGTGGGCTTCCAAATTTTGAACAACCGGCTCGCTAATATTTCGAAGACAAAAAAAACGGTAAATGAGTACTTTGTCTTTATTTGCACATCGGCGAGATGTGCACATTTTTCATAAACATAGATACTATTAAAATTGCTTATTTTTGGTTTGAGGGGTAATTTAACAAGCGGCTCGTCGAGTTTCAAAAATTTTAGCAACCGGCTCGTGCGAGCCCCTTCCCCTTTTCCACTTCCACACCACAGATCGACCGTAATTTATTTTTCCTTTCATTTTTATTATATTCTCTTCCTTTTCTAATGGGTTTCATCCTACTATAATTTTTTTTGGGTCCAAAAATTATCGATCCTGATCTATTGCCTACTAACTAATCTATAAATTATGTCTTACCATTATCTAGAGTAACTTCTATCTCGTTAACACTAAAACTAGGAGGATCACCTACGTCGTCTTCAATATTATTTAAAAATTCTACGTTTCCCTGAAGTTCCTGAGTTTCCTGAGCACCAACTAAAAGCATTTATAGTAATATATAAAGTGATTGAAATCGTTTTCCATTTTTCATATACGCGATTCGCTTGAAGTTAAATACGCAATTGAACCATCTGGAAGAGTTATAGGAATTTCTTTATCTGCGTCCGTGTCATTGGGAAGCTCTTCTTGGTCTAACGAACTTAAAAAGACAGTTCCATCGTCGATCTCGGAGCTCTTAACCGTTTCTAGACACACAAAGAAAAATTACCTCTAGCTCTTGATATAAATTTTTTACATTTACCAGGCCCATTAGTGGCTAGATACGCGACAGTACCATCCGGCAATGTGATAGGTTCTAATTTCGACACATTGATGTACTGTTCATCGGAACCACTTTCAATTTCGTCCGGTTTAACAGCCACCTCCTCGTCAGCATCAACCACATAATTTAAACAAATTCCATCATTTGACAACTCGTTTTTGTTGTCGCCGTCTATCACGATTTCATAATATTGGAACATTTCAGGCATTTGGTCCAGCTGGACCTCATCTTCAGAAGTGACTTGTTCCGGCAACAATTCCATTTCCGACTCATTTTCCATCATGGAATGTATCTAAAATAAACGAAACGAGTTCTCGTAAGCGATTTATCGAGTGAAATTTTTTCAAAAATGATAATTACACCGATTGGAGGCGAATGCTTTGTTCCTTAATTGTTATGGATTTTTTGTGTGGATTGTTGTCGATTCAAATAAGCCTTAAATAATGTTCCGGATTATTACCCATAAGCACCAGCAAGTGCCCTGGGAAAATGACACTTGACAGACTTGACCAGACGGACCAGACTGGGCCAATCACAATACGCGCATAACTGACAGAAATTGTTCGGAACTGTTTGACTTGAAAATTAAAAATATGAAAAAATTGAAAATAATTATCAACAATACCATAATAAAGGATCGTTTAATTAATCAAGTTTAAATATTTCTATTTAATCTAATTAAATGTTTTTGACAGCTAGGAATCATTGCGTTTATTTGGACATGATTCGTTCCGAATAGTTCCGAACAGTTCGAATGGTTCAGGAATTCAGTAACCATCTAAATTTCCGAAAGATGAATTTTAATAATACTTTCAACGCTTTCCACGAATAAATCGCAATGAAAATTAAACTATTAAACCATTTAATAGTTTTATTGCATTTACTCAGTGAGATATCGGCCACGACTCATTGGGTCGTCACTGAAAATGGAAAAATCCAATCTCGAGTACGTTTTTGTTTTGATTGTCATACCTAGGTTAAACATTTTTCCAATCTTTGATTTTTCTTTTAGTTAAATTCACCGTTTCATATGCGTCGTCCGGACGATCTGCTCGCCTTTCTCGAGCAAGATGTCTGGCCGTCGCAAATGACTCAAATCTACACGATGTACCAGAACCTTTTGCTCGAAAAGATCAAGATCGACGAGAAATGGCCGAAGCTCGAAGAAGCGACCGATATTGAAGCTCGACTCTATGCCGAAGACACCGACTGTCTACGAGCAGGACGTCAATTAAGCGTCATCGATCTGTACGCTAGTATGGTTGTTGTTGGAAGTGATCGTGACGGGATTAAACTCTCCGATTTTCTCGTCGAACTTTCCCCAAGTATCAAAACAGTGACCGCTCCCGAATGCCAAGACGTAGTTAAGTTAGACTATTCAATGTTTACCTTTGAACATTTAAGTGGAATGATCAACCGGGTTAATTTAACGATAGCCCCCGAAACGGCTTTACTTGACGCCCTGCAGGGCGTCATGAAAATCGAACAACTTGGTCATAACATCGCGATTGGCTTAAAAACCAATACAACCTCGTGGTTTCATTATAACCTCGGTGCAATCTATTGGAGGATTCGAGGCAATGCATTCAAAGCAATTGAATGTGGACGTCGTGCTGTTTATTTTGCTCCACGTGAATATCGAGATATTGCTCTGTTTAATCTCGCCAATATCTTCCACCAGGCCAAATATTCAGGCGAAGCCGCTTTAATTTTACATGCAGCCGTCGATCACGCTCCCCACGAAGCCATTAACCATTACTCCTTGGGGAACATCTACGCAGCTCTTGCCGACTACAACCGCTCACTGACATGCTTTGAAAACAGCATTAAATTAAATCCTGAATTCGAGCCCGCCTACGTCACAAAACATGCAATCCTTTGCCATAAAAAGCTTGAAAATAAGCTGATCGAGCTTCACGAATCCCTTCAAAATATCCTTGCTCAACTGTATGAGTATCACTCGCAACAGAACGAGTTGATTAAAATGCAAGAAAAGTTCATCAAAGACCAGTCATCACTCGACAAAAAACTACTAAATTTTGACCCGAAGAACACTTTTAAGAATATCTTAGCGATGCGTGGGCAAACTTGTTCCCAAAAAGGGGATGATTCGAAATTAACTTGCGAGTTTAATAGCTTTAGTCAGGTGCTCTCGCACGTTCAACTCGATATCAATTTAAGTTTGCAAGTTTTATTGAATAATGTGGAATCGCAAGTGCAACGAATCAACGAGCAAGTTACTCGCAATGCCATTCCATTGAGTAGTATTTCAAAGAGGAAATTCGACGCCAATGACGTGACAAATCAACTCAATCATTTAGTGATAACCGAGAATAAAATCGAGAGTAATTTCTTGACGCCGCGTTATCCAGCCGATTTTGAAATTTTGAACACGATCAATGTGGATGCCATCACCACGCCCAGCGAGGAACAGTGTAAATTGGTTGGGCTGAGTCAACAAAACTTCGAGAGAAAATATCAAATTTATCTCCCGCCAGAGAACAAGGGATTTCCGTAAGAGTATTAATTTTAGATTTAATCTATTGGGGTTTCAACTTGTAACGTTTTAGGGTGAAATCGATTTTGTCGACGTTAATCGATTTGCCGTATGACTTCGAGCATCCCTTGCCCTGGTATCCACCGCTTTGTGCTGTCGAGACGCCGTTGAACGAGAATATATCGAAATATTTTAAGCCATATTTGTATAAGACGACTCCAGCTAGTGCAGTCACTGATAATTCATATTTATCGAAACATTTCTTCAACTATGTGAACGAAGAGCGTTCCGTCCAGGCTGAGATTGGACAGCGAATTCTAACAGCAGCTCGAAGGGTAATTTATAAAAAAAAATATTTTAATAAATGACGCATGAAAGCTTACTGCTTAAAATCGAGCAATCCAATAAGAAGTTAATATTTCATCCCTTAGTTTTTAACCCCTTTGAAGTGAATGATTTCCTTCAAATAAAAATAGGACACCACGGGAAGCACCAGCTTTCAAATAAAAAAATTATCATCAATCAACATTTGGGTACGCGCGGTCGGTTTTTATTTATTCTTTTTGACTATGGCGTACCATTTTTTTAGATTTCAAAAACTCATATTTTTATAGAAAAATTAATGAGGATTTCAAAAAAAAAATTGTTTTGTATTTGTGCCAGAATTGTATCATGGTTAAAAATTAAAATTAAATAAAAAACGCCATTTTCTCAAACATTTTATAAACCGATAAAGTTCTTAATTTTTTTACCAAAAGCTATTAATAGTTTCTAAAACATATGCAAAATTTAGATCAATCGATTTACGCGTTCTTGAGAAAAAAATTTTTTTTTGATTTTAACAAAATTTGGTTTTTCTCAAAAACCAATTTTGTTAGGGACCTAAAATTTTCAGGATCTTATTATTTCGTTAACACCTCCAACCCTCCAAGTATCGTTTAAATATCTTCCGGGGGCAAATTCACTATGCTTATACCCCTACGGCTTTTTAGGTAGTAAGAAATATCCACTTATAATAACATTACATTTTAAATTTAAACTAAAATGTATGAGAACCACTGTTTACCTCCATGGCTAAACGACTTCTTGATCATGAATTAAGAGTTAATTTTTTTCTTATATTTTATTTTTTCTACTATTTATATTCAATATCAATTTAATTAAAATAAAATCTTGATTAAATAATTCAAAATCAAGAACTGTAAAATTCTGGACTTTGATTGGTTTATTTGTTTAGTTTCTAGAACTACCTCTAGGTAGCGTTACTTTCGGGTCGCCATAGAATGGTTACCGCAACGGTTTTATGTCCTAATTATTTTCTAATTAATCGTTTAATTTGACTTAATCAAAATTACTAAAGCGGTTTAAGTGACAGTTTAAGTGCTAATTAATCGAATCAACCGAATATTTTTGTCCAAGTAAGTCAAAAACTAGGTAAATTAGTATCTTAAAGTTTGACGTTGTTGCCATTATAGATAAAACTTTTAAGATTTATTTTTTATAAATAAAACCGTTGAAAAAGCTAAGAAAATTTGTTTATAATTATCTCAAGCAATAAGTTAATTGATTTGTAGTCAAGTATTGTCCATCTTTGATCTTAAAAAGCTGTGGGAGTTACAAAATTTAGCATGTTAAGGCCCCATAAGATCCAAGACGAAAGAACAATGGACGTTGTAGCATAGCCAAAAAATGGCGTCCCTTAATATTTAAATGATTACGGAATGATTTTCCGAAGATTAATTTCCTGGTAATCTTGACGTTTAACGTTGGTTATTGTGAACCTAAATTAAATGGTCTGAATTTGTCAATGGCTTTGTCTATTTTTCTGTGCACAGTGACCCCAACATTTTTTATAGCGACCTCCACATAGATTGGCGATTTTTTTTTTAATAATGACTACGTAGTTTTTCAATAATGATCCCATCATAGTGTTTCTACGGTGACCATCTTATTGTTACAGCCTTTTCCGATAGTTACCTCCACGTTTTAGAACATTCGTCAGAAGTAACCCCCCACTTTTGAAATCTAAGTAGACTCCTTATTAAATATTAATATCATTTATTTATAATACGTAAATATCGATTATAAGATTTCACTAATTAATAGAGAGATAGGCAATAAAAACCAATTTTTATTTAATTGTAGAAAGCTGGTCCTGAATGGCTATTAGCCATCTTATCCAGCTTATATTGGAGGACTCGTTCGATCCAGTCAAATTTAGGCAATGCCCTCGACTGTCTGAAACTCTCTCTTAGCACTGTCCCGGATGATTACCGTGACGTGCCTCTAGTCTCTCTCGGTGCCATCATGTACGAGCTCGGATACCTAGACGACGCATTAAAAGTCGCTGAAGAAGCGTTCCACGTCAATGCGATCGAGCCCGAAACCAATTTCCTTCTGGCCGTCATCTATGTGGCCAAAGGGAACAAATTCTTCGCCGCATATTATCTGCAACGAATCATCCAGGTGAACATCAATCATCGAAACGGCGAAGCCGAAAAAATGTTACGATTCTGGGCGTGCGAATCAAACAAAGAAGAGTCCAACGAGTTAACGGTCAGTGAAGAGCAAATGTGTCCTGGTGGAGAAATTATCCATGGTGAAGGTGTTCTTTGTTCGGAGAATGGTCGTAATTGTAAGACAGCCGCGATTCATTGTTACCGAGCGGAAAAAACCGACGACGAGGAAGAAGAAGAAGATGAAGACGAGTTTATGACGCTAGACTCGGTTCCGATCTCAAAATTGTTGGCCGAAGATAAATGTGAAGATAAGGGGGAATTAAATTCGATGTTTAATTCACTTTGGACGGCTTATACGAAAAATGAAAACTTGATCGAAGAAGTTTCTGATAGTATTGAACTTGATCAGGCGCAGTTAGAAAATATGGATACGAAACATTTGTTAAATGCGGGATCATTTGGGGATGTTTATAGTAAGAAGTTGAAACTGGATTATATGATAGGTTTTAAAAATTTTTTTTTCTAGTGCTTTCCGATGAATCGAAGACGATGCTACACGTTTTTGATAAGTCAGGGGCTTATCCACTTTCGTCGTCCAATTGTGACTATGTGAAAATCGCAGATTGGATCACGTATACGACCATGTGGTGGCAGTCGGTTTCAACGAGGGAAGAATCGTAAGTTTCATTGAATCCTGAGAAGGAATTAACTCTATTAGGGTTAATTTTTCCTTTCAGTTGGGAGTTTATGTCGCCGGCAATTTTCGATAAGATTAATGTGGCGGGACCTTACTGTGATAAAATGTCAGCGTTACCGGACAACATTGATGTTTTAACTGTGATCAAAGAAAATAACTCTGTCGACGTACCAGAACCAAAACTGTCTGTGTGGTTGGCTGTGATTACGGGAGACTATCAGTCAATACAAAATATTGGCAAACAAATTGCTGTTGCTTTGAAGAAGGTAAATGAATGAATTTTGGGGTGATAAAAATTTACATGGAATCTTATTCATAATGATAACACCACAAAATAATCTCCATAAAAATGATTAAAATGTTGACGTGTAGGCAACTAAACTTACAAGCACGTATGTCTTTTAGTTGATTCAATGCACAGAGCCAGATCACAAACTCATAAAACCGATTGAAAACATTTGAATCTTTTTGATTGTTAACATTTTCATGTTGTATTTTTTAGAATTCAACATCGTGGTTGTTTAGTACAGCCGCGGGAATTTATTGGCAAATTTTGGGAAACACACTGGAAGCGGTTAGGTGTTTTCGACGAGCTTTACTAGTGGCACCTGACAAAGATAAAGACGTACCATTATTGAACTTGGCGAATCTCTTTCACAGGTAGAAATCCGTTCGAGGTTTTATAAAATTTATCGATTGACAACTTAATGTTTTTAATATTTCTAGAATTGGAAATTTGGAAGAAGCATTGCAACTATCAAAAATGGCATTGGATATCCATCCTGAATATATCGTCAACCAATTTACTGTGGGAAATATTTATTCAGCCATGGTAAGAACAACGTTGGCTTTTGAGAGATATTACGCTCTGTGAAGTTGCCACCGCCACCTCGGAATTTTAAAATAAACAATATCTCATTTTTTTCCATTGTTTGCCCACTCTTGGGGGAAAACTTATTTTAAAAAGAAAAAAAATTGTGTTAAGTCGGTACCCCAACTACCATCTAGCACACTGTTGTACAAAATTGAAAAAAAAAATACACCAATCAATTGCCCATCGTTAGTTCACGTTTGCTGAGGAAAAATTTTTGTTTTTCCTCCCACCAAAATTGAATAAATTAAAAAAGAATAATTTTTTACACCGGGCGTTAAATTGTTGAAAATTTGAGAATATTTAAGAAAAAAAGCCTCAAAACTACAAATTTTTCGAAAAAGAAAATTTTCAGACGTTTGTCCACCGTTTGCTCACATTTGCCCAGAAAATTTTTTCGTTTGCCCACCTTCCATTTTCTTTTTATTAAAAAAAAAAAAAATTAAAATGTTCTCCATGTAAACGCAACATATACCAAGTGTAGATAACTATTAAAAATTTAACCTCCAACAAATTTTTCGAAAAAAAAAATCAACCGATTGTCCACTAATAATCCACGTTTGCCCAGGAAAAATTTTCTTTTGCCCAACCCCCATTTTCTTTTTATGAAAAATTACTGGACAATCAGCTGGAAACTTTCTTTTTCGAAAAATTTGTTGTTGGAGATTAGAATTTTAATAATTATCTACACTTGGTGAATCTTGCTTTTACATAGAAAATATTTTAATTTTTTTTTTTTCATAAAAAGAAAATGGAGGGTGGGCAAACGGTGTACAATCGGCTGGAAATTTTCATTTTCGAAAAACTTGAAGTTTTGACGCTTTTTTTCTCAACCTTTTCAAATTTTCAACAATTTGTGACACTCTGTATAAAAAAAAATTATTGCGCGGTTTTACGAAACCACGATGCAAGTGAAACTTTTTTTCGGATTTTAGGCACTTAAGAAAATTTTCGGAAAATTATCGATTTAGGGTATGAAAATAGAATAGAAAGAAAGGGATGTAGCATGAATTCGCTGTCTGACGTGACGCGCACCGTTGCAACTATTTTTGAATTTTCATTATTGATGTTAATACTCGAATGTTATTTTCATTATTAAATTTGTTGATTATTATATAAATCGATCATCTGACTGTTGTTATCTATTGTAACATCACCGTCGGATGTTTTTGTACTATTCTCACTAGCTGTATCTTTGTCTATCATGATCAAGTGAATAATAACATTTATATCAATACACTGATCAAAATGCAAATACCAATACAAATATGATTGACAATTAATGACAACTTATAATATATTAAAACGTGTTCATGAAGAGTAAAATAGCTCATAACATTCAGTAATAGCTCGCGCAATAGGCTTGGGAAAACGACATGGTATATAGCTAACTTCCCTGCCGAGAATGTGTTACATTTAGCGACATGCTAAGGACAGGCCAAAAAATTTGAGACGATGTATAAAAAGTTTCACTTTAAAAATCTTTTTTAATTTATTCAATTTTTGTGGGAGGAAAAACAAAAATTTTTTCTAGGCAAACGAATGAGATTTTTTTTTTTAATTCCTAGGTGGCGGTGCCAACTTCACTTCAGAGATATTATGATGTTGATAATTTTGATATATTTTAATAATTTTTTTTTTGATTATAGGAAAAATTTAGCGATGCCGTACAGTTTTATAAGTTGTCACTACACAATTCCAAGTTCGAAACAGCCGCCCGCAACAAAATTCGCTCGATCATGTGCTCGATTATGTTTGACGAGTCGGGAACGTTGTCCACATCCTTCACCGATCTGGGAAAATAATTCCTTATGCCGGTATAATTTATTGTTTCCTTTAATCCTTCACTCTTTCCAATTATCATAGTCATCATTTTACCAAAGATTTCAAGTTGTTTTTTGTTCTGAAATCATTTAATAATTTATTTTATTATTTAGTAAATACGTATCGTATATATTCTATGTATATATTTAAATTGACGCTCGCATATAGTCTAAAGTTAGCTTTTCACTATGGTATATAATATATATCACATGTCAGTGTAAATGATTCCAAGCAAAGGATAGTGAGCATTTTTTATCTTAGTGAACCGAAATTTATGAGAAGTGATAATTCTCGCCTCTCTTGTCTAGTGACATTTCTTACGAAATAAGGCCAATTATTATGCATTGGCAAATTTCTTATCCATCAACATTGTGGTAATTGGTGAATGCTTTATTTCAAGGTTTTGTTTATAAAAAAAAAAGTAAAAAGTTGAGGAATCACTTAACAAAAGACTTAGAGCCCTTATGCTAACAAAGAATTTAATCGGATATTTAATCGAGCAAAGCCTTATAAAATTAGTAATAAAAAAAGTAAAAAAAAAAATATTGATGATGCACAGATGTGAAGCTTAAAAGGCTTAAGATGCTGTAAAAAATATTTTTTACGATTGATTTGTTATAAATATTATATAACTCATAGTGTAAAGCTGGTTTAAACAAGCGTAGATTTAAAATAAATTATATCTCAATTTTTGAGATTTGACTTGAAGGTATAATATTGAAGTTGCTCATAGCTGAGATTGAAAAAAAAAATTGGTTTTATTAAATTTTTCAACCAAATATCGAATTTAGAAACTTTTGACATAATATTGTATTTAAGAAAAAAAAATATTGAGATTGTTATTGAATTGATGTACCAAAACTAGCCATATTTAAATCATTGACATAACTTAATGTGTACATATATTTTTATGAGTGTTATTTTTTATTAGTTTTTTTTTTGTTCTTGCACTCATGAAAAAGCAGGAAAATAAATTTCTGAGCGTTAAGTGTTCTGTATGTTTTTTTTTTTCTAATACAGTAATACAATTATTGACTTACCTAGTTTACTTATTTTAACTTTAAATACCTTCCTAAATGATTTGTTGGTTTGTGTTATGTAAGGCTTTGCATTTGTTAGGTTTTGTATGGATTCGTTCATACATTTTATATACACGATGGACTAATGAAGTGGAATGAAAAAATTTAATTGTATGTCGTACTTTTTTTTAAGGTTTTGGATTATGACGATAGCCACGCTTTGTCTGGATGTAATCCTGTCGATTTTCCTGAATCCTAAATTCCAGTGGTTTCCTTTAACAAATGTCATGTTCCTATTTTTTGATATTTGCAGAGTAATGTAAGTTATTTTTATTTATTTTTTTTTTTTTTTTGATTATAGACGAGGTAAGGGATTATTTTATTACTTGGTAGGTCTTGTGAGATGAAACTATTATTTAATAGGGATTTTTTTTAATTTGAAATGAAATGAAATTTATTTTTTGATTTATTATTTTCATAGTAATGAACTTATAGGCAACACGTGGCCTATCAAAGATTTTCGTTCCCGATTTTTGTATATAGATAAATTCGTTAGAGGTTAAACAATTAATGAAAATTGGTCACTGAACTTGTGTTATCGGTTGGGAGAAGAAACATTTAAATCCTCCCAAAAATTTTTTTTATGCTGACACTTAGAAAACTGACAAAAAGACCTCCAAATTTTCTTATTGATCGCATAATCTGTATAGTATTGATAGTACTTATTTGACTTACATTTATTTTGCAATGATAATCCAAGGTATAGGATATAAGGTAATTTAATTACAACGTCTGTTGGCACCATGTTGGCCTTTTAAAATACTCCCCAACATTTTAATACACATCATATGAAAACCATATACAACAGAATTAAATATATTAAAACATTTTACATGTTGGAAAAATAAAAATGCACACTAAATAGCAATGAAAACGCAATTTATGTAAACATTTATAAATATAATAAGGAATCGAAAAAAATCTCACGTTAATTTTAAAATTCAAAGAATATTATTTATAACATAAGTTATTTATGTTAAAAAGTTAGTCATTTTTTAAATGTATTGAGTAAATTTCACGTGAGGGTAGAGGGGTCCAAATAATAAAAAAAAAAATGCTTCACGTAATTAAGGGTTGCCCCTTTTGATTTTAACGGATTATCATATCATGTATCTGGCCATATTGCGCAATGAATTGATCTTAATATTTAAATTTTGGAAATGAAAAAAACATGTACATTCAATTCTTGACTTGATTTGATTTTAAACCAAGTTTAACTTAGATAGCTTCAAAATCGAGCCAAATAGTGTGAATCTTAGTTTTTTAACGTACGTAAAGAATTTTTTCCAAAAATTTAAACTGATTTATATCAAGTTTATGCGAAAAGTTTGTGTTTATTGTATAAAGAACTTCCATGTAAATAATCTTCATGAAATGATTGAAATGTTGATGTATACGCAACCCACTATACGTATATGTATCTCAGTTTATCGTTTATTATTTAATTCAACGCTTACTAAAATGAATAACAGCGACTGAATAAGTAAATCATAGGAAATTAAAGGCTTAATTAATCAGACCCGGATTTAATAAGTACAGGGCCCGATTAGATTTTTTTTCGGGGCTACTCCATACGCTAGTAACATTTTTTTATGCGTTTATCGGGTCTACAATAGGTTCATTATCGCCTTCATAAGTCAATTGTTTTTCTTTTCCAAAGCCTTTTATTTCGAAATTCTGTATATATTTCCAAATCAACTGCAGATGTTTTTGCTTGAACTAAAACTTGTTCAAATCCAGTACTTCTGTAGTCGCTTATCCATTTTAAAAGTTTTTCAAATGAAAAAAGTGCCACGGTTACATCTACAGATTTACTTTGATGTTTCTTGCTTACATAATTGACTTGGAACAGTAAATCGTACCAAAAAACCAGTGATTCTAAACATTTATAATTTTTCATTGCATTTTCAAGAGATTCTGCTTCGCGTTTAGTTTGTGGGTTTTCGGTAATTTTGAAAAGAGCATAATAAAATTCACCTATTTGATACCATAATTTTAATAATCCCCACCTAGTATTGCAAACAGTAAGTTCTTTTACATATTAGAAATTTGCTTTAAATTAAAAAAATTAACCTTTTGTTAATTTGGGGTAAATGCGGGGCCCGATTGGGCCCAATTGTTTCAATCGCCTTAAATCTGGGCCTAGGCTTAATAAATAATTCTTTTATAATCTTCTTAAATTTTTTTTGGATATACAAAACGTGCAAAATTGATAAATAAACCAAGTATGAAAACGCCTTGCACAGCTTATACAGTCCTGGTCATTGAATCGAGGTCACTTAAAAATTATTGCCGTTTTCATAAAGATGAACTTAAAATTATTTAAGGAAAGTAAAGAATTCAATAACTTGTTTTCATATTAATCAAATTGTTTTTTTAATTAACATGTATTAAATTTTGTTAGTTATACTAATATTTGTTGTAACTACCCTTTATTAATAACAATCCCTGTTCTGATTGGCACGAAATCGTTAAAATTAATTTTACCGTATTTATAATGTTGGGACTTATATTTAGAACATCAAAAAGCAGAATAGAGGAAAAGTAAAATTGGGTTTTAAGAATTCTTTATAGGTACAATCTCAATCAGATTTAAATTAGGAGAATCACCAGAAGATTTAGGGTTTTGAAAGAATCCAACTTTTCGGATACCGGTGCACCGTTGTTTATAAGCATCTTAGTAGTTCTTCTTAAATCAGGAAAATGTGTTGTTAGAACATCTTCAAGTACTATTTAATACTAATTGCTTATCAAAGTACGTTCAAATCTAAATAAAATCTAAAAAGTCTTCAACCATAGTCTGCGAATTGAAGCTTTCATCGTAGATAAAATAAAATGTCTTATTGTCCATCATGATGCAGAAAACATTAAAAGAGAAATGTTTTTGGAAATTTCATTACCGAATCACCTGAGGGTCTGTTGTGCTCCTGTAATGTTGGTTGTGCCGGTTAAAATATCCTTTATGTGAAAATTTCGACTCATCAGTCCAAATAATTTTTTCCCAAGTTTGTCATCCACCTGGCTTTTTAAAAGAAGCTCTCTCTCTTGGATCTTGGAAATTTAGATTTTGTACCGGTAGAAATTTGAAATCATGGAAATGGTGCTTTTGCAAAATTCTCTGGATTGATGACTTTGAAACTCTGCCCATGTCTAGTTCCGCTGATCGGATCAATTGGATGAGCTTAAAATTATTTACTTCGATTTTTTCGTCATCAAGGATAACCCTTTGAACATTTCCTTGTACCGTTACTTGGCCAAATTGCCGAAAGTTTGATTCAATGCGTTTAAACTTGGAGCGAGTCATTCTCGGCAAATTTGGATATGTTTAGTTAAACATTCTGCTAATGATTTTGTCACACTTTCCTTATGACATTTCGTTATTAAAGCCCTTATAGGTAGTCATGGCCAACTATGGCTTTTCCATAAACTAAAAGATTCTACTTATTTGCAACAATCACGTTTCAAATTTTCTTATTTTCAACGATAGCTAGGAAATCTTTACACTTGGCTATAGGGATATGAATTATGAAAATGTGAGTAGTTTTAAGAAGAACCAAACAAGGTAAATAAAATTAGGTGGTGCCATTTAAAATTTGATATTTTGGACAATTTAGCACAAAATACTATACGATTCACTTTCCAAAAAATTTCAAAAAAAAAATATTTTTCTCGAAAACCTTAAGGATTAGATGAGGTCTTGTTTTATGTAAGACTAGCTGGTACCCGCGACGTCGTCTGCGTCTGTTATATTATGTTAAAAACATTTAATTTATAGAGGAAAAACAATTAAAAATTGAAAGCAAAAATATATTTAAAATAACCGGAAAGAACTTTTGCGTAAAACATTTTTAACTATATGCCAAAAAATTGCTCTTGCAGAGTCCGCTATTGCTCCAAGTGTATAGTTTTTAGTTAATTATTAATTAATTTGTCAAAAATTTGTAAATTCAAAACAAAAAATTGCTATATAATCCAAAATAATCACTTTTTTAATGTTTTTTTTTTTCCAAAAAATTGTTCCTTAAATGCTCTTTCCGGATCCGCAATTGCTCCAGGTGTACGGTTAATTAGTAATTCAATTTGTTAACTATTCATGTTCATAAGATCCAAAGGCAGTCGATGACGTCATAGTACAACAATACATGTATAAATAGTTAAAAATAATTAATAATTAAAAATTAAAAATAGCGCAAAAATTTGATCAATTATTGGCGTAATAAAAAGAGCAGATAGTTTTAAAAAAAAATTTCAATTAAAAATTATTTTGGTTTTATAACGATTTTGATTCTTGAGTTTGAAACGTTTTTAAAAATTTCATTATTAATTTGTTATTAACTATACACCTGGAGCAATTACGGATCTGGAAAGAGCATTAAAGAAGCAATTTAAAAAAAAAAAACTTAAAAACTTTACAGCAATTTTAATTTTTAGTTTGCAAATTTTTGAACAATTACTTATTAATCAATTAATAACTATGTACTTGGAAAAATTGTGGAAATACAAAGGAGCAATTTTTTGGCAAATAGTTTAATTTAAAAAAAAATGTGTCTCGCTAATTTAACTAAACACTCTTTCTGGTTAAAAAATATATGCAATAATAAAAGGTAGTGTTGACATTTTTATTATTGTAACGGTTGTAACTTAAAAATGTATTTTGAATCTGTTTTTACAGTAAAATATAAAAAATGCTAAAAGAGAATTTAAAAAAAAAGCTACAAAAATATTTTAAAAACTGCTAAACAAATTGAAAATAGAATTTAAAAAATCTTTATTAATCTAATGTCTCGCTGAGCTGCATTAAGTCTACCCGCAAATATGAAATAATCAGTAGGCAGTGGAAGGAGACACACCCTCTGTCCAGCACATGCGCATTACACCGTTTACCCCACTCTATCAAAGCGACGAAAAATCCACCGCTTAACGCGTTTTGCTTGTGAAAATCTCATTTTTTAAAACTTTAATTACTTTGTTTTTAATGAAGATATCCTGATAATTCTTTTTTTAGAAAAGGACCAAGTATATAATAAGTAAAACAAACAAAAAATTGATCGAAATTTATGCAGTCGTTTTTGAGTTAAAAACGAACATTGGAAAACAGCTATCATTTTATTTATATAGATGCTCAGAATTATTAATTTAATCGAGTTAAGTAAAAAAAAATGCCATTTGGAATAACGATTTTAGTGTCGACTTCCGGTACAACCGGAAGTGTCAGAGAAATAAAAATATATATTAGGAAGGTAGCTCCAATTCAGTTAGGCCATAATTCCAATTTTCAGATTTCTATTATGTCAGGTTACTCCGGAAACTTTCAATGGCCGGTCACACTGGAACACACTGTATAAATCTAGTAAAATGAAAATTTATTTTGTACAAACCGAGTTGGCTCACTGTAATCGTAGAGTTTCTTAAAAAAATTGCCATAACACTTTAAAAAAAAATGTTTTTCCAAAAATTTTTTTTAAATTTTATTTTTTATAATATTTCGATAGCGATAAAAACTGCATATTAACATTTGAAATAAAGCTTTTTTACAGTTTTCTTAAAAATTAAAATTACATTAGGAAAAATCATGAAAAAAATTTATGAAATCTTACCTGAATTTTTTTTTACTAATTGAAGCTTTTGTATTGACTTGGTGTTATCAGGAAGTGCCTACAATAGCCGCTGTCACACGCACAAGAGTTTATAAAGCGAATCTTGTGCAGCGTCCAGCAGCTGCAATAGGTTTCCAAATCTCGTATCGAAACGTTAAAATCTGCAATAGTGAAAAAAAAAAAAATAGTTGAAACAATGATGAACCGTCAATGATGCCGACAGTAGGACAGCAACATTCTAATTGTTCTCGTTCTCGTTCCTCTCGTCTTAACAGTTTAATAATTTAAGTACATCTGTTAGTCTCTCAGGACCTTTTTACCATGCACGCTATCTGCACCTATTAATTATCGTTTATCGAAACATTTATTCTATATTTTTCTCGGTTTTTTTTTCCAGTTCGATATTTTACCATATCGATATGAGTTTCAAGTTTTGGAATATGTAGTAAAAAAAAAAACTTTCCAGTTAGTGTTAATATTAAATTTTTTTTTCCATCGATTGTTATGATTGCCACAACAATTGGTTCACATTATTTTCACTATGCATTTTAAATGTTTTATTGTCGCGGTTTGTTTAATTGTTTAGAATTACTCGTCAATGTCGAGTCGTTTGATGGTTTGACGAGTTGTTACTGAAGTCGTAGGATATCAATGACGGTGAATTTATAGGGAGGAAGTTTCACTGAAAACATCCCCTTCACGGCTAAATAATATTACCCTTATTTAATTTGTGATACTTGACCAATATATGATTACATATACAGTATCGTGTTATTTAATCGTGGAGAGAGACACGGTATGGGCCTAGTATATAGGTAATTTTGTCTTGTTACTTGAGTGCGTACACGCATATACAAATTTTGCTTAATAGGAATTTCTAAATCTCTTAGGAAGTAAAAAATATTTTATTTTTATAAAGCATATTATATATCAAGTAAAATAGATAGTCAAATATTTGTTAAATCAGGAAATTTTAGGGGATTTTGTTAAGGTTAAGGGAACTAAAATAATGCATGAAAGTAAAAAATAATATCTGAGGTAATAATATATAAAAAAACTTATAATTTTTTTGTGCTAAATAGGAGCTTTATGTATAAGAGGGGAGATTTAATGCTTGGTATGATTGTCAAGCTACTTGACTTAATTTTGACTTTTTTCGATTTCGAGTTTTTTGATACTTAAAAATAAGCTTGGTTTTCCCTGAATGTGCTAGAATGAAATTATTTTCTAGGTTTTGTAAAATGGATTTTTCGTTCCTGATTGACCTTTTTATAATTTGACTCTTTAGCTCTTTTGGCGTGTCCGGCGTTTAGAAGTTTCCGAAGAACCTATAACATAATAGAAATCTTAATATTGGAGTTATAGCCTAATTGGATTGAAGCTACCTTCCTAATTTTTAGTTTCCTGACTCTTCCGATTATACCGGAAGTCGACACTAAAATCGTTATTTCAAAAGGCATGCCCCATTTTTTTTTACTTTACTCGATTGAATTCTGAGCATTTTATTATATTAACAAGGCTTCATCAAATCCTTAAGGTTTTCGAGAAAAAACACTTTTTTTGGGAATTTCGCAGCAAACGGACGTCTCGTAAAAGGTTCGTAACTCACACGTTAAATTGTTTAGGAACCTCGACATAGGCTCATTTGAGAGTCCGAAAATGCTGCTACACTCGAAGTTATTACAAACAATAAATTATTGTTAATAAGTACCTATCTATAAGTGCATCCAAAAGTAGCACGTGCTAAATTGTGCAAAATATCAATTTGTTTAAATGGCCCACAATTTTATTTACCTTGTTTGGTTTTTCTTTTAGGGTTTATTTACACTGTGTATGAAAAAGGGAGATCTTAAGGCGACATTTGCTCTTCAGCCACTAAGGCAAGCGATCCCGAGTCGAAATTTTAGACCTATTTTCGACCTCAAAATCTGGGTTCAAATAGATTGAAACATGATCATTTGAATTTGAATTTAAGACCTCTTTTGAACCTCCAAGTGGCATTTATCGGACAAAATACCATGTTTAGGCCCAAAGGAGGTTGACGGAAAAAACTTTAAATGAACCTCTTTCTCTCTCTCTCTTTTCTCCACTCTTTCTTTGTCACTCCCTTTTATTGTTTTATTGGTAGGGTTTTTTTCAAAAAGAATAACATTTTTATTTTAATATTTTGTTTTTTTTATTCATTAAATATACAAGTTTCATTAATATAAGCGATAAATTTAAAAGTAATAAGAATATTACAAATATCAGTTCTTAATTTCCTTGTCCTTGTTTACCAACTCCTTTATTGTCGCCATTGCAATCATTTTTTTCCAGGATTTCCTTTTATTATAATCCATAATATACCCAACCATGTGCATTTCTTTAGAAATTTTATTTAATTGTATAACATCTCTCTGATTACTTTCAAGATAATAAATTAAAGCAAATTTCTTCACACGTTATCTTTTAAACTCGGTTTTTTAACTTTGAAATTTTTTACATTTACACTTTTAGGCCTTTTGATATAGACAATATTGAAAAATAATCAAATAGTGAAATAAGTTTATTCAATTGTTGTATAATAACTCGTGTAGCACTCGAACGGTTAACAAGAGACTAAAGCTGAGTAAAAATAAACCAGATTAAACAGGATTAAGGGACAAACCGGTAATGGATACAAGAATACACAATATTATACTAAGCATCTAAGTAAAGGAAAGACAGAGATCAAAACTTTGGGTTATTAGTAAATAATATTTGCAATAGGTATTGTAAACAAAAAGGAAATTTACAACCATATTTTATGTTTTATGATCATAAACCTTTTTTAAGGACGAGACGATGTGTTCACAAAATATAATAAAAATTTCATGTAGGTTAAAATGAAGACGATGGAATCGTTTAGGTCTATCTGAGGCTCATTTTAGTCTTTGAGGGCTCAAAAGAGGGTCAAAGTACCATTTTAGGGCCAAAGGAGGTCTGAAATTTCGACTCGGGATAACATTGTGATAACCATTTAAATTTAAAAGGGAAATGACAATAAAAGTGAATAATCTTGCGTATTCAATTTTTATTTAAAATCTTACGATCGAGAGCGACAAGTATTTCGAATCTCTGGTTTATTCTCAACATTTGCATAAATATTTTGCAGGGTTTGGTTCAATTGTTGCATTGTCGAAACAATAATTGTCATAAGATTATCTGAAATTCAAATAAAACCTATCTGAAGACATGGCCAACTACTGTTGGATACAGCATAAAGCTCGGCTATGCATTATAAATAGGGTACATGCCAGTAAGAAAGAACTAAGAAAATTTGTTATTTAGATGGTAGATTTTTGTGTAAGGATTAAGAAAATCACGCTTATTGAAGTAATATTGAAAGTTATATTATTTAAAGTAATAAAATAAATGTCTTAAAATTCAAACATTTGTCACGTGATACTAAACGCCAATCAGAGCTCGTGACGTCAGAGGTCTGTGCCAATTGAAACGACCGAACCACTGACAGCCACAAACCATCAGTTCTTCGCGCTTTTATTATGTGCTCAGCAAGATTCGTTGAAATTAATATTATTACCAAAAAAATGGAGCCTGGTTTTATAAAAGCAAGTACTAACATAAATGTTTAATCAATGATGACTAAACATGTCTTAAATAACTTAAAAATGTAAGAAACGACATAAAAACTTACATCAAAGTGATCTTCACAAAAATAACAAGAAGATTTCGTAGATACGGCTCCAGGGCCCGTCTTTGCGAGTTGTAACCAATTTTTCTCATTTTTTTATCTTTTGGGACGTATATGAACAACTTCTTAGGTGTTTTAATTGAAGTACTCTCTTAATGAGGCACCATGTACCACTTATAACATTTTGAATCCATTTTTTTACGAGAAAAGTCAATAAAAGCTACCCAATTTATCAAACTTGTTGCTTTGTTGTGATATATGACAGAGAGCATGTGGCTATATTTACCATGCACTGACGTCAGAGAAGCCGCCATGTCATTTATCAGCGTTTTGGCGCGAACATAAAATTGTAAATAGGAAAATGGAAAATTTTAGGAAGTTAACTTCATTTTTACAAAAATATCGCACTTTTGGGCTGTTGTGGGTGCATACGAACAATAATAACCAGAATTAAAAATTGTCATGTACCCTATTACGGATGAAAGGTTAAATTTCCATATTTTAATGATAACTCAAAAATGCTCACACCTGGCTAAAGGGATATGAATTATGAAAATGTGGAAAATTTTAAGAAGAAACTAACAAAGCGAATACAATTAGGTGGTGCCATTTAAAAAAAATTGATAATTTGCACAATTTAGCACGTGTTACACAAAAATTTATTGTTTGTGATAACTTCGAGTGTAGCAGCATTTTCGAACTCTCAAATGAGTCTATGTCGAGCTTCCTAAACAATTTAACGTGTGAGTTACGAACCTTTTACGAGACGTCCGTTTGCTGCAAAATTTCCAAAAAAAATTTTTTTTTCTCGAAAACCTTAAGGATTTGATGAGGTCTTGTAAATGTAAAAAATGCTCAGAATTCAATCGAGTAAAGTAAAAAAAATGGGGCATGCCATTTGAAATAACAATTTTAGTGTCGACTTCCGGTTTAATCGGAAGAGCCAGAAAACTAAAAATTAGGAAGGTAGCTTCAATCCAATTAGGCTACAAACCCAATTTTTAGATTTATATTATTTCAAGTTCTTCGGAAACTTCTAATGGCCGGTCACGCTGGGACACCCTGTATATGGCATTTTAATTCTTACTATCCCATTTTAAAGTTTCTTGATTTTGAGTTTTGTTATGGAAAGACGATCTCTTTAACAAAATTGTTCATTTTTGCTGCAAGTTTATGCTAATTATTGAAATTTAAGGTTTATTTTTTAGAATTTTTTCCCAATTTTACTTTTATTAAAACGATGGCATTTTTTGTGTTGTGGAAATTCACCGCTTTACTATTTTTTATCAATTTTTCTCGTCCAACGGACTGTTTATTTTTTTTTTGTACCTTGTAAATATGATGAGGCCTTTTAAGAATATTTTCAGACTGTATCGATATCGATAGCTTATTAGTGAAGGAATGCACACTGTATAGGAGATATAGAGAGAGGGGGACAAACTCCCTCGGCTCAAATGAAACCTAACAATGTTGAGCTATTTAGCTATTTTTTTTTCAAGTAATTCTTGACATATTATTATATTTTGTCCATTTGATTTTGTCATTTTCAATGTAAAATAATACAGAAAATTAAAAAAAAATTTAACTTGAAACTAGGAGATATTTGAAGTAAACAATAGATTAAAATATGTATAAATTCTATAAAAGACGTCCATAGAAATTTTTTTTTGAACTTAACAATTTTTTGAAAAGTCTTGGTAAGAAAAAAATCTCCTCTTAGAATTAGTTGGAAATTTAACTTTGTATTATTATAAAGTTAAAGTAATTAACATTATTCGAGTTCTTATCCATAGTTAATAAACAGTTAAAAGTTCTTTTTTTAACGGATATTTTTTTAAAATTCTTTATTTGATGTTTTTTAAATTTTCGTACTATGCATTTCGCTACTTTCGTAGCTTCTTCTGGTACTTAATTATAAACACCAATTTTTTTTTTTTTAATAACTGCAGTATCAATTTTGAATATGTGTTGATAGTCTTGTCTCTTAATAATTAAAATATGTAAAATTATCAATCACTAAAAAAAAAATTATTATTAAAAAAGTTGGTGTTTATAATTAAGTACCAGAAGAAGCTACGAAAGTAGCGAAATGAATAGCGAAAAAAATATCCATTAAAAAAATAACTTTTAACTGTTAAGTTAATTACTTACATTTTACGTTATATTGACTTACTTATGACCAATTAGTAGTCAATTATGACCAAAAAGTGACCTATTCTTAAGTTAGTCGTTCTTATATATAAGAGAAAATGCAAACATTTCTAAATATTTTGGGTCAAATTTATTATAGTTATTCCAAATTTTAGAATTATTTTATCACGTTATTAGGGATATTTTGATTTTCGCTAAACTACTCAAATACTTGATGCCAATCCAATCTACTTAACAACTTTTGAGACATTTTCTCTTATAATTTGACTATTAAAAATTGCGACACATTGAGGAAAATTTCAAATATAAACTTCGATTATCTTTGAAAATTTTTTATCGAAAACATTAAATTTGGATACTACAATATTTTGTATTTCAATTAGTCCGAAGATCATTGATATATCAAATAATATTTTTACTTTTATGGGTAGTAAAATAAATCTCCTTCGTAATCCTGATTCTTGATGGATTTTAGTGTAGATCGAAACTTCATTATCAAACTATCAAATGAAAAAGTTGGTTCCGAATTAGGCTGTGACTCATTACAATATTGTTGGTGTCCAAGTGAAATATTTTCCCGGTGATTAGTGATCGAGTCAAAGACGCCCCACATGTGTGAGTGCTGCGACTAGGCCGCCAGGTTGGGCTTTGTGGGGTCGTATTGAGCTTGAGGGGAATCAAGTAGAACGGGTACGAAGGGCGCCTCGGGCTGTGGGGGCTTTACAGGATTAGACACTGCAGTCCACCACGCTGCATGAAGCCATTTCAATGTTTGTCTTCATCGACCAAACGGGGGACAAAAGGGGGACAATGACAACCAGAGCGGCATCAAAATAAAATATTACGTTTAAACTATCCTCAACTGATCAAAAATCATCTTTAGTTATTCTAAATATTCAAATTTTTAAATAATCTTGAAAATTAGAAATCACTTTCTTTGGGATATCATTGGGGGTGGAATGGAATGAAATGTGTATAGGTAATGTGATTTGCGAGTTGAATGCGGACGGAAATATATTTGGATATATCAAATAACTCGATGTCCGTTGGTGGCAAGTTGAAAGCCGAGGTAAAAGGCGGCTCGATATGGATATACATCGGGTATATATGTACGATATATCCTGTTAAAACAATTTTTTTCGACTTAATTCCTTGCACGAACGTTGTCTCCGATTACATAAATCACCCCAATATCTATAATATGTTGTATTACCATACATTGTATCGAACTATCACTAGTTGGGTTATATACAAATAGTGCCTCTTATATAACAATATACGCCCCTCAAATTTGATTTTTCAAATCGTCCTTATGTATCGTCCTATTGTAACATGCAAACTTGAAATAATCAATTTCTTCTTCACGCCATACGGTTAATATTTTCAACCACTTTGCCTTATTAATTTACTTAATATTTTGAATATTTTCAAATATTTTGAATGAAAACTTTTGGGTAATTGATTGACTATTTCTTAACCAGTCTTATATACAGGGTGTACCAGCTAGACCGGCCATTAGAAGTTTCCGGAGAACCTGAAATAATAGAAATCTAAAAATTGGGATTAAAACCTAACTGCATTGGAGCTACCTTCCTAAAATATTTTTAGTTTTCTGGCACTTCCGGTTATACCGGAAGTCGACACTAAAATCGTTCTTTCAAATAGCATGCCCAATTTTTCTTTACATAACTCGATTGAGTTAATAATTCTGAGCATCTTTCATAATAACAAGATCTCATCTAATCCTTAAGGTTTTCGAGAAAAAATACTTTTTTTGAAAATTTCGCAGCAAACGGACATCTTCTAAAAGGTCCATAACTCCCACAATAATTTGTGTTGGAAGCTCGACATAGGCTCGTTTGAGAGCTCAAAGATGCTGTTACACTCGAGAATATCAAAAACAATCAAATTTTGTTACTAAGTATCTCCAAGTGCATCGTAAAGTAACACGTGCTTAATTGTGCAAAATTTCAATTTTTTTAAATGGCACTACCTAATTTTATTTGCCTTTTTTGGTTCTTCTTAAAATTCCCCACATTTTCATAATTCATATCCCTATAGCCAAGTGTGAGGATTTTCGAGTTATCGTGGAAAATATAAAAATTTAAGGTTACATCTGTAATTTATACTGCGTAGCCGAGCTTTATGCTGTAGTTGGCTATGTCTTCAGGTAGGTTTGATTAATAACACTGTGTATGAAACATAGAGGGAGATAGATCTTTAGGCGAACTTAGCTCTTTATCCACTGAATCAAGCGATAACGAATCAAACCTACCTGAAGACATAGCCAACTACAGCATAAAGCTCGGCTACGCAGTATAAATTTTTTATTTGAAAGCTGGTGCTTTTCGTGGGGTCCAGTTTTAGTTTGAGGGAAATCTGCCACTTCTAAGGGGTTGAAAACTAAGGGATGAAATATTAACTTCTTATTGGATAGCTTGATTTTGATAATTCTTTTTTTATTTGAAAGATGGTGCTTTTCGTGGGGTCCAGTTTTAATTTGAGGGAAATCTTCCACTTCTAACGGGTTGAAAACTAAGGGATGAAATATTAACTTCTTATTGGATAGCTTGATTTTGATAATTCTTTTTTTATTTGTAGAACACAACTTTAAATTAATCTCCTATCCATTTAAAAAAAAAAACTCCACTCATAAGGGATTAAAAATTAGAGATGAAATAATAATACAAATTTTTCCTGGCTAACCTGATTTTGAAAATTTTGTTTCTATTACGTACAACGTACCTTTAAATTTAAAGAAAAAAATCCACCCCTTAAGGATGAAAATAGGGGATGAAATAGTGACATTTAACCGAATTTTGACAATTTTTTTTCTGTTGAAAAAAGTAATCCACTTAGTTTTGTTATTACATTTAAAAGCAAAAAATTTCAACCCTTAAGGGCAAAAAGGGGTGATGTAGTAACTTTTAATATTAAACGGCGCTGCCTCATATGAGCAGCGCGTTTGGAAGGTTAACCATTTTCAAGAAAATAAAATTAGTTATCAAACTTCAGATCACTAAAACGCAAGAAATAAATAAATATTATAAAAAAATGAAAAACCGACTTCAAAATATATAAAAATTCTTAAACAAGAAATGCACTAAAAATTAACAAAAATAATGG
Organism: Sisyra nigra; assembly: GCA_958496155.1. Taxonomy (NCBI): domain Eukaryota; kingdom Metazoa; phylum Arthropoda; class Insecta; order Neuroptera; family Sisyridae; genus Sisyra; species Sisyra nigra. The sequence goes on along the minus strand of OY292313.1, from coordinate 3,592,498 downwards.
CGTATCCTTGCAGTATCTACAACTTACAAATTATTAGGATGATACAATGTACAACTATTGTTATTTTTGGAGTTGGTGTCAGTCAAGAAAATAAATATTAATGGTAATTTGTAAAAATTTAAAAAGGTATAGTTGGTAATTGGTATTTTGTAGTTTAAAGGTCGCTAGATATTGTTACAGTTCGAGTATATTGTTCATGTATAAAAGTTTATTTGAAAAATAATTTTCATAAGGTATTCTCGTTTTTTGATAAGTACCAATATAGTTGTATTTCCTTGGCCGACACCAACTCCAAAAATAACAATAGTTGTACATTGTATCATTCTAATAATTTGGAATTTGTAGATACTGCAAGGATACGCCATTATTTTGTTACTTTTAAGTGCATTTCTTGTTTGAGAATTTTTATATATTTTGAAGTCGGTTTTTCATTTTTTTATAATATTTATTTATTATACATCGTCTGAAGTTTTTGGTCTGTCTAGCATGTCGAGTGTTACATTCTCGGCAGGGAATCGGCAAGTGTTCGGCAGAGCTCGTATACCTATTGTTAGCTATATACCATGTCGTTTTCCCAGGCCTGTTGCGCGAGCTATTACTGAATGTAATGAGCTTTTTTCCTCTTCATGGCAACATTTTATTATATTATAAGCTGTCATTAATTGTCAATCATATTTGTATTTTGATCAGTGTATTGATATAAATGTTATTGTTCACTTGATCGTGATAGACAATGATACAGCTAGTGAAAATAGTGCAAAAATATCCGACGGTGATGTTACAATAGAAAACAACAGGCAGATGATCGATTTAACAATAATCAACAAATTCAATAATAAAAATAACATTCGAGTATTAACATCAATAATGGAAATTTAAAAAATAGTTGCAACGGTGCGCGTCACGTCAGACAGCGAATTCGTGCCACATCCCTTTCTTTCTATTCTATTTTCATACCCTAAATCGAATAATTTTCCGAAAATTTTCAGATACTTAAGTGCCTAAAATCCGATTAAAAAGTTTCACTTGCATCGTGGTTTCGTAAAACCACACAATATATTTTTTTTATAATAAGAGACTCGCTAATGACTTAGATTTTAAGCTACTTGGCTTAAGTTTGACTCAAACTCAAATCAAACTCAAGAGAAATGTTAATATTTATATATCAAAACAAGTTAAATATTGAATTTTATAAGTTGTTTTATTTCAAAGTTAAAATCTTCAGCCCAATCCAATGCACAAAATATCCAGTTACTTGACTTGATGAATCTCTAAGTCTGTGACTCCTTGATTTTACCTTTTAAGTCACTCCAAAAGATAGTCAATTGTGAATATTATGATACTCCAAAAATATAGAAAGCTATCCATAAATTATTTTATATTTTTCAGGCCACCCCCTTTATCATATGACGGCATTTAGATATTTAGTCATCCATCTTTTATCCTGAATATTTAAAGTAATCGTAGAATGAAGAAAATTGTATAAAAGTAGTTTTTAGTTTAGTGAAATTTCAAATTCAAACAGAATTTATGAAAAATTAAATAATTAGTTAATGAGCGGTAGACATTATCCGATGCGCTACAGCCGATTCAAAAAAATTAATCAAGAAAGTTATGTTCTTTAAAACTGCATCTATCTTTCCCTTATGTAATATCCTCTAATATAAAAACGAGGGTGTAAAAAAAATTCTTTATGGTATCCGAAAATTGATGGTATGTATAGTTCAGTCATTTGGTTACCTGGAAAATTTTCTGGGAGTTTGAAAATTTGTAATTTTATAGGTAGAGAAAATTTCCTACAATTTATGTAATAAGTCTTTTTTTCATAAAATCAAAAGTTTTAGCGTACGAGCGCCGCAAACTTTTAAATCTACGCCATCCGTCATATTCAGTTTTAACTGTGTATTTGTTTATTGTATGCATGTGGGTTTTTTAACGTCATGGGTTGGCGTAGATATAGAAAGTGTAAGGCGCTCGTACGCCAAAACTGTTGCTTTTACAAAAAAAAAAAAAGATTATAACATAATTTTTAGGAATTTTTCTCTACTTTTATCGGAAAAAAGGTATTATCAAGAAACAATGTTCTAGACTATATTTTCCAATATGGCGACACGAGCGGCAAAGATACGAGGTAGCAAAATTGAAATTGGGAAAGAACAAATTAAAATCTATAATAATATACAAATTTTCAAAACTCCTGGAATACTTTTCAAGTGAAACAACCAAATGACTGGACTATTAAAAACGGTTGTAACGACCTTATTCTTAGAACGTGAAATTTCCTTTGAATCACTCTTTTAGATTGTTGTTACGATGAATTATTCCAATCTCATGAAAATTCAAAAAAAAATTTCCAGTGTTACTTAAATGGATAAAATGAACAAATGGATTGAGGCAAATTTTAGTATTAATATTAAAAGCTCGTTTTGGCACTGAAATTTTTGTTAATACCTACTTTTTAACTTTTGGATATCATAAGATTTTTTTTTAAAACTTCTAATTAGAACCAACTTTTCCTTACTTCTAAATGCATTATGTAGTTTATGGAGAGTTTCTTGGTTGGATAGATATATAGTATCAGGATTGATAGCCTTATCGTCGATCTATAGCAATGAAAATTCGTAATAGTACGAGAGCTAGCGACGTCGAAAAAAAAAAGAATTTAAGGTCGGCCAGTTTTTATATATGTTATCTCTCGCACTATCCCGGACATTATACGGGCTGTCTGGCTGTCGGGAGGGGTTGCGTTTATTAGTCCGCATCGCATCTATGACAGGTAAAATATTGAAATTTTCAGAAAAAAGAAAAAGTTTCAGATGAAATTTGTAGAAAATAACATTTTACATAAAAAATGTCCAGTGACTAATTTTCTTAAAGTTGCTAGTTTGCCCGCTACAAGCTCATTGTATACATGTCTGCACAACGGCTGTATCTCTGAACGGTCGGCCACTCAAATGACGTCACGTCGAGTCAGCCTTTCCAAGCTTGTAGCGGGCAAACTAGTTACTTTACGAAAATTAGTCACTGGACATTTTTTTTATGTAAAATGTTATTTTCTACAAATTTCATCTGAAACTTTTTCTTTTTTCTGAAAATTTCAATATTTTACCTGTACAGGTGCGATGCGCACTAATAAACGCAACCCCTACCGACAGCCAGACAGCTTGTATGATGTCCGGGATAGTGCCAGAGATAACATATATAAAAACTGGCCGACCTAAAATTCTCTCTCGAAAACGTTGCTAGCTCTTAAACTATACGAAGTTAGGTTTCATAATATCCTTAACTACACACAAGGTTACACAGGGCACGTGTTGTGCGTTAGACATTATCCCAGGGGCTACAGTAAATTGAAATAAAATAAAATAATATTTCCGTTTCGTGATTTAAAGTTGCCTCCAACTTCCTCTAATGTTACACCTTAAAAAAAATGCGTTACGTGGATTATGGATAGTCTTGGGGATCCTAAAATCTTGAAATTTGGTGAAATATTAAAGCCTCAAAGAACAATTCAAGGAATCCAAAACCTATAAAGTTGTTGGTAATTGAAGCTCCGTAATTTTCTTTGATTCGGATTCGTCAGTCGCTAAGAACGGAAGTAGTATATTTAATCTATAATTTATTGTATAAAAATAAGTCGGGTTTTACTTCCTGACGCTATAACTCCAGAACGCACGAACCGATTTCCACGCTTTTGCATTCGTTGGAAAGGTCTCGGGCTGTGTGAGGTTTATAGCAATAAAAATTCAGGAAAAATTTAAACAGAAAAGCGGGAAAATCTTTTTTCACATACAGCGCCATCTCTGATGATACATAGAATGTACTACAAACCAATATTTTAAGTAGATAGCGCCGTGCGTGATACATTGCTTGACAAGCAATGAGAGTTTTCATAGTGCAAAAAATCGACATAATTGTACTCTTCCCGTGGGATAACAAGACAATTGTATCTTACAGGAATCGTGTATTTAATAGAAATGTCGTTAAAGAACGTGAAATAGAGTTCTAGCATTATCCTCAAGAAGGCCTGATCTCTTTTTTATCCAGAAAAAATGTACTATTTCCGTGGGATAGATATGTTTTTGTTTGTCATAGAGCAAAAGATTGACATGATTTTTTGCAATAGGGTAGTTGAAAGGTCAGAAAAAAATATAGATTATTAATTCGTATGTTAGAATAATGCACGATTCTCAAAAGATAGCATAACAATTGTACTTATCCTCCTACAGGAATCGTGTTTTTAAAAAAACCTATCCCTAAAGTTCATGAAATAGCGTTTTAACACAATCATTGCAAAAAAGTTTAAATAAAAATTACAATTTCTACAGCAAAATATGATTTTTATTTTAACATCCGATAACATCGGTAAATTAATAATGAAAATTTTTGAAACATTGAAACTTCTTTCGTTGTTAATTTTTGAATGTCTTTAATGTTTAGAAATAAACGTGTTAAATTACTATTGAAAAATTTGAACTTGGTGAAAAACTCAGTTAAATATATAATACATTTAACATTTTCGAATTGTATTGCTACTTAAAGAACACAAGTATAGGTATTTGATAATATTCATAAAAACGTATAGAACCAATAAGATAGCTCTTCTAGATAGCTTTATGGAATATCTTCCTGGAAGAGTAGTTTATCGGATTTTCATGAACTATCTATGAATTAAAGATCTAGAAATATCTATCTGTCTTTTTTTGTTGATGGGATGAAAGTTTCCATTATTCAATCAGTATAATTTAGATACGCTCAGCGAAGCGGGCGGGGACCAGCTAGTAACTAAATAAAAAGTTATTAAATCATTAGGATGTCCCATGTCGTATATTAGTCTTATTGAAAATAATTTAATTCTTTATATAAACAATCGTTCGCCAATAGTCCTGAATCATATGGCTTTCAATAAAACTCAATCCATTGTGTCTAGTGGTCAGGGAATTCCCTAGGAAACTAAGGGAATTTGTACAAGAATTGAAAAGATTGAAACTAAGAAAAGTTGATTTAATAAAAAAACATTGTAAGGGAAATAAAGAGTTAATACTGAATGAGTAGATTATATCATATTTTTTTAATTTATCTGTAACGGGGGACATCTATTATGCAACCTTTTCCAGAGGTACTTTTCCAAATTTGTTCATACAATTTAAGTTTGATTTGATCCGGGCTATTGGATACCATGTTTTTTATTTTGATTGGTTTTTACTAGGATTAGTGACCCTTCACTATATTTAACGGAACCCTCGCAATGCGAGTCAGTCTTACACTTGTCCAACTTTTCATATAGCCTATTGATTAGAAAATGCTGTTTTTAGTTGAAAAAAATAATTGAAATGTACCATGCAAGTGGGGATGAGTGTTGAAACGGCAAAGCTTTTTGTAGGTTTGCGACAGTGCAATCAATGAAATCTCTCGCGAATCTCTCTCAATGACGTCAGACGAAAAGCTCATGACGTCGCGTGACGTCAGAGCATAGACGGGGTATTCATGCATGAACGAGGCAAAGGCTTTTCCAACCGAAACTGGAACAGTTTAATATATCGATAAATATAAAGCTTTAAACTGTTCGAAAAATATTAAAAATAACTGTCGAAATTTAATTAAATGAGCCATTTTCGTTTAATTGAAGATGAACTGAACAAACTTTTCATTCACCTGAACGAATGGCTCGAATACACAGTGAATGTGTGTATGTGTATAGATCATATAGATGTACCATGGTATATACAAACACATATGCATAATATAGCGAAGGCTATTGCCCCAAATGCAAGCGTCCTTGTTGTGAGTTCGTGTTATGGATGCGTATCCTGTTTTATCCCCACTGAGCTATAAATAGCTGAGGGACGTTCTATTTTTAGCCAGCACGCGTTATGTAGGTTACCAGTGCCGTCATGAGAGCCGAAACAAATGAACGTCCCGCCGCCGCGTCGTGCCCCGTCGTCCCATCAAACACATAAAGCTCCCATGACGTCATTGTTGCTCCAATTCTCTCTGGATGTGTGTTCGATGCTTTATATTGCCGTTTAATTTTTTTTAACCAAATTTTCGACCAAATGAAATGATGCAGAAATTGTTGAGGAAATTAAATTTTTCATAGCTTTTGCGATCATCAAATTTTCGGGAGGTTTTAAGGGTTTGTTATCAAGGAAGCTTTTTAGTTTAAAAATTGCTTGAACATGTTGGGTTAGTCAGAAAATTTATATAGTCGATCATTGTTTTCGTAGTTGGAGTCTATGCTTTTTACTTTTCACCAACTTTATAGTTCTGCTTTGAAAGCTCTAATCTATTAACTATCTATTCATAAAAAAATAGAAGTTTTGAAAGTGGCTTTAACTTCAAAGCTTAATTTTTTTTTAATCATAGTCATTCGAATGTGTAAAACAATTTTATAGTTGTTCTTTTAAGAATTGATGCAAGTTCAAAAAGCTCAGTATTCACTTTTTGGATTCTATTAGTTCGAATTGCTATCTTTGACCTTGATAATATTGCACTTAGAAATCGAGTGCTTTTGTATGAAGACTCTTAAGGGTATAACTAAAAAATATGAAAGTGTATCGAATTTTAAAACTACCATAGGGGAGTTGGAATTTTTTTTAATATGAGTAGGTTTTCCAATAAAAGTTCTTCGTTGATTAACTGAGTTTAATTAAAGTTAATTTGTTGATTGCTTGATGTTGACTAAAAAATCTAAAAATTTATTAAGAGTTCTGATAAAAATCCACCATTAGACTTTAATATTTTCATCATTAATCCCCTTTAACCTTCTTCAACGAAGAATTGTTTGTTTCATTTTCTTATATTTTTGTATCCTTTACAATTTGATTGATCTATCTAAAATCTAAATAAATACATATATATATATATAAATAAATGAATCACCGAAATGTATGTACGTCTATACCTTTCGAACGGGTGCACCAAATTGGATAGTTCTTTTTTTTTGCGTTCCTTATTGTCAGGCCAAGGTTTATGCGATAGAAACTTTTTGGTATCCCAACGAGCTAGTCGAAAATTTGGATCGCATTTTGTATGAAATCTTAATACAAAATCTGACGTCAGATCTGCTGTTTTATGTTTCCATAGTAACAACGAACTCCTTGTCAAAATATGTCCAGTTTCACAATGGACGTTTAAATTCCACTTTTAATTTAAACTTCAGTTCAACAAATAAATTGGTTTCATAGTTTCATTTTAACCTTAAACTGAGTTCAATCAGTCGTTTAAATTAAACGACAAAATTCTTCCGTTTAAACTTTAAACTATAGTTCAACGTTTGACAATTGTCCATGTTCATCCATGTAAAGTTACATAGAGTACAGTGCTACCATATTTATTCATAAAATTATCATTTAAACGAGGTTCAATTGAACTGAAGTTTAATTTATACTGAGAAACTGAATGATTTAAACTTCAAAGTTGAACTCCAGTTCAGGTTCAGCTGAACTTGAGTTTAAACGGCTATTGTAAAACTGGGTATAATCGAATTTACAATCGCTGTATCGTATATACGTAATATACAATCGAACTGGGATCCATAAATTAATTTTCTTGACATAACCAAGCATTTTAAATATTTTTTCAATGCTTGTATGCGATAAATTATATAGAAAGTTATAGATTAGGACAGAGCAACAAAACTTCAAGTTTACCATAGACGCGTTATTTTGTTAAAAACGAAATGAGGGTACGTCAAAGGAAAAAAACTACTAAGAACTTTTCGTCTCAGTATTTTATACTTTATTCATTTTTACCAGTTTTACGTTCCTTTGTTGGTAATTAGGTACTTAAAAAATATAATTTTAACAATAGTTATTTGGTGATTGAATAATGTCTTCCTAAGTTAAAGCGAACAGACGGATATGACGCCTGGCGAGATATCAATGACAGCTCCTAGGGAGGTGCTGGCTTTCCTTAAAAGCCTGATGCTCTCTTGGTTAATACAGAGGGTCATATTACAGTAGGCCTCATTGGTCTGGTGATAGAGGGTAGGAATATCCTGAGACTCGTAGAACGGAAAAAAAGTTAAAGCTATGCAAACAATCCAAAAACCCTTCATTCAAGCCATTATATTGAATACTAGCTGATACCCGCCCGCTTCGTTGAGCGTATCTAAATTAATCTGATTGAATAATAGAAAATTTTACCCAAAATAAGAAATTAAGCTATTTTTACAAAATAAAGATAATTAGATATTTCTAGATCTTTGTTTCATAGAAAGTTAAAGGAAATCCGTTAAACTACAAGGAACAGATATAAGCTATCTTATAGGTAGGATCTTTACGTTTTTTTTGAATATTGTAAAATATTAAGAAAATTTTAAGCCTTGAGAACCTTTCACACCAAATGTCATATGAAATAATTTATTAATTTTAGTAGAAAGAATTAGTAGCTATCCTTTAGGAAGTGTACCTTTTTTAGGATCAATAATATTTAATGTGTTATCTTAAGATCTGAGGTATCAGGTTTGGTTGCCTTAGATTCATAATTCTAGGATATAGTATTAAGGCCATTATGTCTTATCGGCAAGTCTGCTATTTCCCGGGGGCCAAGATTAGACAACGAATTCTTATAGATCTTGTTAAAATCAATTGAAAATTAAGAATATAGTTTTTTGGTAAAAAAACAACGCGATGGTCACATCTAAGTTGCTATTTTCTCTTGAAAAATAAGTTGGGCTGGATTTCTTTTTGTTTTGGGGGCTCTGCCTAACGGCTTCACCTCTTTTAATCAAACTCATAATTGGGATCACTTAAGTCGAACTGTCTGTTTTTGTTATTTATTCTCACGGGCCTCATTTTTGAACAAAGATATTTATTTTTATGAATGGAGATCAAATTTACTGCAGAGGATTTCCTTCTCCTCCCTCGACAATTCGAACGTTTACTCAGCCGAACTATTAATAATATATTAACTACCCGTAAATTCACAATGGAGTTATGGTTTCTAGGAATTTAACCTATCGCTATACTTCTATCATGGTTATAATTTTCAAATTTACGAACATTAATTTATAAGAATAACAAATTACATAGTTTAAAATCATGCCGTCTCTACAATATTTTAGTATATGTACATTGTATCACAACTGCCTGCCGATGTATGTTTTTCGTTGCGCAGTTTTTATAGTTTTTATTTTTTTGCTCAGAAAATCAACATTTTTTCGGAATAAAAAGTATTTTAAAGCACTTTTTGTAACATTTACTACTTGTAGTGAAAATCTCGTCCAAATCGGACCAGCCGTTTTCAAGTTTGCCAAGAACAAACAAACAGATAGAGAAAAATATTCGAAATTTAAAGTAGCCTATAATGTAAGTTACAATATTTAATAACTTTTTGTAAAAATTCTATTGAAATCGGCTCAGCTGTTTTCAAGTTTACCCTGGACAAACCCTGTTCTTACCCTGTTTTTTTTTGGGGGGGTGGGGGGGAAATTACAATGTAAATGGCATTTATTTTTTTGTATTAAATATATGAAAACGTAGGCAATAACTGGTATTCAACAAAACACCTTAAATTTTTTAGATTAGATTAAAATCTTAGCTGGGAAAAATGATTCCGTTTTTCATTCTCTCGCGCAGGAGAGTTGGCACGTTTTTATTATATAGGTATTCAAGTAGTAAAAATATTCAATCTTATTATTGGTATACATTGGCTGAGCTATTCGTGGGATAAAGCCCGAAACCATCACAAAAGAGGTAGCTTATGAGCAAAATTGTATTTAATAAATTATCGGAGGTTTTTCTCTTTTTAATAAAGCCATATCATAAGAAAAAAAATAATGGTGTTCGTTTTTAAAAAAAAAAAACCCTATATGACCCACTCTATTACCTGTCATATGACCAAGGTTTCTTGGGGTCTAGTCGCGTGTGGTAACATCATGGAACGTTGAAAATTCTATCAGGAAATCAGTGATGACACAAAGGAGAAAGTGAATTACATAACAAAAATCACTTCTTTAGCTAACCCTTATTTATTTTTTTTTTTTGACAAATATTACTCGTACGATATTTGTGGCACAAGAACGTGGTGGTTATCGTGGTTTGTAATTGAGGTATTTTTCGTGTGGGTGTTCTATGACACAAACAGAGCAAATCTCTCGTACGTTAGACGCCCACATAACAGCTGATGAGTGGAGCACCAACGTGCTTCGCTCAACTTTTCCAAACAAACACATTACAACCCTCGATTTTTCTCAATTTTCAAATATCATTCAATCATAAAATAATTCTGAAACATGCACTCCTGAAACTTACCATATGATTTTTTCAAAAAATTAAACACTGTGTTTAAACCTGCGGGGGAAACAACCATTACAAACTTATGGTGTTCCTCAGTGGTGTTTTATGAATCTTTTGTATCATGCAATTAATTCTAAAAAAAAAAAATTTCGAGGCATGCATTAAACTTACCATATGAAATTTTCACGTGATCAAACACTTGGTTTATACACTGTTTGAAGGGGGTGGTTTTTTAAAGGAAATGTTTGTTTATAAGTCTTAATCAGGGAGTAGGATATTGTCCTGTGGGATAGGCTATGGATAAGGCAACCGTATCGGGAAATAGGCAGCGTAGTACTGTGTGGAAGTCGAGATGAATCTTGAATAACGGTTATTCAGAACATTGGTGATATGGCAACATTGAGGGAGCTTTCTGAATGGATGTCGACGGCGATTGGCTGAGGCCGTCGCTGACGTCAGCACATTGATTGTCATATCTTTCACGTGCACTAAATGAGAGACTTTTCACTACGTGCGACAAGGAAAAACGCGCATTTTCCCATTTTCCTTGCTTTGCATCGAAATATTAAATATATTATCTATATATTATATATGATATATATATATATATATAGATATAGGTCGATGCATATATTGATAAATATATCGTTATATTTATTTGTACAGCTATCGATTATAATGCAAGATTGGATATATTTAGATCTTCTAATCTAAATAAGATGGCACGATTTAATTGTGTCACTCTGTGTTTTCCCGAAAGCAATTTTTTTCTCTCTTGCATTTCCCAGTTTTGTGTTTTCATTCATAAGCTTGGGCATTCCGAAATGAATTGACTTGGCAGTTTTTATTTGGATTTTTACATGTTTTTATAGTATCGTTAAAGGCCACTTTTAAAAACCCCGATAGCCAATTAAGCCTTTAAATTTGAGGAAATTGAAGTCATAAATATATTTTAGAAAATCATAAAACTGTTGCATTGTTAGTTGTAATAGTTCTGAAAAAAAATTTATTTATTGAATTTTAGTCTTTATAGTTGAATAATATTACAGAATAAATATAAAACTAAGAGAGGTTTCAAGAGGAAATTAAGCTTCTGGATGTTGTAAAATAAGCTTTAAATCAAAGTGCATACTTACAATGAAAGATGCATTTGTTCCTCTATGATGTTTTGTTTCAGTCACAACAAAATAATAATGAACCAAAAATGTTGCTTATTAAAATTACTCGTAGACTCATTTTGTTCAAATTTCTTAAAGTTTACAACTAAGTGATTGAGGATTTTGTCGATAGTCGAGCTTAAATTTTTTTTTTGTTTTTTTTTTTTTGGTTAACTAGGTCAAAGCATTTAACTTAAATTTTTGAAGTTGTACTTCTTTAGGCGCGTTATGAAAAATTGATGAGAGTGAAATTCTAAGATGCGCGCGCATTTTAAGATAAAAATTAACAAAATGAAGTTAGTCGCAAAACCAGTGGGTCTCCTGGCGCGCGTAATTTGAATTTTTGTTGTATTTATTTTCTAATTTATTTATTTTTATATTTAAATTAAAAATAATTATATATACAATTATGACACATATTATTAATAAATAAGTTATTACTTTTCTCGAATTTTGCAGTAGTTGTTATAAGTACTTTTTGAAGTTTAATGATGAAAATGACGTCTGCATCGCGGCGCGTTTTCAGAAGCATTTGTAGCGTGCTATTTTATCATCACAAATTAACAAGATGAAGTTGCCCGCAAAACGGCTCGGTATTTTTAACTAGACGCGCGTAATTTGATTTTTTGTTGTATTTATTTTCTAATTTATTTATTTTTATATTTAAATTAAAAATAATTATATATATAGAAATAACACATATTATTAATAAATAAGTTATTACTTTTCTCAAATTTTGCAGTAGCTGTTATACTATTTGAAATTTAATGATGAAAATGACGTCTGCATTCCATGCATATTCTTAGTTATCACGAAATCTGGGATTCTGAAATAATTCAACCATCTTAGAATAATAATTTAGTAACACAAGATATGAATAAGATTAAGACATTTACTTTGACAAGTAGCTACTTACTTTATTTCGCAATTTCTATGAAGCTTCGTTTTCATGACATGCATGAATTGTTAACCAGAAAAATGATCCTGACCAATTTTATAAACGTCTGGCAGCTTCCTTTGGATATTATTTATTGATACAAATTAAAATATTATTCTCTTAATTTTATTTTTAATAATTATATCTTCAAATATATATGTATATTATTATTATTACATATTAAATTACAGTTTTTTAAAATTGATTATTTGAATAAAATTAATAAAAACTAAATTTTAATGATACCAAAGAAGTATAACTTCTCACGCGCGTACACAAGTACACGCAACCACTTTTTTTTATTGTTTGGACATTCACCTTTAGTTAATGTGATTAATTAATTAATTAAAATTAATTTAATTAAAAAATTTTTATCCATTAGTGCTTTAGTTTTGTTTTAATCCCAATTTAAAAACAAAAGAACAGGACGTGCACTTGAGACATATTTTACTGTATTACTTCCGAAAAGGAAAAAGCGCAAAAGTCGTTATGAACCGTATATATGAAGCCTAACCAGCTAAACTTGAACTGAAGTTCAAATTTTATTTAAACTTTAGTTCATTTAAACGTCGTTTAAATGATAATTTTATGAATAAATGTGGTAGCACTGCACTATGGTTTCTATATGTAACTTTACCAGATGAACTATGGCCAATTGGTTACGTATAAAAATTCAGTTCTCAAACGTTAAACTGTAGTTTAAACGGAAGAATTTTGTCGTTTAATTTAAACGACTGATTGAACTCAGCTCAAGATTTTCGAATTCTTTGTTCAACTTAAGTTTAAATTAAAAGTGGCGTTTAAACGTCCACTGTGAAACGTTTAACGAGGAATTTGTGAATTGTTGTTGCTCAGACGTTAGCAGATCTGACGTCAGATTTTGCATTAAGATTTCATACAAAATTACCATCTGAATTTCCGACTTGTTCGATGGGATACCAAAAGGTTTCTTTCTTACATACCTTATCCGTTCTGACAATTACGAACACAAAAAGAGAATTATCCAATTTGGTGCAGTCGTTCGTAAGTTACGCACTTTATTAATATTAAAAAAAAACTATAATGCTTGGTTATGTCAAGAAATCCGATTTATGGATCCCTCACTTTTTTGCAACTTCATCTTGATAATTTGTGATGATAAAATAGAACGCTACAAATGCTTCTGAAACCGCGCCGCGATGCAGACGTCATTTTCATCATTAAACTTCAAAAATTAATTATAACAACTACTACAAAATTCGAGAAAATTAATAACCTATTTATTAATAATATGTGTCATTTGTATATATAATTATTTTTAATTTAAATATAAAAATAAATAAATTAGAAAATAAATACAACAAAAATTTCACACTCATCAGTTTTTCATAACGCGTCTAAAGAAGTATAACTTCAAAAATCAAATTCTCTTCCTTGTTATTCTTTTTAGATTTTTATAGTAAGTATAGGTCTTATAATTAACTTTTAATACTTTTCAAAAGTTACAAATATTTCTTGTTATGGTAAATAGCTTTTAGTGACCCCAAATATTTGCTATTGCATATAAGAGGTTGAAGTGGAATTTTTTCTCACTTATTAAAGTTTTCCACTTATCCAGGTATCTTACTTAGAAAAGTACAGAAAATATTCAGAGCCATTAAAAAGAATCTATACACGCTCGAGTCTTAGAGGTATAGCACTTATAGTAATTTTATTAATAAGGGCTTTAGACATTAAAAATGACCCTTAACCAAAAATTTTTGAGAACTCAAATAATTGTAGGTACTTAATAGTTATGAATCTCATTTAATTAGTTTTCTCGCTTGTCTAACTCTCTCTTTCATTTCGATTTGATTGTGTTATTTGGGGGTAGTAAGGGCAAAAAGGAAAGAAAAACTCATAGATCAGGAACCAGCAGAAAACACAATAGCCCTTTAGCATCATTGCAACACGTAATGTTGAACTGTAGGTTATTAAATACTGCTTGCGTTAAATCAGAAATTAAATACTAAACCTATTTTGATATAGCTATTATGAATGTAATGTTGTCTATCACTAGGTAAAAGTTAACGAAGGATACATGCAGGTTTTAAGGGATGTATTTAGATTTCCCTCTCCAACCATTTGTAAAATATGTATAAAAAATGAAATATTTTATTAAAATTTTTTATTGCCTTAAATGTACACATTGGAAAAAGAATTTCTGAAAGTTTTTCAGAAAAATATTTAAAACTTTGCAATTGTGACGTCATTTCCAGTGACCCCTCGGAGAAAAGGGGCTTTCGTGTTGACAGTAGAACTCATGATGGGATCAAGATCATCTGAGATCAAAAAATCAAATTGCGTTAGTTAATACCTTAAACTAGAATTTTAAGAAAAAGCTGTAAGAAATCGTAATGTTAATCGTTACTAACAAAAGGGGTGGGTATTAATTTAAAAAAAAAATTGTTGCAATAATTGAGGATAAACTTTTTTATTGTTTGAATTAAAATGATAAAAATTAATTTCTAAGCCGAAACAAGGATGACCAGGCCTTCTCTATGTACCCCTACACACTGACACAAATCTGCGATACTCTCGCACATAAGCGAGGGCAAAGTTTGCGTCATTCAGTTTTACAGCAGGACTAAGTCCGCCAAAATCACGATGCATCCACGCCGTCACCGAGAAAGCGCGCAAGCATGCAAACACGTCGATCGGCAGAGGATAGCGCTTGCGAGCGAGTCACCCACTGCAACGAGCTTTGGCCCATTTGTACATAGGCATGATGATGTTGGTGTATATATTGAACTAATGCCGGGTCTATGACCTAAGTCAGCCTTGTTGCCCCGTGCTCTTCGTAAAGTTAACCCAGTTTCGATTCCCTCTGGCACACTTCGCAACAAGTATTGATGTCACCCCGGCACCCCGACATCCCGTCACCCGCCACGAAGCCGGGTGCTATGACGTCAGAGAACGCTCCACCTGCACAAGGCCCATCATATAACACCAGAATACCAATGCAAATATTGCATTCAAATTATTTTTTTTCCCATACTTTTAACTAAAGTCATTGAGGCTTGAGAAACCAATATTTAAGTGGTAAAAATTTAAAAGGATGGTAAAAAAAAACCTTGAAGCTTTAATTGTGCTCCACTTGCACAAGGACCATAATATATACCAGAATAGAATACAAACATTGCATCCTAATTAAATAAAACAATATTTTCGCAAAAAAATTTTAAAGCTTTTAAATAACAAAAGCTTTGGCTGTTGGTCATGTTAAATTTTTGGAACTGTTTACAAATTTCAAGATTTATATGCAAAAAAATTACACTGCATATGCAATGATGGATTTACGCCTAGATCTATGAGCTCCAAAAACTTAAGGATAATTGAAGAGTGGACATCAATAACGGGCTAAGTGTCAAAAAAAATTGAGTTAGACCCAAAAAAGCATGCTAAGTGCCATTGCCAATCATGTAAAAAGCGAGCTAAATACCATGATCATTAATTGAGTTACTATTAATTAGCTGATACCCGCTCGCTTCGCTGAGTGTATTTAAATTTAACTGATTGATTAAAAGATTCCCTACGTTCATAACGAAATATAAAAATTAATCTATTTTAACAGAAAAAAACGATAGATACTTTTAGACTTTAGATCCAAATTAAAATTCGTAAAAACTACTTTTCAAGAAAGAGATGTTAGCTCTCTCACATCAGCTTCTATACGATTTTTAGTAAAAAAGTAACTCTATTCCTTTCTTTAGGACTTGAAAATCTTTCAAACCAAATGTCATTTAAAACCGTACAGCTATGTAAGCGGGTATCCATTAATTGCGCGAGGCGTTTTTTGAAATCCCTTCCCCTCCCCTCTGGTAAGATGCCATGTGATTTGGTATATATCATTCCCCCAACCCGCAATCGAATGTGATATTTTTCAAAACAAAAAAATACGTGATATTTGCGAGACGTTCCCTTTCCCCAAAGTAAGATTAGATGACATTCGGCTCGACCCCATCGGCTACTAAACGCCTCACGTAATTAATGGATGTTCTCTTAAAAGAATAGATTAGTAGCTATCCTACAGGATCTTTAGCAAAACTTCATTAAAATTTGTTCCGTTTATTTCTAATTAATATCTTCGACAATGAGCAATGAAAAAATTCAAATATTTTAAACAATTTAATTATTAATTTTATCGGGTGTTAAATTGAAATTCATATTTATTTTCCAGTAAAAATTGTCAATTTTTTAATTACAACTTTGTAGAGATTTCTTTCGTTATTGTGTAAAATTGGAAGAAAATGCGTTAAAATTCTATTTCACGAACTTTACCGAAACTTTTTAAATGTACGGTTCCTCTAGGATATAATTGTTTTGTCATCCTATGGGAAATATGCATTATTCTAGCCTAAAAATTAAGCTATATCATTCTCCCCCAAA
Organism: Sisyra nigra; assembly: GCA_958496155.1. Classification (NCBI taxonomy): domain Eukaryota; kingdom Metazoa; phylum Arthropoda; class Insecta; order Neuroptera; family Sisyridae; genus Sisyra; species Sisyra nigra. Next base: position 3,575,756 of record OY292313.1, on the reverse strand, counting down.
CTACCACATTGTAAAAATCATATCAACCTTTAACTCTGTGATAAACAAAAAACATATCTTTTCTACGGGAATAGTACATCTCTTCTGAGTAAAAAGTAGATCAAGTCTTCTTAAGGAAAATGAGTTAAGACTATATTTCGTGGATTTTAATGAAACTTTTTTTAAATACACGGTTCTTATAGAATACATACTTGTTTTGCTATCCCATGGGAATCGTTTATTATTCCGGTATGAAAAGTTATCTATATCATTTTCTGACCCTTAAACTACCACATTACAAAAAAGAAAGTTAATCTTTTGCTCTGTAAAAAACAAAAAAATATCTATCTCACGGGAACCGTAAATTTTTTCTGGATATAAAGTGTACTATATGTTAAACCGGATTATAATCTAGAACTATGCCAAATTTCATCCAGATCCATTCAGTACTTTTTGAGTGAAAGAGCAACAAACATCCATACAAACTTTCACGTTTATAATATCAGTAAGATGTATTAGGTTAATGTATGTATTAGGTTGTTGGCGATGGCACTTAGCTTGCTTTTTCAGGTCTAACCCAATTTTTTTTTGGCGCTTAGTCCGTTATTGTTGTATTTGGATTCATTTAAGGAAGGGATTTTTTAAATTTAAATTATTAATTTATATATTATCTTGTATTATTTACAAAAAAGGGGGGCACATCGAATAAGGCCTAGGACAACATCAATCTGTCAATATTTTCTAACTTCTTTCTAATTGCTTAAAACTAGACTAACATCCTTTAAAATCGAGATTTTTCGCGTTGGAAATGTGGCTAAATCGAACACTTTTAGCGATTTGGTTGAAAAGCTCGACATTTTCGAGATGTGTGTTGTTACAGTGCAGTTCTCGTCTCATGAATGAATAAGCCTGAGCAAGTTGCATGAAAACGCGACTACAAAACGGGACAAGCGATGTCAATGAAACGGGAAGCTGGAAGCGTTACCATGTTTCATCTCTATCGGGTAGCGAAAGGGCGCGCAACGCACCGATCAAATGAATGAAACAAAGAAAAACTCGAAAACGGAAAATCCATATCTGATCTTTGATCGATTTCCATCGTTTAACAACAATTATGAAGGGATGCAACGAAGACATGAAAATGTTTTGTAAATGTTGCCTTGTGTTGACGAGATTATGATTGTAATGTGGAAAATTGAAGCGTCCTCGAGCCAATTTTCCGCGACTAGGATGATGCAAATGGGCGCTTAGTGGAAAAAGGCTACTAACCTAGTTTCGGTCGGTTCCCTTTTCCTCCCCCCCCAGCCTCTCTTGATTTTATGTGAATGTATGTATGATGTCAGGCGAGCGATGTAATGACGTCAGAGGGAAAATTGAGGGGACTAAGGTAGCTGCAGTGCGCTCGGGACGGTGTATTTAATCAACGCATTCTACAATCTAGGACAATGATTTCATTCTAAGCAATATCAATCGCAATTTTCTTCAATACAAGCCAAAACTATTTAAGAAAATTAGAGGTTAAAATTTTGGAAAATTTACAACGAGCAAATTTTATCTTAATTTTTTTAATTAATTAAAAGCTGACTATTGCAAAGTTAATATTATTGGCATTGTTTTATAGTGATCTTTTTTTGATATATACAGGGGACTATCATTTCCATCAATTTTCCCCGAATATATGCGAAACACTGACCTGTTGCCTAGACAACGCAATGACGTCATTACCATGACGAGAACGAAGAAAGAGCCGATGTGTGGGGTGTGCGGAAGTGAGACAAAGAGGATGGATGGTTGTTGTATATCGCGTTTTATATAGGTCAACTTATTTCGGGAATAATTTGCAATGAAACTGAGGCCAGGGAGGAGGTGGTTGGTTGTTTCGTTCGCGAAAGATGCAAACCTTCTCTGTACCTGGTTGGAAAAATCAGACAACGCGCCCTTCGACCTTTTGCAACATACCCCAGCGCCCATTTGCTGTGGTGCCCATCAATTTTTCAGGCCGTGCTTTACGAGGGGAGGCTGTTGTTGGTCTCCCGAAGCCTCGTCAATGGCAATCGTTTTATGAATAAAAATAAAATGCACGGATCTATGAATGTTGCAGGCGAAAGATTTTAGTCTTAGATTCAAGGATAGAATTTTATGGGGTTTATATTAACTAAGGACAATTAAGAGACCTAAGGGAAGGTTTTTTTTTTATTAAATATTTCGTTGGTACTTCTTATTTTGTACCGAAACATCTTTTTTATTTTACTTAAGATACGAAATAGATGGATGTTACTAAAGCTCTTCAAAGTTGCATTTTAAGATATAAAGTTTAAGAGTTTCTCTCTTTTTTAAAGGATTGTACCCTGTAAGAATTTTCAAAAAAATGATTTTTTAATGTAAATCTATTTAACTACACATCCAGAAAATTTGAAGTCTGAAATTTTGAAGTCGGTAAGAAAGTTCTTACGGTTTACACTAGTAGTTAGCGTTATGTTTATTTCGTTATTCTTTTGTCAATGTTAGAATTTTTTTCTTTTAAGATTCGGTAGTCGATATCTTCAGGTAGTTATTAAAACTAATTTCGTGTAATTTTGTTTACAACTTTCAGTTTACGGTCAGTTTTAACATGGAGTGAAAAAATAAGCAATTTTGACACATTTTACTTTTTTATTTTCATAAAGGCAAGAAAGCGGCTGATCGTTTTTGATTAACGTTATTGTATAAGATCCATTTTTTATCGCCAGTGATAATTCGTTTTATAAAAAGGTCGATTGTATTACGTTAGAAATGCGTATCACAAACATTTGTTCGTTGTGTTTGGTTTTCAATTCGTGCGGAACCCAAATATCGATCTTCTTAACACGTCCTATATGTCTTATATGCTTTTCAATTGTTGTGTGCGATACATTTAACGGTTTTGCAATCTCTTGCACAGTTATGCAACGATTCAATTCAATTATCACTCTCATTTTGTCATCATCAACTTGAGAAGGTCGACCAGAACGTTGTTCATCTTTCAGTGAGAAATCTCCAGAACGAAAATTTTTAAACCAATTCTAACAAGTGCGTTCTGTTAAACAATCAACACCATAAACTTTACATATCTCTTTGTGAGGCTCAGCCGCTTTCTTGCCTTTATAAAAAAAAAAATTAAAATGTGTCGAAATTGCTTATTTTTTCACTCCATGTTAAAACTGACCGTAAACTGAAAGTTGTAAACAAAATTACACGAAGTTAGTTTTAATAGTAGTATAGATATTTGCACTCTACTAATTCTGTATATTGATTTATCTTACACACTTATAAACTACACGTTAACAATGAGTTAGTTCACTGTATAACTATTCAGTTTTCACAGTCACTTATTCACTAATTATTGTCACTCACTATTGCACTGTTTCACTTTATTTCGCAATGTTCACAATTTATTTAACACTGTTCACTTCCAGTATTTATTTTAGCACTGATCACTTTCCGAGAGACTGTTGACGATTTATTTTCAGACTGTTCACGTGCACTATTTATTTCAAGACTGACTCGCTCATGTCTGTTCGGGGCTTATATAGAATTTCGGAATCGGCCAGGAGCCATAACTGTCTAATTTTCTTGGAAACTATTTGTCGCCACCATGACTTTCTAGTTTTCTTGGAACGATAGAATATGCTAGAAGAAATATTTTAATTGCTTGTTAATGCTCCGCCCGGCCACCCCCATCCCACAACCACGCCGTTTCCTCATTGGCTGGCTGATGGGGTATGTGATGCTCTCGGACTCTGAAAATGGCGACACTCCTCCATTTTTAAACTGTGACAATATTATAACCTAAACTCTTAAACCTTTTAAGCAGTTTAAAGTTCCTCGATGATATTTTTTTTAGTCATTTGATCTGTGATTTTCGAGAAAAATTTCAGTTTAGGGTAGTCACCCCCTAAAGTTTTTCATCCGAATGGCCAGCCAAGTATAGCCAATAGCCAAGGTTAGGAATAGTATGTACTTTATCAAGTTATATGCTTAGGGAAACAACTTAAGAAAATATAGCCAGTTCGAAATAATACAATTTAAAAAAAATTATTTCTCCAAATTGGCTTGTCATTCTGATGAAATACTTTAGGAGGTGAATACTCTAAAGGGGTACTACGATCATACAAAGTCTCATTCCAAAGTCCGTTTTCCATATCGTGCCCTCCCCTTATAAGAGAAATTTAATTTTTTTTTTAGGATTCTAAGCCAAATAAACGTTAATACAATCGCTTAATTAATGGTGTAAAATTACTTAGTTGAGTTTTAAAGATAACTTCGCCCCCAATGTAACAAAACTTGCTAGGATCGTTTTAGACTTTCTTAGCATTTTTTAAAAACCACTTCACGAAGCAAATACAAATCATAGCTACTTGACTGAAAAGCAAAACATTTTGAATTAAAAAGAAGTACATAATTGAGAATAATCGACATTGAATTTTACTGGTAGTAATACAAAAACTAATTTTCACCAAATTAAAATAAATAAAATTTTATTATAACGCTAGGTAGGGATTTCAAAATTCAATTTTCTTAAGCACACCATTGCTAGTTGAAAATATTTTAAAGAGGTCAAAGGAAAAGATTGAGTCGATTAGCAAATCATCCTATCAGATCTTAAATCTTATTTTCTTACTAATATTATAAACGTGAAAGTTTGTATGGATGTTTGTTGCTCTTTCACTCAAAAAGTACTGAATGGATCTGGATGAAATTTGGCATAGATATAGATTATAATCCGGTTTAACATATAGTATACTTAATATCCAGAAAAAATATACCGTTCCCGTAGGATAGATTTTTTTTTCTGTTTTTTACAGAGCAAAAGATTAACTTCTTTTTTTGTAATGTGGTAGTTTAGGGGCCAGAAAATGATAGAGATTACTTCTCATACCGGGATAATAAACAGTTCCCATGGGATAGCGAAACAAGTATGTATTCTATAAGAACCGTGTATTTAAAAGCAGTTTCATTAAAATCCACGAAATAGAGTCTTAACTCATTTTCCTTAAGAAGGCTTGATCTAATTTTTACTCGGGAGAAATGTACTATTCCCGTGGGATAGATATGTTTTTTGTTTATCACAGAGTTAAAGATTGATATGATTTTTGCAATGTGGTAGTTTGGGGGAGAATGATACTTTTAAGGCAAAAATAATGCATAGTTCCCATGAGATGGCACAGCAATTATATCCTACAGGAATCGTACATTTAAAAAGTTTCGGTAAAGTTCGTGAAATAGAATTTTAACGCATTTTCTTCCAATTTTACACAATAACGAAAAAAGTCTCTACAAAGTTGAAATTTAAAATTGACAATTTTTACTGGAAAATAAATATGAATTTCAATTTAACAGCGGATGAAATTAATAATGAAATTGTTTAAAATATTTGAATTTTTTCATTGTTCATTGTCGAAGATATTAATTAGAAATAAACGTATTAAAATAATAAAATAAAAATTTCAAAATTCAATAATTACTTAACCGGACGAATTTTAATGAAGTTTTGCTAAAGATTCTGTAGGATAGCTACTAATCTATTCTTTTAAGGGAACATCCATTAATTACGTTAGGCGTTCAGAAGCCGATGGATTCGAGCCATAATATCATGACATCTTACCAGAGGGGAGGGGGTGGGATTTCAAAAATCGTCAAAAACGCCTCGCGCAATTAATGGATGCCCCCTAAATGATATTTGGAATACAGGTATTTTTTACTAAAAATCGAATAGAAGCTAATGTGAGACAGCTAACATCTCTTTCTTGAAAAGTAGTTTTTACGAATTTTGATGGACTTTCTTTGGATCTAAAGTCTGAAAGTATCTATCATCTTTTTTTCTGTCAAAATAGATAAGTAATTTTTATATTTCGCTATGAACGTAGGGAATCTTTTAATCAATCCGTTAAATTTAGATACACTCAGCGAAGCGAGCGGGTATCAGCTAGTTCTTTTTAAAGGTAAAATTTTTAACCATATTCTCCGCCAGGGGAATGACAAACGTATTGAGATGGTGTTATTTCAATATTTTAACTCTTTGAATCGAATACCTATAAGTTTTTAAATCGACTAAATTTTCTGTAAAAACTCAAAACAACATTAATTAGATTTATAAAAAAAGTTTAAAAAATATATAATTGGGATAAAACCGAAATCTTTTGAATCGCAAATTGAGAGTAAATGTTATCGAAAAATAAATTAGCAATATTTAATTTTCTTCGACATTTTTCTATGAATCAGAAAAATAATTCTTAAGAAAACTTGAAATTATCGTTTTTCATCATTCAAATTACAAATGTATAGTTGCAAATTATGGTTGGTTTATTTTAAATTAAAGCTCAAAACATAATTAGGTCTCCCTTTGACGTACTATTCATATTATCATATTAGAGAACCTATAATTTAACACAAATGATTTATATTTTAATGCTGTTTAATAAATAAAATTAATTAATACGTTTTTTTATCTGATTTTTAGGTGATGTGGAAATGCCAAAGGTTATTTTATTGAAGAGCTCGTATATGGATTTTCTACGGATTCAAATCTTTCTCTATATATACCAACGATATTATATATTGTTTTCTGTCGGGCTTCGAATTGAAACACTACAACGGTGGCGACCTCTACTTGCATTTTCCTCAAGCAACTAACCACACATAGAATTTTCCGACTTTTCACGTGTTTCTTTGTGAAACTATCGCAGCATATTTCCGCTAGATGGACGAGGAAAAATTAATTTCAAGTAAATATAATCATTTTTTTACATGAAAATGAAATTGGGAACTTGGTGAAATTTGATATGGGAATAATTTGGCACGGTATCTTATTTTTTAAAATTTTTAAAATCCGTCTTCCTACGTGAAAAATCAAAATGGAAAAGTCAAGTTTAAACGTTTTGTCTTTAGAGTTTTAGTTGGTTGTAAAAAGGTTTTGATTTTTACATTACGATACCGAACGATTGGACCATAATTGCAATATTTGCAGTGGCATAATTCAATGTGTCGAACTCTTATCATTAATTGTACACATCGATCCCGAAAATCCCGGGATTGTGAAACTTTAAACCTGGAATTTTGATATAAAAAAAACTACGAATTAAAACTTCCAAGATCCTGATATTATATATTTTGTAATTGCATATGACTTATAACCTATACAGTGTATGATTTTGTTTTCATCGAAAACATAATATACACAGTGGGTGGCTTGAAGGAGGGCGGGATGCAGTCATGGACGGCACAAATGTTTAGAGGAGCCTTTGAGTTTACTAGTAGAAAAGGCTAGTAATAATTCATGAGTTTTAAAAGGCTTCCGACTATACTTTTAGGAGGACTGAGTAATTATTTACTAAAGGGGCGCTAGACCAAAAAAGCCTAGGATACTCTGGTCTTGACTAATGTTTGTTTAAAAATTTGCTCTGCAAAATAGCAGAGTATTGACAGGTATTTACAAATAAGAGAAGCAAAAATATTCACCCCGGATGGTATCCACGCCATGCCACTGAGCAAACAGCTACATTGAATGTAGCTTTAAGAATAGCCTTTAATTTTTAAGAATAACCTCGTCATTGTTAACCAAAAAAGTTAAACAGTATTCAGTGGCGGAACTACAAATTTTAGCACACCCCCCTGCAAAAAAATTAGATTGGCCCCCAACCTTATATGAATTTTTTCTTGTCGTATCTAGCGTCCCATATTTTAATTTAGCACCGATTTGTTTGCGAAAGGTCCTTCTTAAAAGGCCGTTGAGGTCTAGAGGAGTTAGCAGATATTATCATTTTTTTTCATATCAGGTGTAAAATTTTGTTTTTAAAATTAGCATTTTCCGTTAAAAATAACGACAGTTTCTTAATATCCTTATTCGTAACATTTTGGTCGAAATCCATGGTATTTTTATCGTTATTCAAATCAATTGCCATAGGTCGCTGGTTTAAATCCGGCTCGAAGGACCAAAAAATGTTTAGCGGGTTGTTAAATAATAAATGCGGTTAAATTAGTTTTAGGGGACTGTATATTTTTTATGCGATGCGAATTTTATATAATTTTTACAACTGTTATTTTTTATTTATTTATAATTCAAAAGCAATTGGGATCTCTAACTAAAATAATAATATTTCAGAGCATTCTAAATCTAAACACTTCTTCTGCTATCAACATGTTCAAATTGCCCTGCATCTCTAGGTGTAGTACCTTGATTTTTTCAATTTTAAGTCAGTTGGATTAATTTTTTAGCTTTAAACTTATTCAAACACTTGTTGATCTTTAGAAGTACTTTGATTTTCTGTGATCGTAGCAAACGATTTAAGAAAACGGGATAATTTTGATTTTTTTGCTAAACGTTCCTGTTCTTTTTTCATTTTTTTTTTACTGCACCCTCTCTGCAGCACCAGTAGTATTATTTTTCTCAAGATTTTCGGGCCTCCCAAAGCTTTGGACCCTCTGCGTCGCGGGGTCTAGTGATATGGTAGTTCCGCCACTGATAGTATTTAATATAAGACATAGATTCAAACTTTAGAGATTACTCCTAAAACGTCTCAAGATAATAATCAAAGAAATCACTCCACCGTCGAACAGGCCCACAGAATCACCAATATAATAGAGGGTGCACTTGAGGAAAAGAAAATATGCTCCAGTGTGTTTCTGGACGTATCTCAAGCATTCGACAAGGTGTGGCATCAGGGACTCCGATTTAAAATGCATAGAGACCTTCCAAAGCAGTTCAATGGAGTCTTGAGTTCATACATAACTGAGCGTTACTTCAGAGTAAAATATGAGGATGAGTACTCGGAGCTAAAACCTATTGGCGCTGGCGTTCCGCAAGGGAGCGTCCTCGGACCGGTTCTCTACCTTCTGTACACCAGAGATATTTCCCAGACCGATACAGTTAGCATGGCAACATTTGCAGACGATTTTGCAATTATATCAGTGAGAAGCACTGTAAAGGAGTCAACGGGTGCTTTACAGAAGGCTTTGAACAAAGTAGAACGCTGGACTAAAAAGTGCAGGATTAAATTAAACGAAAACAAGTCAGTACACACCAAAGTCACTAACAGAAGGTGCCAACATATCCCCGTGTACTTGAACATGCAACGTGTTTCTTATAGTAACACTGCAAAATACTTGGGACTAACGCTAGACACTAAATTGCGTTGGAAGGAACACGTGAAGGTCAAGAAGCGGGAGCTTGAAATGAAGTACAGATGGATGCACTGGCTGCTTGGAAGACATGCAGGACTGAGCACACACAATAAAGTCCTACTTTATAGACACATTTTAAAACCTATTTGGACGTACGGCATCCAGCTTTGGGGCTGTGCAAAGACTACAAACAAGAAAGCTATCCAGATATTCTAAAATAAAGTGCTCAGAGGCATAGTCAATGCACCCTGGTACGTAAGGAACTCTGACGTACACAGAGATTTAAATGTCAACACGGTTGAGGAAGAAATTAGGAAAAATGCAAGAATACACCATCAGCGTCTTCGACTCCACCCGAATCCTGAAGTCCAGAAGATGCTTATGCCTGCCCCTCCTCGACGGCTCAAGCGAATAAAGCCAGCTGACTTGATATAGCTGGGCGTTTTTTATTTTATATGGGAACAGCCACTGGGCAGTTTCCCATCACAACATTTTATCGGATAGACAAGTTGCTAAATGAGCAAAGCTCAGGTGCAACATATTGATTTAAAAAAAGAACTAGTACTATTTTTTTTAAAATTTTCGGACCCCCCAAAGCTTCGGTGTCCAACCAGTTTTTCGAATCACAATTCTTCGAAACACAATTTTTTGAAACACAATTTTTCGAATGCACAATTTTTCGAAATAATGCAGTCTAAATCAATTTCTACAGGTAGAGTTGGTGTTTTTGAACAAAAATCAGTGTAAATCAACCTCGACGGGTGTAGGGTAAATGAAATAGGTACATAAATGTGTCAGTACATATAACTTTTTTTTTTTTCACTTTTCACAATTTTTGTATCTCTTTTCGTTCTGGAAATAGCAATAATTGTAGTACTTAAAATGAAGGGGAGAGTAAGGTTAGCGTGGCACCATGAATTGACGACGATTTCTGATAAAACAAGTCAAAAGAAAACGACAATGAAGAGTGCTAATTTGCGAGTTTTCGCTTCGTTTTCGATAATAACCGGATTTTAAGACGCATTTTTCTTATGGGAAATGATTTTGATAAATCTGTCAATTAAGACGTAACTATGGGAACTGTCATTTATTTTAAGTTAATTCATATAAATTCATTCAACAATTTCCTACTACAAATGCCAAGGGGGTCCAGGGAGGCCCTCTGGCAGGGGTTTGGCGGAGCCCCCAACACAAGAAATTGTAATCATCCGAATTTCATTATTTGACTGAATGTGCACTTCCTGACACCACGAAGTTTTACACAAAATTAAAAGTTTTAACATAAAAATTATGCTGCAAATATCTATGAGTTTTCAGAATTCATTGAAAATCTTTATGAATACATATCCTTGCATTATTAGAGCATTTTAAATTTATAGAATATTTTTAAAATCTATAGTCATCTTTAAAATACGTGGTATCTAAGGATTGTTTATTTTGCCTATTATATTTTCTATATTATTTGAGTTCAAATTCGTTAGAATTTCATTAATTTTATAGTGTTTTCTGTGTTTTATTCCTGAAATTTTGTGTTATTTGTGATGTTTATAAAATATGTGTCCTTTGAATTGGAAAAAAAAATGAAAATTATTATCACTCAATGGAAGTTTAATATTGAAAACGTGTTGGCAAATAAAAAATATGGAGTGTTCAAATTGGACCATTTAAGTTCCCATAGTTACTCATATCTTGAATTTTACAAATGGTTTGCTTAAGTCTCATGCTGACGTCAAAATTTATTGATTTCTATGGTAGACAAAAGCATAACGTTGGGCGATTTCAAATTCTCTAAACGCCACGCTAATCTTACCAAAAATGAACAATCTGTAAACTATAACTTATAGATACCTATTTACAAAGGTAAATTACATGTTTTTTTTGTTTAGTAAATATATGTTAAAATGTCCAAAAAATTATTAAATTTTATTTACTAAATAAAGGTTTTTTTTGTCAATTACATTTGTTTTGTGTAAACTGGCAAATAGAACTAAATTTATTCTAATTATTTCGGTCCCTAAAATTATTTATTATTAATTTTTCGAAAAATTTTTCTTTCAAAAAATTGTGCATTTGAAAAATTGTGATTCGAAAAACTGACACCTAACCGAAACCAAAGCTTCGGGCCCTCTGCGTCGCGGAGTCTAATGATATGGTAGTCCCGCCACTGATAGTATTTAATATAAGAGATAGATTCAAACTTTCATTATTAAATGCATAGTTAAATTTGTACGGAACCCTGAGGTAGCCAGACATTCTCGCACTTGTCCGTTTTTTTTTTTTTAATTTTATCAAATAACTTATTATTAATGTGTTGCCTAGATTCGATGGAGAACAGTATGGAGAGAATGGCTTTAAATAAATCCGGGGCTTGGTTTTTGGGACGAAATTCAATATTCGGAGGCGGGCGTGTGAATGTGGTGGTGCGACAAACAAGACTTGCGATACTGTGTGTGTTTTTTTTTACATCTATTCGAAAGCGTGAGAAATGGAAATGGTTATTTTGGGAGTAGTGTGCATATCGTATACGTAAAGTACGCTAAATATGGTCAGTGTCACGTGATCGACGTGAAACGTCTCAACACAAGACCGAACAGACGACGTTGGAAAGCTCCTCGATCGCAGTCAGCTTCAAAGGCTCTAGTTGACTAGTCCATCAGTAGAGCCCCCCATTTTTACGTTCAACACTTTTTTTTCTTAGTCCCGGTAAGTGAACTTTTAAAAGAAAATTTTTCCCAAGTGCGCTTCGTTACGATTTATTTCAACGTTTTGTACGCTTCAAATCGGGGATTAAAAATTCGAATTTCGTGTGATAAGTGGTCTTTACAGTTTGTTTAAATAATTTTCTTTGGTTTATTTAAAAAAAAAAATTATTTGAGTACATTTTTGAGATGTCCAATTGTTGTCGTTAAGATTTAAAATTTATTTTACGAGTTTCGTTGAAACGCGATCTTGGTGGGTTATTTTTAAGTCGGCCGCACCAAATTTGGCTCGGTGGCCAGTGGTGACGGAGCGAGGTTGTGGTGTGGCGTTCTGTGCTTTTTTAACGTCGTGCGCCTCTTTTCCCACGACTATTTTCGGACTGCGGTTGATAAACAGAGACTCGTTTTGCTACCCGGCTAAATTAAGAATGAAATAATAATAAAGCGAGATTTTATAGTGACATCGTTTCGTCGACTATTTTTAGAAGATTTCGCGATTTTCAGGTCGCACCTCGTACAATCAAATTTCGGGCCCAATACTAAACTTTAATTGTACCATTTTTTTTGTTGTTGAAAAGGTGACCTTTTAGTAATTTTTTCGTAAATTTTTCTTAGGAAACCAAACCCAGAAGTCAAGATGGCGGATGATGAGGTGAGGTAAGTAAACGTTCCATTTTTTTTTTTTACTTTTGGATTAAAGAACTTGTTGACAATGATTTAATGTGTTTTCCATGAATTTTCTCTTCTGGTCGACTTTCATCTACTTCTTCTTTGGATACTTGGGATTTTTGATAAATTGTGCTTCACTTTCAACCAAATTTTTTTTTTGGAATTGTTGCGGTTCTGGACAATAGTTGTTCGAGTGCTGTCTCGATGAAAGGTACATGTCTTGGCTTTGCTTGCTGATTGTTTGAAATTAAAAAAATTATGAAAATATTCTTTAGATCTTTAGTTTTATTTATCAAATCTACACAAAAGTAGAGATATTTGAAATGAGTGTGATTTAGAAGACATAGTAATAAAATAGTCATTGGATCTTTTCTCAGTGTTAAAAATAAAGTTCCAGGAAACTTAGAAACAATTTTGTGATAGTTTTGGTTTTTGGGAACATTTGCAAAATTTTGGAAATTTAAAGGTCTTGTAGATTTTAACATAACTGATCGAGTACTAATAATATATTTTATAAATTTTTTTTTTTGAAAATTTATACACTAATTCTTTGATATCTAGAAGAAACTAAAAGTCAAATCCCTCCAATTTGAAAAGAGTAAAAAAAAGAAAAAAAAATATTTTTATTAAAATGGAACGAAAAATGACCTAGAATTGGAGTTGTGTCCAAGCTTTTTTGAGTTCAACACCAAATTGTTGATTTACGTAATTCGATTATGTTCTGGGTTTTAACTATACATCGAAAAGAAAATTAAAAACAAAAATGTTCCCCACTTTCTTTGAGTTTAGTCAAGTTTTTATAATGATGTGATTCTATGGATTTAATTATTAGTCCAATCAAATGATATTTTGGAAAAAGATTTTGATTCTCTCAGTCTATATGTTGTCGGGGGTGTTGAATTCAATTTTTAACTTTGCTACTTTTTTTGGATATCATAGAGAAATTTGGGATGAACGTGAACATTTTCAATCTTTTAAAAGACTTCTTACAAATATTTTCCTTGTTCAATAGTTTGGCCGTTATTTAAGGTCAAGCTTAAAAACTATGATTGTTGCCACAAAATTTTTTTAATACACACCTTAATGATTTATTTTGGCCAAATCGTTAGTTTTCTGGACTGCATTCAACTTTTATATCGTATTACGCAATATTACTATTAGTGCAATTAAATAATGTCCAATGTCTTTGGGCCAAAGAAATTGCAAACGTTTTTTTTCACACATATTCTTTGGGGGGGCTTAAGCCAATTTTTAATTTAGCTAGTTTCTATGGAAATGGCTTCCCAGAAAAAATTGGTAGAAAAAATTTTTGAAGATGATGAAAATTTAAATACATTAAATTTGGTGGTTTATGTATGGGTTAGTTATGGATGGAGGATCTAGCGCAAGAGTAGTGTGGAGAGCCAAAAAAGGGCATCTCAAGGGCCGCTTGAAGGCTAATGTAAATTTGTAAGTTGTAGACACTGCAAGGATAAGCAAATATTTTTTTTACTTTTTAATGCATTTTTGGTTTGGTTTTTTTCTTTATTTTGAAGTCGGTTTTTCATTTTTTTATAATTTTTATTTATTTCTAGATTTTTAGTGATCTGAAGTTTGATAACTGATTTTATTTCTTTGAATATGGATAAACCTACTAAACGCGCTGCTCATATGAGGCAGCGCCGTTAAATTTTAAAAGTTACTACATCATCCCTTTTTGCCCTTAAGGGTTGAAATTTTTTGCTTTTAAATTTAATGATAAAACTAAGTGGAATACTCTTTCCAATAGAAAAAAATCATCAAAATCCGATGATTCAGTTAAACGTCACTATTTCATCCCTATTTTTATTCTTGGGGGATTTTTTCCTTCAACTTGAAATGTTAATACTTTAAAGGTACGATGTACGTAATAGAAACAAAATTATCGAAATCGGGTTAGCCAAAAAAATTTATTATTTCATCCCTAATTTTTATCCCCTTATAAGTGGAGTTTTTTTTACAAATAATGGGTACGAGATTAATTTAAAATTATGTACTACCAATAAAAAAAGAATTATCAAAATCGAGCTATCCAATAAGAAGTTAGTATTTCATCCCTTAGTTTTCAACCCCTTCAAATTGAACGATTTCCTTCAAATTAAAATGGAACCACACAGAAAGCACCAGCTTTCAATTAAAGAAATAATTTTCAAAATCGAGCTATCCAATAAGAAGTTAGTATTTAATCCCTTAGTTTTCAACTCCTTAGAAATGAACAATTTTCTTCAAATTAAAATGGAACTACTCGAAAAGCACCGGCTTTCATATAAATTTTTTTTTTCAAAATCGACCTATCCCATAAGAAGTTAGTATTTCATCCCTTAGTTTTCAACCCTTTAAAAGTGAACGATTTCCTTCAAATTAAAATGGGACCATTCGGGAAGCACCAGCTTTCAAATAAAGAAAGAATTTTCAAAATCGAGCTATCCAATAAGAAGTTAGTATTTCATCCCTTAGTTTTCAACCCTTTAAAAGTGAACGATTTCCTTCAAATTAAAATGGGACCACTCGGGAAGCACTAGCTTTCAAATAAAAAAAAATCATCAAAATTGCTTCACCCAGTCGAAAATTCTGAGGTAACAAACATTAAAAAAAATACAGTCGAATTGAGAACTTCCTCCTTTTTTTGAAGTCGGTTAAAAATCAAAGATAAACTGAACCATCCACAACAATTGTCCTTTGCATTTTTCATCGGATCAAGCTGCTTTTATGTGCCATTTTGGTAAAGTCCTACCACAAGAATTTGCTAGAATTGACTTTAACTATTCTCTAGATATCAATGATTGATTTGTAAATTTTCAAAGCTTATAAATGACAATTCAAAATCTCTTACTCGACAAGTTTTGGACGTTATTTTCCTTAATATTTCTCAAATGTATCAAATTGAAAATTTTCAATATTACTATGGTCTTCCAATTTATTTTCTTAGTAGTTTAGTTTATATTTACAATTATTTAAATATCGATAATTTTGTCGAAACCAAGACGTAAGTATTGTAAGCAAATTGCATGTGAAAGCTCCTGAAATGTTTGTGTGTCAACAACTAATATTTAGATTATAAGAAAGCACCAATTTTTGCAAAAAAGCACCACCCAATTAAATTTTTTTTTCACCCTTCTTTATGTTAGGTTTACTATAATTATGCATCTCAGTATTCAAGTAAATAATTTATTCAAATTGGCACTTTTTTTCACGCACAATTTGCACTGAGTTTTATTTTTTTCAAATGCACCGTCACGAATGAAATTAATCGGAACAGATCGATTTTTCATCGATAAAAATTTGTCGGAATTCGATGAAAAGTCGATTTAGTATAAAAGATTTTTCTAATATTTTTTCTTTTTTTTTTCTTTTTCAGCGAAAGCTTCTCGAGGCATGTATACAACGATTTAGTTGATAAGATTCATGATAGGATTATTTTGATCAAAGAACACATTGTTAATGATAGGATTAGATTTTGTTCGATTTGATTTTGTTAAAATGAACGATTTTGTTAAATGTGATATATTTAGGAAAAGAAAAGGAAACAGGCTGAGATCGAACGTAAGAGGGCCGAAGTGCGGGCCCGTATGGAGGAAGCCTCCAAGGCGAAGAAGGCCAAGAAGGGTTTCATGACACCGGAAAGAAAGAAGAAACTTCGGGTATGAAAATTACAAAAAAAAATATTTTGGAAATTTTTTAAATTAAATTTATTCGTGTACTGCAGTTATTGTTGAGAAAGAAAGCCGCCGAAGAGTTGAAGAAGGAGCAGGAACGTAAAGCCGCTGAACGGAGACGTATCATCGAAGAACGTTGTGGAGTTCCTAAAAACATCGAAGACGCTAGCGAAGGTAAGCGTACATTGGTCCTATCTTAGTCCAATTTGTGTGTCCTGGTTACCATTTTTTTTTTGTTTTCAATTCGACAATGACTCGAATATAAAATTGAAATGGCCAAAAAAAATTTTTTTTTTAAATTTTTATTATTTCAAGTCTAATGTTGATTTTATGCAAAAATAAAAACAGATACCATTAAGAACGTTCTTAAACAGTACCATCAACGAATCAACAATCTCGAAGATGAGAAATTTGATTTGGAATACTGCGTTAAAAAGAAAGACTACGAGGTTAGAGCAACAATAAGAAATTTTTTTTTAATTAGATTTTTTTTTTGATGTCTTGAAACAATATGGCTGTCGATGTTTTAACTATTTTTTAAAAAAATTTGTTCTCGATCGAGCCTTTCATGTGAGAAATGGCTCGAGGTTATTATTTTTAAAAAAAGAAAACTTGGAGAACAAACGCTATTTAGTTTTACTATTTTTTTTTTCTTTCTATCTTCTTCGCAATTGTAATGTTATGTATTTATTATCTCTTTTTTTTCTGGTTATTTAAAATTCTCTTTTTCAGTCGCGAATTTAGAACCGAAACATTGAGACTTTAAAATTGACATACTGTACAAAGTTAACACACAGAGCTTTTGTAAAATTTGTTTTTTTTTAAGTTGTCGATGCCATTTGGGTGAAACGAAGAGTTTTTGAAGTGAAAATTAATGAAAAAATCAAAAATTTCTGTCCTTAAATGTTAAAGTAGCCCTTAAATACTAAAAAAATATTATTTTTCAATGATAACTTTGTTCATCATATATTCAATTTTATTATAGCAAAGAAACAAACCTTAATGTCATAATTGGAGACTCGTACCATTTTTAATTTTTATATTGTAGATTTTTCTTGATACCTTAAAGGTTTCACTTGAAATAAATCAATTCATATTGTTTAATGAAAGCTCGTTTTATAAAAGCTCAAAGATTTTACAAGCAAATTGAACATTTTACAACAGAATACACATAAATCGTCCAATTAAAAACGTTGAAACTTTGACTGAATATAGCTAACGTGAAATCCACCATCAACGCATACCACACCCGTATTACCAAGTTGGAGGGCGAGAAATACGACTTAGAAGTGGAGGTTGCACGCAAAGACCTCGAGGTAGTCGCCAGTTCCGGCTTTTGCGGCTTCCAAAAAAAAAAAAAAAAAAAATTTCGCGTTGCCCGATTTCATTCAAAAACTGCTAATTTTCGTCTCTCTTTTTCTTTTAAAATATAAACTGTAGAAGCCGTTGGACCTTTTGTCCATGCGTCGCTATTTACCATATTTTTTCATGAGATTCAATGATCCTGACAGCTTCCCGTTGTTAGATTAGCTTGGCATAGTACGTTTTTTTTCTCTCTCTCTCTCTCATCCGTTCCTTAAATTTCGTATTTGCTTCGATCATTGACCGCGATTTAAAACGATTTTTTTTTCTCTGTCGATTTTTTCGGAATTTTTTTTTCAAGGTCTTTTTGTGCTTTGCTTTTGCTTTTTAATCCTGTTATCTCTATTTATTTCGATTTTTTTCTCTCTATTTCTCTCAAGTATTTTGATCACTGGTAAAATTTTTTTGTTTTTAGTCTTCGGTCCATATGTAATTTGCACACTTAACTCGTTGATTAATGTTAAATTTTTGAAAATTTCTTTTAGCCGAGTTGCAAACTTTGTGCGCTATGTGGTGGCACCGAGTGTATAAGCTTGAAGGTGATAAGTTCGATCTTGAAAGGGCGCTGAATTTAAGAGCCGCTGAGGTAAAGCTTGAAACGAAAAACTGTTTAATGGCCATTAAATGTATAGGGAACACAAAAAATCATATTTCCATTAAAAAGACGTGGAATGAATGAAAGGATCTCGATTTTCCTCTCGATCCATTGTTTTTTTTGCAGGCATGGCAGATGTTGATTCACTTGGACCAATTTTTTTTTTCTGGTCTCTGAATCATCGGATGTTTCAAAGACCAGAGAAATACTCTCTTCAACATTATCTATATATTTGATATTTTTTTTTTGTTTTGTTTCTTAAATTAATTTGTAATTTTCTTTTTGCAAATATTTTATTGGTGGTTCCATTTCCAATTTTGAAGGTTACCTCAAGAGGATAGTGCAGGAGTATTATGCCCGCATGTATGTGTGTGAGGAACAGAAATGGGATTTGGAACGCGAGGTCCGAAAAAGAGACTTTGAGGTAGATTTTCTCAAATTGTCTCTCTATATATATAATATAATTTTATTATTTTTTTTTTATTTTAATTTATTTATTTTTTTATTCATTTACACTTTTGATGTGAAGAAAATAAATTATATCAGGACATGAGTAATTTTCAAATGACAGTTTTTTTTTCTGTCTGTCTCAAAATGAAAAATTTAATACAAAATTAATGAAACATATTTTCGAGCAAAATTCACACAAATTAATGTTTGCTTGTGCCATTGTGTATATAAAAAAAAAAAACTACCAAAATAGTTTTGGGCTTGAAGATTTTTTTAAAGTCTTTGAGTGCAAGAGAAAAAATTCAAATTCAGTTGGGAATTTTGGGAGATGTAAAATGATCCTGAAGATAGTCGGTGACTGATTGGGTTTGGGTCTTTGAAAAACATTGAAAATTTTCTTTTGATTTTACCTTTGATTAGTGGTCTGATAGTTAAATGGAATATTATCCAATGATACAAAGTTTTGTTCTACTGTTCATTTTTTCCATTCCGAAATTTTAAGTTCTTACTTCCGAAAATATCCAAAAAAAACTCAACTTGAGTTAGTTTTAAGTGGAAATTATTCTGGTTTTAGGTCTTCAAATGCATAGGACAAATTTCGATGAAACATTGAAATAGTTCTTTAGATTTTCTACTGTTCACTTATTGTTAGTCTAATGGTTACATGAAATAATCTTCAAGAATTCAAAGTCTATATAACATTATGGAATTGAATTGTTCTGTCGACTTTCTTCTTGTCCAACAGTTTAAAAGGGACTTTTATAATTGAAAATATTTTCAGAAAGATTGTCCTCAACAAAATATATCAATGAAAAATAGATCATAACTAGTAGTAAATCTAATTAATGATAGATACTGAAAAAGTATAGATTAAGTGGTCAAAAAAATCGATATGAGGCTTTTAAAACTTAGAATAAAATTTTGTCTTGTGTCTTACATTAGTGTTCCAGAGTATCACTGACCAAATGTAAAACTATTGTAATAAATATGGAATGGTTTTTGTAAATATTTTCATCGAATTTGACTTCAAGTTATAATGAAAAATTTTCAGTTTTTGAATTGTTTTATAAAAAACTATAAACTATTCGTTATTAGTTTTCGATCAGTAGCAACTCGAGGTGTCAACTCTTAACATGTGCCTAAAAAAGGAAAAAAAAAAACGTTTTTACTTAAAAATATTCAAAAAACTTTAAACTCCACTTTTAGTTTAAACTTAAGTTCAACAAATAATTTGGTGTCACAATTTCATTTAAACCTTGAGCTGAGTTCAATTTGCCGTTTAAATTAAACACAAGAAAATACACCCGTTTAAACTACAGTTCAACGTTTGGCAACTGAATTTTTATACGTAACCAATTGGCATAGTTCATTTGTTAAAGTTATATAAATTGAAATTGAATGATATAAATTTCAAATTTGAACTCCACTTCAGGTTCAGCTGAACTTGAGTTTAAATGGCCACTATGAAACTGGGCATTTGTAATAAAGTAGTTTAGTGGCACTTGATTTGAACTTCTTTTAAATTGTAGGTATAATGACAAAAGGTGTTTGTTACTTAAAACTAGTCATTAAAACTTTTTAAGCTTTTGAAAAATGATCTCGTCTAAGAATTTTGTTGGCAAAAATTAATTAAAATAAAATATTTACAAATACCCCTTTCTTGGTCTAGGTCCAAATGAAACTTTTTCTGAAATATTTTGTCTAATTTCTATATTTTATTATTAACAAATCTTAAAGCTTTGAAAAAATTATAAAAGCTTTCATTTTCTTTAAGGGGTAATCTTAGTATAGAGGCTCGCCTTGAGGTGATTTTACGGGCGCGATAAAAAACATTTTTAATATCCACTTTTTTTTTAGTTTTTTTTTTAATATTTGACAAGTATAAAAATCTAGTAAAGTTGAAAACTTTAAAATTGAAGTCGGTAGAGGTCGGCAAAGAGGGCACTCAAAAAAAAAGTTGTCTCTTGGTTCACGAAATTCCAATTCTTCCGGGAATGTAAAACAGAAAATTAAGGTTAATTAAATAAGGATGTATCAATATCGGGACGTAGCCGATTTGAAAAGAAAAATTTTTCTCACAAAATGGCGATTTTTTGAAAAAAATCTAATTTTTTCAATTTTTTAAAAATAGTAAAAAAAATATTAAAACCACCCCCTATGTGGTCACAATTTTGATAGTATTTAGAAATTTTGTACCATATTTTAAGTAAATCGGTGCATTAGAATTTGAGATATTATTTCAACCATATTCTAGACTAGAATATCCCCTTAAGATTAATAAACTCAGAAATCAAGAAAATTTTGGGGACTACATCTACAAATGTTTCAATCTTAGGATAGTAAAGTATTTTTTAAAATTATTAAGTCTAGACTTTATTTTGGCTTAACTTCAAGAGAAACTTAAATCAAATGTTCCTATTTATTTAAATATCAAGTCAAGTCAAGCATTGAGCTTGGAAGTTATTTCATTTAAACATTTCAATATTACAATCAATAAGTCCAGATACTTGACGTAATCTATTTAATTTTCTTATAAATTCATAGCTAATTGATTAGTTAGTGTTGGTCTTTGTGAACAGAAGAGTCAATTTCAAAAACTTTTAAGACATTTGAAAAAATTTTATGAGTCAAAAGTTCAAGAAAACTTTTTCATTTTTTTGAGAATATTTTGTTATGGATCTTTGATCAAAGAATTTTAGATCCAACACTAAATCTTTGAATATTAAATGATCTTCAAGATCGCAATCGATTGAAAAATTCAAAGCTTTTGAGACATTTGAAATTAAATTTTTTTAAGGATCTTTGGTAGATTTTGGAAATGAAAAAAAAACGAGTCAAATCTATTTGTGCAGTAGGGGAAGACCGCAAAAAATGTTTTCATATTATGGGGTAAAAACTTAAAAAAATTTCAAGAGTATTTTGTTCATTGATTTAATGATCAAATTCTAAACGAAAGACCATTTGATCCATCGCTAAATCATTGAATTTTATATCAATCTTCAGGATTTATTTCCATTTTCCGCGAAAAACTGAATTTGATAAATTGTATATATATATTTGTAAATAAATCGTCCCTGATCTGTTGCAAATCGATCATTTTATCACTTTTCGACAAAAGCTAAAAATTATGCTCTAACTCATCGCTTTTTCTTCTTCTTCTTCTGCTTCTTACATTTCTTAATTTAATGCAAAATCGATTCAACTTTCATTATATTTATCTTTAATTTTTTTATATTTTCAAATGCTTTTTAACATCATTTCTTTTTTCTTTGCAGCTATTTTACATTTCACATACACACGCTTTTTCACTAACATTCTCTTCTATCACCTATTTGTGCTAACATTTTTCCTGCCCCGCAATATCTATTTCTAATCTTTAATTTTTTCTACGGACCAGTTGCTTATCATTATGCTTATTGCATTTATCATTTTTTTATACTATAATTTAATGGTTTTTGTGAAATTTTGATTTAGAATAACTCATGTAAATAGATTTGTAACAATTTTTCGATTCAAGCAAAATTTAAATTTAACTTTTTTTTTTATAAGCATGAGCTTATTGAAATCAAAACGTCCAAATTACTTGGCCAATATTTCCTCTTAATTAGTTGTTTCGAAGTTCCCAGCGAAAAAAAAAAACAACCCTTAATTTTTTTAAAATAATTTTTAGATATAAAAGTATGGCACTTCTTTTTTTTCTAATTTAAACTTTTTTTTTCTTATAGTGTGATTTTAAAGGAATGCTATTTTTGTAGCTTTTTTTTTGAACTAAATTTTTAGCGTTTTTTTTTTTTTAGTTGGTCTCTTCATAGCTTGCGACACGATTTATAACCCGAAGTCTATGAAGGTTACCTATTTTAGAATGATGGAAATATTTTTTTTTTAATAGTAATAATATTAATAAGATTATAGACACAATGGTAGAACCAAAACACCTTTAACTAGTATAACTCTGACTGTTTAACCCCTTTTCTCCTCACACACATACAGATATTGTGGTCCATTTTTAATCAAACAGTATCCTGAATCATATATAGGAAGTGCCATGCTCCCAAAGCAAACATACCATGTTTAAAAAACAAACAAACAAACAACAAAACTTATTCTGTATAGATACTTTCTATTTTTGGAAGGACAATTTTTTTTTCGAAAATTGCCTGAATCGATTTTGTATATCAAAATATGAACCCCTAAAGATTTTCGTTTCTTCGTCCCAGTTTGTTTCGAACCTCCACTAAGCTTTTAATGGTTATGTGTGTTATCACTGTGTATATTTTCTGGAGCCAAAAAAAAAATGTAAATAGTTGGTTGGATGATTTGTGGTCTCTTTCTCTAGCACTTTGGTATTATTTTGTATGCACAATCCAGGAAATATTCAGTTGATCAACAACAAGATAAAAACTGTACACGACCAGTTCAACCCTTTGGCCCCCCCAAAAAAAGTTTATGTTTAAAAAATTACAAGATTTGTTCAGATTGTACTAAATACATGACGTCACCACTACGTAATATGTATGTAATAGTTACATAATAAAAATGCTGTTAATATTACAGATCTGTTACGTAATCGTGACATCTTATGCTTACTGGGCTATTTTGAGGACCAAAATTTCTCGAAAAAAATCTACAAGGTTTCTTGAGAAAAAAAAAACAACTGTTGCTCTTATAATAAACATTTTGTTTCTAATATTTAAAAGTTGATACAAAATTGATTTTAGTGTGATCTATTTACGTAACATAAACGTAATAATTATGATTTCTGAAATTATAGAACTGTTACGTAATTGTGACGTCATTGTGCTATTTTATAAGAGGGGTGAAAATTAAAAATTATCGAGAAAAATTTTGATTTTAAGTTGATTTTCATTTGAAACAAAGCCAAACTGTAAACTGAACAAATCTAATTATTTTCGACAAAATTTTCGCCCCCCCCCCCCCCCCCCCTTGGTTATCTTTTTGTTAAACTGAAAATGTTCCTAGAATAGTTTTATGAAAAAAATTACAAAATTTATTGAAAAATAACTCGAAAAACCGAATGAGGAATGTTTTGTTGATTCACCGGAATTTTCAACAAGGACTTGATCCTTTTTGATGGTTCCATTTTTAAACCACCCCCCCCTCCAAAACAAAAAATGTAAATATTGTTGTGACCCCTCTAATAATTTAATGTTTTTCGTTACCGGTTTTTTATTTGTTTTTTTTTTTGTTTTTTTTTTTTGTTTCTATTTTGATTTAGGAATTTTTGGGAGAACCACTTGATTTTTGAGACGTCTCCAATGTGTTTTTTTTTTCTTTCCAGAGATCATCAAAAGGATTTTTTTTAACTATTTTTTTTTCTTGCCACCAAGATTGTACAAAGATATATGGAATTTTATCGAGTGATCATTTTTTTTTCAAATTTTTTTTATGTGTTAATTTCAATTAAAATTTTATTCCTTTTTTTTTCTTATATGTTGTGCTATTACTACGCAAATAACTGAGCCTAATTTTCTATACAGTAATCAATTTTTAAATGTCTTGCCTTGTGTGAATTAATTATTTCAGTGTTGTGATTTTTTTTTCGTGTGGGTGTGATTAACTTGTAAATATTGATGACTCTATTAATGTAATATGTAACTCGTAACGCTCTTCACTGAATTAATTAGACAAAAATGAGATTTTGATCTTTGTGATATGAAGCTCATTACTCGTCTAGAAATTTGCGAAAATATTGTTCCATTTAATTCAAAGCCAACACATAACATTGAAACACGAATTTGTTGAGTTTGATTAAATTCCAAAGAATTTATATCATGACTTTAAAATAAATCGAGATCAAAAATTGCAATAATCATGATATGAATTGTTTGGATCTTGTTTGCAATTAATTTGGGTTGTGATCTCATTATAATCGAGTTTTTAATGTTTAGATCTCCGACCTGAACAGCCAAGTTAACGACCTTCGTGGTAAATTGTAAGTATCAAATTAAATATTTTACAAGGGGATAAAGGATGGAATAAGGTTTGCTGTGGGTTGTTATTAGAACAAAATTAGAAGAATTTCTCACCAATATTTGTATGTATACGAGGATCGTTCAATAAGTCCTTAGGAACAGTTAGAAAACAAAGTATTTGAGTAAATTTTGAAATGTAATCTCTTTTTAGCTCTATGCACTTTTTCAAAATGTAAAATTTCGGAAGGTCTTCAAAATACACATTTGTTTGGGAGATGACTCCTTCGTTCGTCCCTAACCGTTGTCAGTCATGCCATTTTTTAAAATTTGTTAATTTAAAAAATTGTTAGGGGCCAAATCTAGTAAAAATGGGAGATATAGTCACAATTCCATTTTTAATTCCACGATTTTAGCCATTAACACTGCACAGGTGTGGGGCCGTGCATTGTCTTGATGGCAGAGGACTTTGTTCTTTTCTAAATAACGGTGCTTAGATTTGATAACGATGCGTTTAAATCTCCAGTTATGATTGGGTCCTCTTTCCAAATGTGGAAAAATTTTCTTTACCCCAAAAAATTGTACTCATAACCTTTCCAGACGATTTCACCACATCCACCTTGTATAGATCGACTTCGTCTTTAAAGATTTACTGTTTTTTTGAAGTTATACTTCTTTAGGTGCGTTATGAACAAATGATGAGAGTGAAATTTTTAGATGGGCGGCCATCTTGAGACAAAAATCAACAAAATGAAGTTAGCCGCAAAACCACTGGGTTTCTTGGCGCGCATGATTTGAATTTTTGTTGTATTTATTTACATTTATTTTTATATTTAAATTAAAAATAATTATATATACAAATGACACATATTATTGATAAATAAGTGATTACTTTACTCGAATTTTGCAGTAGCTGTTATACTATTTGAAGTTTAATGATGAAAATGACGTCTGAATTCCATGCATATTCTTAGTTATCACGAAATCTGGTTATCTGAAATGATTCAACCATCTTAGAATAATAATTTAGTAACACAAGATATGAATAAGATTAAGACATTTACTTTGACAAGTAGCTACTTACTTTATTTCGCAATTTCTATGAAGCTTCGTTTTAATGACATGCATAAATTGTTAACCAGAAAAATGATCCTGACAAATTTTATAAACGTCTTGCAGCTTTCTTTGGATATTATTTATTGATAAAAATTAAAATATTATTCTCTTAATTTTATTTTTAATAATTATATCTTTAAATATATAAATTTTATTATTATTATTAAATATTAAATTACAGTCTTTTTTTAAATTGATTATTTGAATAAAATTAATAAAAACTAATTTTTAATGATACCAAA
This sequence comes from Sisyra nigra, assembly GCA_958496155.1. NCBI lineage: Eukaryota > Metazoa > Arthropoda > Insecta > Neuroptera > Sisyridae > Sisyra > Sisyra nigra. The sequence goes on along the minus strand of OY292313.1, from coordinate 3,549,902 downwards.
GAAGTATAACTTCTCACGCGCGTACATAAGTACACGCAACCACTTTTTTTTATTATTTTTTATTTATTTTGCAATTTGCCCGAAGACAATAAGCGAATCTGGTAAACGTATGGATTGCACAGGTCACCCTAGAAGGAGTAGAGTCTGCTGTATTGCTACCTGTAGGGCAGCTCCAGAAATTACACGCGTTTCAGTCTGGCGGAATTCTCACTGGAGAAGGTCAATAGCCAGGTGACTAGGAACTGAACCTGGCTTTCAAATAAAAATGTTTCATTCCCATTTAAAATTAACTTTTTCTTAAGCTTTTTCTACACTTACTGATCGATATGTGTAAATGTGCAATGTATGTATGTCGTCGCCACAAATTTCATAGACTTCAATAGATTCTATAGATTTCAATAGACTTCAATAGACTTCAATAGACTTCAATAGACTTCTATAGACTTCAATAGATCTAATAAAATTAGTAATAAAAAAAGTAAAAAAATTTATTGATGATGCACAGATGTGAAGCTTAAAAGGCTTAAGATGCTGTAAAAAGTATTTTTTATGATTGACTTGTTCCATTTTTTTTTTTTAAAGACCAAAGTGCTTCAGTCGACGATAAAGTTAAAATCAAGCGATCGATAAATCTAAAAACTTAACAACTTTCTATTGAATCATAATACTTTTGAAAACAAACAATTTTCATGGATCTGCGGTCCGTTTCTTAGATTTTCTAAGGACTTATTGAACTTCAGTCTCGCTAAAAGAGACTGAAAGTTTTAATTTTTTTGTTTTTATTCCCAAGGCAAGATTTCAAATTTTAATGTAAATCAATAGATGAAAATTGGTCAAAATATTCTCGTATTTAGTCCCAAACCAAACATCTTAGTATTGTTTAATTTGTCAGAACGAAATAGGCCCGAAATGCACCTTTTAAAATATTATGTAGCTTAGCAAAAATAGAAGGTCAATTTCAATTACTCATTTTTTTTTTCGAAAGATCGAAAGCTTGTAATAGGCGTCAAAAATTTTTGAGACAATTGCCAAAATGTTACCAACTTATCAAGTAATATTTTTTGACAATTTCTTGTTACAATTTTAAAAACTTGTGCAATCAAATCTTTAGATATAAGATGTCGCAATGATCCATATGCAAATGTGTAACTAAAGAAAGTTCAATGCTCGATATGTGTACGAACCTTTGAACGTGAGCCTTTTCCGAATTACTAACTGGTTCAAATGTTAGTTCATAAGTAAATTTTTACCAATTGCCTTCACCTTTAACTTTTAATAATCAGTTCTTATTAAGAACATTCATTGTAAATTTGGTATTGACTAAAACTAAATCTTTGGAAAAACAAAGACTGACTAAAATGTCTATTTTATAAGGATCACATTTAAGGATCTAAATCTTATGATTTCATCCTTTATCTCCCACTTCCCTTGTCTCAAACCATAAATAACATCAGGAAATCTTCATTTTGATGAATTTAAATCTAATACTTGTTTAAAAATTAATTGTAGTGTCTCAAATCCAAATCTTATCATTTTGAAATAAACTTCCACAGAATTAAAGTTTAAGCATTGTTCCTCTGTGTTATCAATACTAATGCATTACAACTCTAATAATGTTTTTATTTTCAGCGTGAAACCAACACTGAAGAAGGTGTCGAAATATGAAAATAAATTCGCCAAACTTCAAAAGAAAGCGGCCGAATTCAACTTCCGTAATCAACTCAAAGTTGTCAAAAAGAAAGAATTCACCTTGGAAGAAGAAGATAAAGAGGTATGGGATTCGATAAATATAAAGACCGAAACACTTTTTTTCATTGATAATTCCTCTTATTTAAAAAAAAATAATCGATAAAAGGAATTATTGACAAGATTTAACTATGTAATTAATCAATCAATTGGCAAAAATATTCGAAAAAATCTCCAAAATCGAGGATTTTAAAATGATTCTTGATTATTTTGAGTATTTGTATATGGAGAGAATCAAAATTATGGAAAGAAAATTTTAGATTGTTATAATCTTTGTATTGATACTTTTAAATGATTCAGTTTCTATTGTTATGATTTCACAGCCGAAGAAATCCGAGAAAGCTGAGTGGATGAAGAAGTAGATTTTTAATATTTTTTTTTCCTTAAAATTCAACAAATTTTTTGCTTTTGATTATTTGCATTTTTACAATCATCTAGACACATCGATTCAATCCAAACCAAAAAAAAAAAAAAAAAAAAAAAAACACGACACGTAACATACAACCACAAACTACATTTTTTCTTTTTTTTTTAATAATAGTTTTGTGATCGTATATTTTATTTCTTTTTTTTTCCATATAAAAAATTTTGTTGGCTGGTAATTTGTGGGTGATTCGCAAAAAAATAGGACAAGGTGAGCAGCTCTCAAAGTGCGCTTCGATGTGGTGACAAAAAGCTGGCTTGTTTTCTGAACTTTTTTTTTTCTTCTTTAGAAAATATTTATTTTGCAGAACACGTCTTGCGAAGGCGATATCTTTCGATCTACTAAAGCGACTTACAACTTATAATTTTTTTTTTACTTTCGTTCAGTTTTAATACAAACAAACAATTCATTTAAATGGAAACTAATTGAGGCTTGCTTAAATTTCACTTGACTCTATCCTAGAAATAAATCGGGACTTGTCAAAATTTACGTACATGGAAATATTAATATTGTTCATGTTGGTAGTTTCAGAATGGGCCAAAGGTTGGCAGCTCGAAGGTAAAAAAACTTTAAAAAACAAACTCGACTAAATTGGCTCTGTCTATCTTTCGTACATTAGTTTCGTCGTTTCTATTTTTTTGATTTTCTGTCGTATTTATTTGGAGTAATTTTTGTCTTTCGTGTATTTTTTTTTTTCTCTTGTACTTTTTCCTCTCTTTGTTGTCAATTAGTTTCAACGTAAATGATTTATTTTATTTCTCTGTTAATCTATATGACACTAAACGCTACAACTAATTACATGTTTATTAATTTGTGCATTGAAAAGTCTGTTGATTGGATGATTATAATCAGGGCCGGATTTGTCCCAAGTGCCACCTTTGGGGTATTGTGAAAAATGTAACGCTATTTATTTCGCATTTTAAAGTTTGACACCCCGTGGAATTCTGTCGTTCTGGGCCCTTAATAGAGCCTTGCATTTTCAAGTTATATCATTTCAAGAACGCTTCATTCCACAAAATATTCATCTCTAGTTCTTAGAGAATGAGTTCTGAATATGACGATTCTCTCGATGATATTACTAAATGAGTCTTCTTCTTTCTCCCAGGCTTTTCCCTATTCGGGATCGCCGTTCTGTTTCTTTTCCCTCCATCCTGCCCTATTCTTGGCGTTTTCATCAATCAGTCCGTTTCTGACGTCCAAACAGGCTCAAATCGCGCAAGCTTAGTAAAAGGATTGCTTTTGCTAGGCATAATGCTGAACCTGGAATAAGCAAGGGTCCTTGCACAGCAAGGATACATGAGCAGAACAGGAGTACAATAAGCCTAGACGGCAGTGCGGGGGGAACGAGCCCTAATCTGGTTTTTTGCTAAGGGAAAAAATCAGTCCGTTTTCTCTCATGTCTTCTGAGATACAGCCTTTCTATCTCTTCCTCGGTCCTCCTACTAGTCTCCTTTCTTCCACTTGAATTCCGTCCACTCGCTTCCCAACATAGTCCATTGCAGCCTTCTTTCCTGTATTTTCTCTGAGCACTCTACCACTTCAACTGTCATTCTTATCCTTGCATTCCTGATCCTGTCCTTTCGCGTCTTCCCCAGCATTCATCTTAGCATTCTCATCTCTACCATATCCAACGTCTTCTCGTGAACTCTCTTAGTTGCCCAAGTCCCACTGCTATAGATGAGCGCTGGCCGCACAACCGTCTTGTATATTCGGCTCCTGGCCTTACTGGCTATTCTTCCATCGCATAACACTCCGGATGTTCTTTTCCAGCGATGGATGATTTTACTAAATGAGTAAAATCACATAATTGATGAATATTCTTAAAAATGTAAGCCTTAAACATCTATTCCTTGTACTTTAATAGTACTAAAGAAATTATTTACTTTCATTACTCCACCACTCAACAGGGTTTTAAGGGTAGTAGACAAAATCTCAATTGTTCTTGAAAAAAAAATTTTACCAAGGAGCTTTTCTGGAAGTCCCACGGGCGTTTGACTGGGTATGGCATTCAAGACTTCTATATATGTTCAACAAGTTTCTACCATCTCAATATTTCTTAATTCTCAAATCATAATTTTCTGGCCGATCCTTCAAAGTAAGATGAGGATCTGAATTTTCTCCCCTTAAACCTATCCTAGCCAGAGTTCCTCGGGGAAGCATACTGGGCACCATCTTTTATACCATATAAACATCTGACATCCCAACTCATCCTCGCACATTGATAACTACTTACGCAGATGATACTGCGATCCCGTTTCGAGCCTTCAGTAAAATATAGGACACCTCGACCATATAGCCTACTGGTGCCAGAAATGGAGAGTAAAAATAAACAAAAGGAATTTCAGCTCTAAAGAAAACTTTTAGGACCACAATCTCTCATAGACGTACCAACCTATTTTGACAAATGGAATAAAATTTTGAGGCTCCACTGAACCGTCTAATATAAAACGCATTCATACATTTCAGTCAAGTCCTTCGTAAAATCCTAAACGCTCCTTATTACATCACAAATGAAGTAATTCATCGAGAACTTAACGTCCCGTATACTTTCAATAGATTCAATTATTTTCCTATTCTAATTCAGAAGTTCAAATTCTGTCCCGAAAAATCCTCCACAATGTTTAAATCGACAATATCCAAGAGACCATCTCTCTTAGGCCGCGTTCACACAGTTGAACTTTAGTTGATCAACAATTCACAATTTTTTAGACCGTAGCGGGGTAAGCGACGTGAAACACAAGCGAGTCGAATTGGAAGCAAATTGAGTAGAATGCCTGGGGTCGACTTGATCGATTTGAGCGACAAAATGTTTGACTCAGTCAAACTTTTGTTGATCGAGTCGACCCCGGTCATTTTTAACCGACTTCAAAAAAAGGAGGAGGTTCTCAATTCGACTGTATTTTTTTTTAATGTTTGTTACCTCAGAATTTTCGACTGGGTGAAGCGATTTTGATGATTTTTTTTTACTTGAAAGCTAGTGCTTTCCGAGTGGTCCCATTTTAATTAGAGGAAAATCGTTCACTTTTAGGGGGTTCAAAATTAAGGGATGAAATATTAAGTTCTTATTGGATAGTTCGATTTTGATAATTATTTTTTTATTTAAAAGCTGGTGCTTCCCGTGTAGTCCCATTTTAATTTGAAAGAAATTTTTCACTTCTAAAGGGTTGAAAACTAAGGGATCATCTCTTCATTTTCCATTTAAATAACAGTGATTTTTTTAACTCTTATAACTAAGATTTGAGAAAAATTAATTTTACTTTTTAACCGACTTCAAAAAAAGGAGGAGGTTCTCAATTTGACTGTATTTTTTTATGTTTGTTACCTCAGAATTTTCGACTGGGTGAAGCAATTTTGATGATTTTTTTTTATTTGAAAGCTAGTGCTTCCCGAGTGGTCCCATTTTAATTAGAGGAAAATCGTTCACTTTTAGGGGGTTCAAAATTAAGGGATGAAATATTAAGTTCTTATTGGATAGTTCGATTTTGATAATTATTTTTTTATTTAAAAGCTGGTGCTTCCCGTGTAGTCCCATTTTAATTTGAGGTAAATCTTTCACTTCTAAAGGGTTGAAAACTAAGGGATGAAAAAGTAACTTCTTATTGGATAGCTCGATTTTGATAATTCTTTTTTTATTTGAAATCTGCTGCTTCCAGTGTAGTCCCATTTTAATTTGAAAAAAAATTTTCATTTTTAAAGGGTGTAAAACTAAGGGATAAAATATTAACTTCTTATTGGATAGCTCGATTTTGATAATTCTTTTTTTTATTGGTAGAACATAATTTTAAATTAATCTTATATCTATTTCTTATAAAAAAAAACCTCCACTCATAAGGGGTTAAAAATTAGGGATGAAATAATAATTTTTTTCTGGCTAACCCGATTTTGATAGTTTTGTTCTTATTGCGTACATCGTACCTTTAAATTATTCACATTCAAATTTGAAGAAAAAAATCCACCCCCTAAGGATGAAAATAGGGGATGAAATAGTGACATTTAACTGAATCATCGAATTTTGATGTTTTATTTCTATTGAAAAGATTATTCTTGTCAGTTCTTTCATTAAATTTTAAAGAAAAAAATTTCAACCCTTAAGAGCAAAAGAGGAAGTAGTAACTTTTAACATTTGACGGCGCTGCCTCATATGAGCTGCGCGTTTAGTTGGTTCACCCATATTTAAAGAAATAAAATCAGCATAAAACTTCAGATCACTAAAAATCGAGAAATAAATAAAATTATAACAAAATGAAAAACCGACTTCAAAATTAATAAAAAATCTTTAATGAAAAATGCACTAAAAAGTAAATAAATTATTGCGTATCCTTGCAGTATGTACAACTTACAAATTATTAGGATGAGATAATGTACAAATATTGTTATTTTTGGAGTTGGTGTCAGCTAAGGAAATAAATATTAATCATTTGTAAAAAGGTTTAGTTGGTTATTGGTATTTTGGGGTTTAAAGGTCGCTAGATATTGTCACAGTACTATTACATTGCATAAAAGTTCATTTGAAAAATAAATTTCATAAAGTATTCTCGTTTATTGCTAACTACCGATATAGTCGTATTTCTTGACTGACACCAACTCCAAAAATAACAATAGTTGTACATTATCTCATCCTAATAATTTGTAAGTCGTAGACACTGCAAGGATACGCAATTTTTTTTTTACTTTTTAGTGCATTTTTTATTTATTTTGAAGTCGGTTTTTCATTTTGTTATAATTTTATTTATTCTTTCAATTCTGCTCAATTTGCTTCCAATTCGACTCGCTTGTGTTTCACGTCGCTTACCCCGCTACGGTCTAAAAGATTGTGAATTGTTGATCAACTAAAGTTGAACCGTGTGAACGCGGTCTTAGAGACTTCCAGTAGTGGCTGGTGGCTTTCATCAACATACCCATTTGACCCCTCACTGACCATGTACCATATTTAGAAAGGGCAAGGGAATATTATCAACCTGCTACAGAAAAAATCGAGGAAATCCTTTTTTTAAGGCATATAACGCAAATATAATATTTCTTTTTCGTATTTAAATTAGTGTTTATATGGCACACTGGATAATGTCTATCGCTTGGCATTTGCCATGAGCAGACCAATGACTTGATCATCATTAATCTTAAATTGAAATAATTGAAAAATTCATCCAACAGACTTTTACCTTTGTGTGCGTTTCACATTTCTACGTTTTTTCTTTTTAAACTCAACATTTTCTATGTTATATTTCGTTTTTTTCAATGTTTAAGTATTATTGATATATATTTGACTCAATCTGTTATTACTTGAAACACAAAATTTTATACTTACATACTGTATACTTGTAGTTTAACACACAGACGTCAAACATATTTTTATGTGCACTATTTAGTTAGATGATATATCAATAATTATGACTCTGTTTTGTAAAAGCTCTCATTTGAAAACAGCGTAATCTAATGGTTTATTTGTATTTGCTTTCATTTGCAGAAAAAACCTGACTGGTCCAAGAAGGGTGACGAAAAGAAGGTAAAAGAAGAGGCAGACGGTGTGGAAGCATGAGAACACCTCCGAACCGATCCAATTTTTCTTCATCCCTAAATTATTGTTCACTTTTTCTTATCAAATATAAATATAATATGTTATATATAAATTGAATTTGTTGCACGCCCAATTGACATCATCGTGTGCGTGTGCTTGATGATGATGAGACGCACGATGTTAATTGTACGTCTACGTACCATCTATATATAATTTTTACGACTAATTTATTTATAATTATTAATTTCTGTTAAATTTTTCAACATCATAAAGCCACCATATATTTTTGTCTTGACCTCATACTGTTGTAATATAACATCCCTACATCTCACACCGTGTTAATCTTAAAATGGTCAAAAGAAAATCTCAACTCTTTCGAGTTGTTGAAAGTAATTTGATTTGGATTTTCCTTTTGTGTAAGATTTTATGTTTGTTGAAAAAAAATATATATTTAAACAACGATGAAATGTAAATAATTACCTTCTTCCATTTATTTATCAAACCCCTATACCTTTTGTGTTAACATTTTTTTTTTTTATAAATTTGTCTTTTTGTTTAGTTTTTGGATGAGTGGATTGGTAGTATGTTATCAAAAAAATTTGTTTTTCTTTTTGAGTGATTTTTGTATATTATATGTATGTAATAGTTTTAAGTTTCAAAAAAAAAAAACAAAGCAATATATTACACAGAATTAATTTTTCAGATGTTAGAGAAAACTTGTTCACATACGAATTTCATCATTATAATCCGGATTCAGTAGAACAGTCAATGTTTTTTTATTTATTTCAATTTGCGACGTTTCGTCGGTATTATTCCGACTTCACGAGGCAAAATGGAATATAATATTATATGCAAGTAAAAGATGAAATTCCTATGCGTGCGCAAACAGAGCTTTAAATGAGCTTTCAATATGTTCAAATATATACAGATTGAAAACACTGAAAGTAACTTAGGTTGCCTACGCTTTACTCAGTCATATTAAACGACATATTGTTAGACCAAAGAAAAAATCTTAATTTAAGATTAAAGTTTTAGCATTGTCAACCTTTTGGAAAACACACACACATAGTAAGTAGTTAAGTATTTATGAACGAAACGCTTAATTTCGCTATTATCTTCGTGACGGCATTTCATAATATGCAATTCTTGCTTTTTAATGGTCAGGAGCTTGGCTGTATTTAATACAAAAATTAAGTTGGTGGACGGCACATTCAAAGGCAATAAAAGGATAAGCAGGTTATAAACGTTCTCTTTGGCACGTGAAACTTTGCTTTACCTTTTAAAGCCTTGAAAAATTAAAAAATGACTTAAACTTAATCAATACAACCTTTACAAGTAACACTCTTTAATCTTCTTACTGAAACTTATAAAAACGCTTAAGAATTAATTTTCCGTTAATTTAATCACAATAAAATCAAAAAAAGTTTTACGAAACTTTCATCATTAATTCATATTATAAAGAGATGAAACGGATATAATAATTAGGTCAGATAACAAATATCGAAAATTTGACAAGATTTGAGATTGAATTCAGTCGAATATTGGCCCTTTTTGTATTTACAAACATGGTCTTTATATATGAAGATCAGTTTACAAGAAGCAATTTTTGAGAACCTTTGTATATCAAACCGTATCTTTTGGTGCCTTACAGTACTTTGTCTGGGGCTTAACTAGAATCTAATATTAATGAACAAATTCAAACGAATTTGACAAATCTATGATATTGTGTTATACTATACCAAATCCGAACTGATATTGACCTATTATCTGGTATTCGTCAAGATAATATATTTTAACCGGATAGTTGAATAACCGTTTAATCTCGATCAATACTTGATGTATATATTAAAGTGTCTATCAAATTTAATACCTACTTAAAAAAACTAAGTACCTACCTTATAATATATGCACCCAGATTAGTTGGAGAACCACTGATTTAGACTAATAGATGCTTATTAGTTGTTGATATTTTTTTATACCTGAAAATAACTTGACGAGTATACTTTTGGCTTTTTGTTTGTTTTTAATGTTTATAAAAGATTAATTGAGGAAATTAAATGTTGAATGGTGTTTATTTAGGAGGGAGAAGAAGGTGCACCGGCTGAAGGAGAAGGTGGTGCACCACCTGCAGAAGGAGCACCACCAGCAGAAGGAGCACCACCAGCCGAAGGTGCACCACCAGCCGAGGGTGCACCTCCAGCCGATGGAGCACCACCTGCTGAGGGTGCACCACCAGCCGAAGGAGCACCACCGGCCGAAGGCGCACCTCCAGCAGAAGGAGCACCACCAGCCGAGGGCGCACCACCAGCAGAAGGAGCACCACCAGCTGAGGGCGCACCTCCAGCTGAAGGTGCACCACCTGCAGAAGGTGCTGCACCACCAGCCGAAGGTGCTGCTCCACCAGCCGAGGGCGCAGCTCCACCAGTGGAAGGTGCAGCTCCTCCAGTCGAAGGTGCACCACCAGCAGAAGGAGCACCACCAGCAGAAGGCGCAGCTCCTCCAGCTGAGGGCGCCGCTCCACCAGCGGAAGGTGCTGCGCCACCAGCCGAAGGCGCTGCTCCTCCAGCCGATGGAGCAGCTCCACCAGCGGAAGGTGCCGCGCCACCAGCCGAAGGCGCGGTTCCACCAGCCGAGGGCGCTGCTCCTCCAGCAGAAGCAGCTGCACCTGCGGCAGACGCTGCAGCTCCACCAGCCGAAGCAGCCCCAGCACCCGATGGTAAATAAAGTTCCTTTAATACATTCTTAAAAATTAACAAAACGAATTAATAAGTCGTATCCCAAAAATATAAAAAAAAAATTTAATCACGATAGTAATTAAAGGGTTCTAAGGACCTAAAAAGGGGAGCAAAAATCATCAAATATTCGGAATTTTTTCTCTTCCGTTGAAGAATTCCCTAACTAGAATTCCTTTTATACCAATTGAAGGTACAATAACTTGATGTGGTTCATTCGTTAGGTGATTCTTAAATAGCTATTTCGTAGCTGGTCGTTTTGTGCTCACCACAAAGTCATTTTGTTACTAAATTATAGCTATATAGTCATACTAAATTCATCATTTTCAAATAATATTATACCTAATATAAAGTTTCGTCTGATCTTGACCCTAAAACGCTTTTTGATAAAATGGAATAAATTTAAAAAAACTTATTTGGGATACGACTCATTAAAATGTTAATAGGAAAATAATCAACATTTCTATGGGATAACTCATTTTTGTTGTTGTTTTTTAATAGCAGCAGCACCTCCAGCAGAAGCACCGCCAGCAGACGCACCAGCACCAGCCGAGGCCCCGGCGCCGGAAGCGGCGCCCGCAGAAGCTCCTGCAGCTGAAGCGCCTCCGGCCGACGCTCCACCCGCAGAAGGTTCGTACAGCAAGCAAACCTGTGTCATGCAAGCCATGCTAAGTGGCTTAGGACTCATTATGATGTCAAGCCATGCTCAAGGCACCACCTAATCAATCATCTACTCATATTTCTAATCATCTTCCAACTTGCATTTCTTTTGCATTCAATCACATTGTATATACTTATATATCAAAAAAATGCTTTTGTACATTGCTTAATTAAATCTTTTCAAATTAACGCTTCTTTTTTATTTCAGCTCCTGCCTCTTAATAAACAAACGTTCCTGGTGCGTGGATTAATTCGTATCAATACAAGTTAAAAGAGAGAAACATTGAAACTTTATTTATTTTATAAGAAAAAAAATACAAAATGGAACAATTTATTATTTAATAATTCTATTATAAATATTATTATGCTAATTTAAGATATATAATCGATTATATTATAAATAAAGATTATTTATAAAAAAAATTTTCTTATTAGTTAATTTTTTGAATAGTTGCATTTGGTTGCGTTCATAACTGAAGTTCACTACTGCGCCGCTAGGTAGTGCGCGTAGTTGTTTACGAGTTTCAAGACTTTGCTGCCAAAACTCGCGAAAAAATTACTTAAAAACCGGTAAAAATCATAGAAATTAATTCGGTTTTATGTTGTTCGGTTAAGTGAATATCCCACACACATTTTGACGATAAAATTTCCGGTTGAACTTTGTAAATGTTTTAATTGTAATCGTTTCGAGTTTGTTGTCTATTGTTGATGAATATGTACTTTGCAAATGGCCGCCGCGATTTATATTCCGTCAACTTTTCAATCTTATTACGTCCATGGACAATGTGATAGCTTTTCTCGAGTCGAAATGATTAAAGACGAAATACGGATGGATCGTGGAAATGAGATATTTACTTGGTGGCGAAAACTTCGAGGTTACAAACGTCGAGTTGCCGGCACATCGAGCTACAGGTAGGCCACTTGTATTATAATGAAATTTTATTTTTGTTCATCTTAAAGCCAGTATGAGAGCTTAAAAGTTTATATATGAATTCTTAAAATTGTTTTGTTTGGATTTCTATCAAAATGTTCATTCATAATTAGGAGACAAGAAGGATAAAAATACCTATTTGCTTTGAATATGCATAGATGACTCTGCGGTGTCATTGCGTTAACCTTCCAATCTTGGGGAAGTTACATTGAATTTACTAAGTTTATTTTCTATAAAAATTGCATCTACAATTTGTTAAGATCATGACAAAAACTTAAAATTTGTCATAGTATTTATTTTTATTGAAGAAATTTTCAGTGTCCAGCTACTAAATTATATGCATATACCATGCACTTTAAATAGGAAATCATGGAAGCAATGAATGAATTAATAATGGATCACACATTTTAAAACATGAAGACCGAAGGACTATGTGGAAAATCGTTTTCCATGCATCAAATAATGTATAAGATTATTTAATGCATTAGTCCTTGTTGGGAACCCATGATTTTCTATGAAGTAACTATGGCATCGATTATGTACCTACATAGCATTCATATCAACGTAACAACTAAGAAGGAAATTAACTTTAGATTTAGATTATCTATTATATTAGGATAATAGAAGGGAAAAGATACGGAACAGCGGCCCCGAATAGGGAAAAGCCTAAGAGAAAGAAAGAGTTAAGATAATCTTAAAGTTAAGGGACACTAAGACTAAGAAAATAAGAAAGAAAGTGTTAAAATAGAACTCAAAAATGTTCATCTAATTGAAACCTTCCTTGAGGACTGCGTCCATTCATATTTAAGCGTATAAAGGGCGTTTATGGCTCAGGCCCATTTCTTAAAAAGGGCTTGAACCGATCATAAGCGAATGTAACGACGTAATTGATAACGTTTTACTCAACACAACGATAGTGATCATCATAAATAAACGGTTGAAAGAACGTTTCTAAATTGGTTTTTAACATTGTTATCGTTTAGTGGAACGTAGCCTGGTCCCTTTAAATTGGCGGTGCTTTTTAAGGTTTTGTCTAATTAATTTATAACTTGAAGAAGATTTTGGATTGCTAAGATTGTGTTGGAAATTTTAGAATTAGATATAGTTCTTGAGCCGTAGATGGTTTGTATGATCTAACAATAAGTTTAAGATCCTTAGATAGTATTTCAAAGATTTTTTTTCTTCTAAGAGCCAAGTCAGGTTCGACTACCTTAGCGATTGGTTCGATTTATTTTAAATCTTTGATTCTTCAAGTATTGCCTTGTAGATAACAGAAATCACCAGGTAATGCCCAAGGTTATTAGATACATAAGGTATGCTCACTTGGCTAGGCGGCGTTTCTTTGATCTCTGAAAATGACGTCACTGGTTTGTTAACTAACGCGGGAATTCAAAATATATAGTCAACGTATAATTAGTAAGGTATAGATTCTAGAAGATATATATCTTCATTATTCAATTAAAATAAAATACCAAAGAAAAATCAAACTAACATTTAATATGTTCATAAAAATTAACAATTGACATAATAAAAGTTTAAATTTTTTGTTAAAGGGATTTAATAAACTAAATAAAAAGCATATTTTATTAAATATAGTAGTGCCAACTGCCAACCAAATGCAGTCACCAGGTGAAATCCCCCACAAACTAGCAATAGCTAATAGGCTTTAATGCCTCTACTGGCTTCTGTCAGAAACAACAAACCAGTGACGTCAGAGCAAGTCAAAGTGAGCACCCCTTGGGTAATGCCAACAACAATAATTTCAATCCTTTGCAAGGACTAAGAAAGCCACTTAGTGGCGTGATGTATTAGATAGTTGCCTTATACGCCAATGGTCCTTGGTTCGAATCCCAATGAAAGCCTATAAATATTTTTCTGGGTTTTTGCCTTCGACGGTCACTAATGACCATAGAAAATGATGCGACCTTAGTTAAACCAAAAAAAAGGTCTGTAACCTAAGAAAAATTTTAAATTTTCCATTTAAGGAAATTTTTTATATTTTTTTTCGGCCTTAAATTTTTTTTGTACGTATTTTAGGTGCACATTTGAAAATTTGGTATTCCCTTAAATCTCAGGGTTGTTACCTTGGTTGGGCCTCTTCTCTAGTTCTATATGGAAAAAAATAGTGGTTTCAGATTTACAACATTACACTAGTAATATTTTTACTGCACTTTGTGTTCATTATAACCACAAATGTAACATTAGATAACACACTGTGTTGTATTCAGCTCTAACGTATGGTATTTTTTACTACCATAGTGTAGTAAATATATGTAGCTGTTACAACTGCTGAGTGTTGTACAATTAACAAATTTTGGCGTTTGCGCATGCAACATAACCAATAATTTTAAAAATAAATGCAAGTGTCAAAAATTTAACTAAATTTTTACTAGTTCGTGTTGTAAATAATACTACAGTTTATTTAACTACACTTAAGTGGTAAACGTTACCACACGTGGTGTCATCCTATATAATACTAGTTAATGTAGTAAAATTAACACGGGATGTTGTTAAAACTACAACACATTTTTTTTCCGTGTAGGACTACAAAATTGCATGCGACATGCAGCCGCGAACATATTTATAAGTCACCTTTGTCGATTGGCTAATTAAGGGTAGAGGTTTGTTGAGGAATGGCATGAAGAACATTATTGCATTAAATTAACTTAAACATACAATTTAGTATTTGATGGATTTACCCTTAGCTTTAATAACTTTGTTGATTCTATTGGGCATACTGAATACCAATTTCTGGCATAGGGTTGGCGAAATACTACCCCATTCTTTCATAATCGATATTTTATTCTTAGCAACTTTTTTTTTCGGTTTTCAATTGGTGGCAAATCAGGGGATTGCGGAGGCCAATCAAGAATCCTAACATTATTTTCTGTTAGCCACTGCTTTGTCGTCTTTGAAGTTGTTCTTCCTAAAACCCTAACTTTTCCTTTTTAGTTTTTATTAAAAATTCCCATAGAGGCCAGGACACAATACTTTTGTCACTTAAAAAAAACTATAGATGGCTCTAGTATGTGAATTTTTTTCTTGTAAAATAAGTTTTACTTTAAAATGTTTTCAAGATTGTGTCTTACAACTTTATATTCCTTATCTCAAATCTTTTTCTCCGCGTTTTCGAAATTCTAACATTGAATTCTTGACTGTAATAAACATACTGCAGGCACCAGGAAATATACATACACACACACATAGATTTTATATTATGATAAGTGAAATAAATTGTTTCACTATGTTAATTTAATTGAGACCCATTTAACAATAATTATAATTAATTTAAATATTTTTTTTTCTTGTCGTTCCAAACGAATTTAAATTGAATTAAATCGCAGTTGAATAATAAAATTGTAACGCACTATGTCTGTATGCTAATCGGTTTAATCTTATACTAATTAATTATACGTAGATATGATAATTTCCGATCGAGTAAAACGTTTTGTATATGGGGGCTAAAGAATTGATTTTTTCTTCAAACTATTCGTTGTTTTTAGTTTAGTATTCGCATGCCCATTTTCATTTCAATAAAAAAAAATTTATTTTTTTTTTCACAACTTTGTAACGTTTCATTGTTACAACAGTCGGAAAGAAAGGATTTAAAGGACATTTTACGTTCTACAAAAAAGTTTCTTAGAACAAAGTTCCTCAGATCAATCGTTTCAAATATGTCATTAATTTTGGTTTTGATAACCATTTAGGCAATCTCGACGTTAACGCCCACGACGCTTTCGCGTCAACATGTCTTAAACGCTCAAAACGCTTTAAAAATTTGCTGGATAGGCAATCTCAAAACGTCGCTACTTTCTGACATTTTGAAACTTTTATAAATTAATAAAAATTAGAGGGTATAATTTAAAAATTATATTAACTAAACGGTTTCATTTAAAATTTCCGCATATTCTTTCACTTTTCTACTTTTAATTTTATATTTGCCATATATTTTTATACCCTCGTGAAGTTTTATCTTATAATATTTTATTATATTTCACCAGTTCAATTAATTTTTCTTCAAAATCCATTTTAGTTATCAAGTTTTTTCAGTTATAAATTTGTATAGTACACATTTTTAAAATGACAGATACACATTTGACATTTGGCAGCGTCAAACGCGTCAAAAGTTGAAATACATTCTACTTTTATGCGTCGTGAGCGTACCGTCCGTCGCGTCGCCCTCGAGTTTAACCATTCGATTGGAATTCTATATGTTACCTTTTTTTTTGACATTTTGAAGCATCAGGCTTAGGCATGAAGAAAAAGTATTGCAAATAATTAAAAATAAAAAAATTATTATTTTGGATTTTATAGCGACTTTTATAGTAGGGGAGCCCACGATGCTAAATCGGGATTTACTCGATCGTTATCGAGACCCATTGGGTTGCGAAGCTTAGATGATGAAAAGAAAAAAATGTCATATAATATATACCTTTTCAGTGGTGGGGGGAGCGGCTATAGATTTTCAAAAATGTAAAAAAAAAAAACTGTTACATGGACATACTCGAGCGCGTCAGATATTGATAGCATCCATGTCCTACGTATTTTTAAAAATGTACATATGTAAATCTGATTGTTTCCATGATGGGGGTAGTCGTACGTAAGGGGTGAAAATGAAAAAAAAAATTAATCGAGCGCGTCAGATTTTCTAAAGGGATGTTAAGTGAACCTAAGACAAACCTCTGACGTTTTGAATGTGACGCAAGGGCGCTGCCATTATTAGAATGTGCAAAAAAATCGCCATTTTGAAATGCACAAGCGCGTCAGATTAAGATATATATGGTTCATCTTTATGCCTTAGACATGCTGTCTCATAATCTGACGATTATCAGGAGGGATTTACCTAGTCTGAAAATAATTCAAAAAAATTGTTTTGTATATATGCATACAGCCTATATTAAAATTTTTCCAGGAAAAAGTTTCATGTAAAAGTTGTAGCCACTAATGAGTCTAAGAACTATAGTAAGTTTAAAGAAAATCGTTGCAGCCGTTTTTGAAAAAAAATTGAAAAAGCTCATAAACTCCTAGAATAAAGTGGAGCTTTCGGTTCACCGATTTCAACCAAAAGCTTCGCGGCACAGCAAGTTATAATATGGAAGTCAAATTTTAAGTTTGATGAAATTTGGATAAAGCTTTCGATACGATATGGCTGTCACACACAGACATTCGTGACAGCCATATCGTATCGAAAATTTTATCCGAATTTCACCAAACTTGGCATTCAGCTTCCATATTATACCTAGATGTGCCGCGAAGCTTTCGACCGAAATCGGTAAACCGAAAGCTCTACTATATTCTAGGAGATTTTGAGCTTTTTCAATTTTTTTCGAAAACGACTCCAACGATTTTCTTTAAACTTACTATGGTTCTTAGACTCATTAATGGCTACAACTTTTATTTGAAACTTTTTCCAGGGAAAATTCGAATATATGCATCACGCAGCTGCACGCGTTAAACTTTATCGATGATTTTTTGTTACTTCGACTTGTGGAAATCGTCAGATTATATATTTTTCGTAATCCATGATTTATTCCCTTCAAAATAAACAAAAATTTAGCTACGCTCGAGAATGTCGAGATTACGTTTTTTTTTTACAACTTTGTACCCCTCCCCTTTTTTACGTCACTCTCACAATTGTCAGATTAGTGGAATATACAAGTTTTAGCATGTAACTAACTCACCCTATCTTAATCTGACGCGCTCGAGAATTTCAGATGATCAATTTTTTTTTACTAATCTGATCTTTTATCCTTGACGGGCGGCCATATATACAGGGTGTACCAGCTAGACCGGCCATTAGAAGTTTCCGGAGAACCTGAAATTGTATATTAATCTGCCGCGCTTTAGTAAATCCCGAAATCCTCGCTTGGGCTCTCCAGCTATTATTTTTGAGACATAATTTTTTTTAAAAATTAATAATTAATGAAATAATAGGAGCATTTTAAGAGCAATTTTTTGGCATAAAGCTTAACACAAAAAAAAATCTACTCCAAATTCTTTTCGGTTAATATGTCCTACTCTTTCATTCTAGAAAAGATCAAAAATTATCGTAAAACACAAAATTTGGAAAAAAAAAACTCGAAATTATTTTTGGTTGGTTAAGACGTTATTACGACCATTAGGACAATCGTTAGTATAAATTAAAGCAAACGTAGGCGATGAAAACTTTCAAGGTATATTCATTTGATAAAATATATGGTATTTGTATCGTACTATGTTATAATAGAGAGGTAATATGGTCGAGTCCGAGTGAAGCTGAGAAGTTTCATTCCGGCATAAACACTTGCTCGTATCGGACGTACGCTGCATATCGCTCTATACGTTCTCGTCATTTTTACGTCTAATTTTCTCGGACGTTTCATCGTGCCTTTAAGGAAGTTGTGTGAAAGACGAGTGAATTATAACATAGTACATACAACCACACACACGTGTAAACACATCCACGTGCCTCTTGGGTGTTTATCGTTGAACGTTTCGGAGGAATTAATTACATAAAGGCCCGGTTGTGATTAATGTCGATCGTTTATTAGTTCGTTAACTGTGAAATTTTAAGATAAACAATCGGAGATTGTTTCGATAAATTTCCAATTGGATTGGCTGTTGTGTGTTGTGACGTTCAAATCAAACTTTTTTTTTTCAAATTAATTACTTATTGAAATTTTGGCGCCTACGCTGCTTAAATCGATGTTGTTTTATTTTGTAAATTATGATGTGATTTTATTGCTTTTTCCAAGGTTTGGTTCGTCTCGACTTGATTGAATTGTTAAATAAAATTTCAACAAGGTTGGTTTTTTATGTTTAGATCTTAAAAATTTATTTTAAAAGTGTTGTAAGCGATTTTTAGAAAGTTTCAAATTTTCACAATGAGATTAAAGGTAAAGGGATTATCTGTAAGAAAGGTTTTATGATTGCAAAATATTTAAAGTTGTTAGGGTAAATATGAGAATAGGTTTAAAAACTGTGACTGTGAACCACCCGGTAGGCCATAATTTCGAATTATACTCGGAAAAATGTGTGATAAGATAAATAAGTTAATGCATCTTGTCTTTAAGTCCTTTTCATAATAAGTAATTAGACAAAAAAGTGGGTAATGAGGACATTATTTGTATAATATTCTTATTGCCAATGTTTGATGTTTGGTTTTTACTAATTTTATTGTATTTTTCAACTTTAAAGGTCTGACGAAATCAAAAAATTTGACCAAGCATTGACAACATTAATATTTATTTCCTTGGCTGACACCAACTCCAAAAATAACAATAGTTGTACATTATACCATCCTAATGATTTGTAAGTTGTAGACACTGCAAGGATACTACGTGGAATACTCTTTCCAATAAAAAAAAATCATCAAAATCTGATGAATCAGTAAAACGTCACTATTTCATCCCTATTTTCATCCTTAGGGGGTAGATTTTTTTCTTCAACTTGAAATGTGAATTCTATAAAGGTACGATGTACGTAATAGAAAAAAAAAAATTATCGAAATCGGGTTAGCAATGAATAATGTATTATTTCATCCCTAATTTTCAACCCCTTATGAGTGGAGTTTCTTTTACAAATAATGGGTACGAGATTAATTTAAAATTTTATACTACCAATAAAAAAAAAGAATTATCAAAATCGAGCGATACAATAAGAAGTTATCATTTTATCCTTTAGTTTTCAACCCCTTCAAATTGAACGATTTCCTTCAAATTAAAATGGAACTACACGAAAAGCACCAGCTTTCAAATAAAAAAATAATTTTAAAAATCGAGCTATCCAATAAGAAGTTAGTGTTTCATCCCTTAGTTTTCAACCCAATAGAAGTGAACGATTTCCTTCAAAGTAAAATGGGACCATTCGGGAAGCACCAGCTTTCAAATAAAAAACGAATCATCAAAATCGCTTTACCCAGTCGAAAATGCTGAGATAAGAAACATAAAAAATACAGTCGAATTGAGAACCTCCTCCTTTTTAACCGACTTCAAAAAAAGGAGGAGGTTCTCATTTCGACTATATTTTTTTATTTTTTTTTTATGTTTGTTATCTCAGCATTTCCGATTGGGTGACGCGATTTTGATGATTCTTTTTTTATTTGAAAGCTGATGCTTCCCGAATGGTCCCATTTTACTTTGAAGGAAATCGATCACTTATGTATAAGGGGTTGAAAACTAAGGAATGAAATACTAACTTCTTATTGGATAGCTCGATTTTGGCAATTATTTTTTTATTTGAAAGCCAGTGCTTGTCGTGTGGTTCCATTTTAATTTGAAGAAAATTTTTCACTTCTAAAGGGTTGAAAACTAAGGGATGAAATATTAACTTCTTATTGGATAGCTCGAATTTGATAATTCTTTTTTTATTTGAAAGCTGGTGCTTTTCGTGGGGTCCAGTTTTAATTTGAGGGAAATCGTTCACTTCTAAGGGGTTGAAAACTAAGGGATGAAATATTAACTTCTTATTGGATAGCTCGATTTTTATAATTCTTTTTTTATTTGAAAGCTGGTGCTTTTCGTGGGGTCCAGTTTTAATTTGAGGGAAATCGTTCACTTCTAAGAGGTTGAAAACTAAGGGATGAAATATTAACTTCTTATTGGATAGGTTGATTTTGATAATTCTTTTTTTATTTGTAGAACACAATTTTAAATTAATCTCCTATCCATTTAAAAAAAAACTCCACTCATAGTGGGTTAAAAATTAGAGTGACATTTAACCGAATTTTGATAATTTTTTTTCTGTTGAAAAAAGTAATCCACTTAGTTTTGTTATTACATTTAAAAGTAAAAAATTTCAACCTTTAAGGGCAAAAAGAGATGATCTAGTAACTTTTAATATTAAACGGCGCTGCCTCATATGAGCAGTGCGTTTGGAAGGTTAACCATTTTCAAGAAAATAAAATTAGTTATCAAACTTCAGATCACTAAAACGCGAGAAATAAATAAATATTATAAAAAAATGAAAAACCGACTTCAAAATATATAAAAATTCTTAAACAAAAAATGCACTAAAAAGTAACAAAATAATGGCGTATCTTTGCAGTATCTACAACTTACAAATTATTAGGATGATACAATGTACAACTATTGTTATTTTTGGAGTTGATGTCAGTCAATAAAATAAATATTAATAGTAATTTGTAAAAATTTTAAAAAGGTTTAGTTGGTATTGGTATTTTGAGGTTTAAAGGTCGCTAGATATTGTTACAGTTCGAGTATATTGTTTAAAAGTTCATTTGAAAAATAATTTTCATAAGGTATTCTCGTTTTTTGCTAAGTACCAATATAGTCGTATTCCTTTGGCTGACACCAACTTCAAAAATAACAATAGTTGTACATTGTATCATTCTAATAATTTGTAAGTTGTAGATACTGCAAGGATACGCCATTATTTTGCTACTTTTTAGTGCATTTCTTGTTTAAGAATTTTTATTTATTTTGAAGTCGGTTTTTCATTTTTTTATATTATTTATTTATTTTTTGGCCACTCGAAAATTGTATGTCAACTCAATGTACCGAGTACTACTCCACTTTCAACTAGGTAGAGAAACAGAGCGAAAATGGACATTTCTTAAGTTCAATGGTAATTTACATAACTCAATTAGATGAGTGGTCGTATCGACATTAATCTCTTTTATCCAGCGACTAAAAATCGATTTACATAAAATAATATCGGTCCAGATTTTCATCTGAAAATTACCGAAATAAATCATCTTCAACTAGACGAAAAAAATGTCATCGAACCTCAAAGAAATTAATCGATTTGTTTCGATGCTTATATAGAAGCTTAAAAACTATGGTAGGTTCAAATAATGTCGAGAGACTTTAATGAGGCTATTATGCAATAAAAGGCGGCTTGTTAAGACAACAAACGCATCACAAACTAATTAGACAATTTTGAATAACGGAACGTTAAAGTTTATAAACAATTTGCAAAATGGGAAATTTTTTCATGGTCTTATAAAATAAAATATCCAATAGGATATGAAACAGTGATTTGAAAGTCTTACATACGATGGGTTCTTTGAAGTAGATCAACCAACACCCACTCGAAGAGTTAAGAAATTTTCTCGAGATTATTTTTTTTGATTACTGTAATTACGTCAAAATGTTTTATAATTTCCTTTCCTAGATTTTTTTTTATGATCTACAAAAAAAAAAATTTGATTCTTTTAGTCAAAGAGAAATAAATCACAATTTCTGCACAACAATTTTAATTAGTTGTATTTTCGAAACGTTTTAAGTTATACGTCAAGTGAATTAAATTACCCATTTAAATGTTATTTCTATTCAAATTAATAAAGTCAAAAATTCTATTTAAAAATCTAACATTATCATATAAATAAAGCATTAAACGACCATTCACCTGGCTAACTATGGTTCAGGAAATTTTTTTTTTCATGCTTACTAATAATTTTTTTAAGTATCAATAATTTTCATTTATTAATAAACCAGTAACAATTATGCAGCATTATTTCATCGATCTTTGGAATTGACAAAGTCTGCATTGGCCACGTTAAAAAAAGCCCGTTGCATATCATACAAATTTTTTTTCAAATTATAAATTCATAGTTTTATTAATTTCATGGCCTTATTTGAGCTGTTAGATAAATAAACGTCATTGAATTAAAAAAAAATGAGACGTCTCGAAATGTTCTCTCAAGTCTCGTATCTTTCATTAAAATTAAAGATGCACTTCACGTTTATGTCTTTAATAATTTATTAAGTAAATATTTATCGTAAATATTTATTATATGAATAAATGTAGATTGTATATGCATATATAGGCAAAGGAAGACGAGAAACGGAAAAATAATGCAAATAGCCTCAGCCAAATTGCGTCTTAACTAATTAAAACTTAAGTCGAAAATAGGCATCGTTTTATAAAAAAAATTTCTATTACGTGTCAATTTTGAAAAATAAAAATTTTTCAAAATTTAATGGGAATTTATAAAAGTTCAAATCCATTAGTTTGACTTGTGTCATAAAGATACATTTGGTAATGGACCATTTTTTTTTTAATTTTTATGTCATCATTTTTTTTCTGAAAAATCCAAACTTTCCAAATTTTTTGCTTTGGTTGTCAGTTGTGACATATGACACGTGTTGTCGTGGTGACGTTATTGTGTGGGTTGTGTGGTCTATTTTTTTTAAAATTTTGTAAAAATCAAGGTTGACCTTTAGGTTGTTATATCGGCATGGATCTGGATGAAAGACACAGCGACTTTGGTTGCGATTTTTTTAAAGTGAAACTTTTTACCTAATCGGCATAATCGGCTAATTTTTTTTTTTATTTTGAAGGGAATAAATCATGGATTACGAAAAATATATATACTGACGATTTCCACAAGTCGAAGTAACAATAAATAAATATTATAAAAAAATGAAAAACCGACTTCAAAATAAATAAAAAATCTTAAACAAGAAAAGCACTAAAAAGTAACAAAATAATGGCGTATCCTTGCAGTATCTACAACTTACAAATTATTAGGATGAGATAATGTACAACTATTGTTATTTTTGGAGTCGGTGTCAGCCAAGGAAATACGACTATATTGGTACTTAGCAAAAAACGAGAATACCTTATGAAAATTATTTTTCAAATGAACTTTTAAACAATATACTCGAACTGTAACAATACCTAGCGACCTTTAAACTACAAAATACCAAATACCAACTAAACCTTTTTACAATTTTTACAAATCACCATTAATATTTATTTTCTTGACTGACACCAACTCCAAAAATAACAATAGTTGTACATTTGTATCATCCTAATAATTTATAAGTTGTAGATACTGCAAGGATACGCCATTATTTTGTTACTTTTTAGTGCATTTCTTGTTTAAGATTTTTTATTTATTTTGAGGTCGGTTTTTAATTTTTTTATAATATTTATTTATTTCTCGCGTTTTAGTGATCTGAAGTTTGATAACTGATTTTATTTTCTTGAAAATGGTAAAACCTTCTAAACGCGCTTCTCATATGAGGCAGCGCCGTTTAATATTAAGAGTTACTACATCATCCCTTTTTGCCCTTAAGGGTTGAAATTTTTTGCTTTTAAATGTAATAACAAAACTAAGTGGATTACTCTTTCCAACAGGAAAAAAAAATTATCAAAATGCGATGATTCAGTTAAATGTCACTATTTCATCCTTAAGGGGTGGATTTTTTTTTCAAATTGAAATGTGAACAATTTAAAGGTACGTTGTACGTAATAGAAACAAAATTATCAAAATCGGGTTGGCCAGGAAAAATTTATAATATTATTTCATCTCTAATTTTTAACCCCTTATGAGTGGAGTTTTTTTTATGAAAAATGGGTAGGAGATTAATTTAAAATTGTGTTCTACAAATAAAAAAAGAATTATCAAAATTCGAGCTATCCAATAAGAAGTTAATATTTTATCCCTTAGTTTTCAACCCTTTAGAAGTGAAAGATTTCCTTCAAATTAAAACTGTACCCCACGGAAAGCACCAGCTTTCAAATAAAAAAGAATCATCAAAATCGCTTTACCCAGTCGGAAATGCTGAGGTAACAAACATAAAAAAAAAATACAGTCGAATTGAGAACCTCCTCCTTTTTTGAAGTCGGTTAAAAAAATCATCGTAAAAGTTTAATGCGTACAGCTGCGTGATGCATATAATCGAATTTTCCCAGGAAAAAGATTCAAATAAAAGTTGTAGCCATTAATGAGTCTAAGAACCATAGTAAGATAAAATAAAATCGTTGGAGTCGTTTTCGAAAAAAAAAAATGAAAAAGCTCAAAATCTCCTAGAATATAGTAGAGCTTTCGGTTTACCGATTTCGGCCAAAAGCTTCGCGGTGTGTGCAAAAGCACATCTAGGTATAATTTGGAGGCTGAATGCCAAGTTTGGTGAAATTCGGATAAAGCTTTCAATACGATATGGCTGTCACACAAGTCTGTGTGAGCTTTTGGTTGAAATCAGTGAATCGAAAGCTCCACTTTATTCTAGGAGTATATGAGCTTTTTAATTTTTTTTCGAAAACGACTCCAACGATTTTTTTTAAACTTACTATGGTTCTTAGAATCATTAATGGCTACAACTTTTATTTGAAACTTTTTCCTCGGAAAATTTGAATCTAGGCTGTATGCATATATACAAAAAAATTTTTTTAAATATTTTCAGATTAGTTGTATCCCTCCTGATAATCGTTAGATTATGAGACACCATGTCTAAGGCATAAAGATGAACTATTTATATCTTAATCTGACGCGCTTGAGGATTTCAAAATGGCGATTTTTTGCACATTTTAATAATGGCTGCGCGTTTGACATCCCATTAGAAAATTTGACGCGCTCGATTAAATTTTTTTTTTTTCATTTTCAACCCTTACGTACGACCACCCCCATCATAGAAACAATCAGATTAACATATGTACATTTTTAAAAATACTTAGAACATGGATGGTATCAATATCTGACGCGCTCGAGTATGTCCATGTAACAGTTTTTTTTTAAAATTTTTGAAAATCTATAGCCGCTCCCCCCACCGCTGAAAAGGTATATATTATATGACATTTTTTTCTTTTTATCATCTAAGCTTTGCAACCCAATAGGTCTC
This sequence comes from Sisyra nigra, assembly GCA_958496155.1. NCBI lineage: Eukaryota > Metazoa > Arthropoda > Insecta > Neuroptera > Sisyridae > Sisyra > Sisyra nigra. The sequence goes on along the minus strand of OY292313.1, from coordinate 3,524,326 downwards.
GATAACGCTCGAGTAAATCCCGATTTTGCATCGTGGGGGCTCCCCTACTAATATGAAAGTAGTTTTTTAAGTAACCCAAGGAGTAACTTTTACTTCAGACTTTCAGAACCTATTTCTTACTCTATAGCTATTACTGAATTAGAGTTACTTAAAAGTGATGATGTAACCATCATTGCTAATAGCTATTGTATTAATTTTTTTCTAATTTGTTTATCAATATTTTTGGAACATTAACAAAATACATTTTTTTTCATTTTTTTAAATGATGTTCCACTACTCCAAAAATATGAAAATATTTTTTTGTGTAAAAGAGTTTAAATGACATTTGGTCACTTACAATTAGTGGCGTGGTTGACTAGAAAGTTGCCTTATACGCCAGTAGTCTTGGGTTCGAATCCCAATGAAAGCCCCAGATTTTTTTCATGGGTTTTCGGATCGATGGTCGCTAATGACAATAGTAGTTGATGCGACCTTAAATAACCACACAAAAAAAATACATTTTCTGAGAACGTTTGGTGAGTGAGACTTTTAAATAACACGGATTAAAAAAAAAAAAAAACTATTTTATTTTTATTTTTGCTTCTGATTTTCTAGATTTTCTTCTGAGATTCATTATGATAGTGTCGTAACATATTTTTTACTCCTAGAAATTGGGAAAAAATCATCATTCATTAATGTTAAATTTTACTTTTGAAAAAGAAAATAAAATCTAGAAATTAGGATATTTTGAAAATCTCGAAAATCGTTTGAGATAGGGAGCTAAAGTTGAATTTGCTTTGTTGATATCAAATCGATACCCCAAAAGCCGTGGGGTCAGATTTTCTATATAAACCCGGCTATGTCCTTTGGTTTCAATCTAATCGTATTACAAAACATCTATTTGAGATTTTCATCGGCCAATTTTTAAGAAAAAAATATTTTACAAAAAAAAATCACTTCATGGTGTAAATTAACGATTTTAAACGGGTCAAAAAAGCCAAGTTCGATTTTTTTTCTTTTCGTTGTTATAATGAAGTGATGTATGATATTTTATTGCAAAACTGTGAACTCTTGATAAAATATTATCTAGGGCAAAAAATAAAAATTTATTACACATGTTTACATAATATACTATAAAAGTATAAGTACATACAATAACACAACGTGGAACGCATTTGGAAAAAATTACGTACATATATGTAATAATATATGGATGCTATATAAAAGAACATTTAACAGCACATGGCTTATACCTAATCTAATAAGTGTGGATATACCGCATATTTATTTCATACGCTCTATATGCATGTGTACCTAATAATACAACGACGGAAAATTGTTTATTATTTCGAATGAAATGCGGTCACTTCATTTATTCATCCATAAAATTCAGCTAGGCCTTTTCTACCCACCATACAATATTATATTCGTATCAAACATGATTGGCTTCTCTGTCTAACTTCCTATTATCAATGTATTTATTGCCTCTGTGGAGAAAATAATATTTGAACGAAACTAAACTAAATTAAACAGGTTTTATATATATCATAGTATGTATTATGATTCCAAATGAGAGCCTCGAACGAGGAATTTTATTTCAAGTAGGAAGTGTGGTTTAAATGAAGCGATTTGACGTCGATTCAGTGTCCAATCGATAAATTGTCATATTATTTATTGTAGGAGAGATTAAACATTTTTAGCTAAACAATAAGTGACATTGAAAGATAAATTTATCTAAATAATGACTGGGTTGTTGGTTACACAAAGTGATTAGAGAGAACGTATTAAAAAGTAATTCCCCTGTAAAAAAATTTTTACTTGAAAACCTTTTTTTTTTTGGGAATACTTAGAATAACTTTTATGTATAGACTTTGAAGTGTCGATGAAAATTTTCTTCGAACACTTAAGAAAATATTTTCGTTCTTTGATCTATCTTTAAACGTTGAATCATATAGATTATATTTATGAAATCGATTTCAATAACAAGGCATGTTAAACGTTATATTAATATCCTTGTTAAATTGCAAGCTAATTGAAAGGATTTATTTCTATGCCAAAGTATAGAAGGTTGATTTACTAGGAGTTCGTCTTTACTATACTATAGGAGCTCATCAAATCGAGTAATTGGCTATGAAGGCGACAAACTTTCATCGAGATGATAGAAATTTAATTTACTGAATCAAATATAAAAAATTGTTTAAAAATGTCAGACGGAAATATGAATAAATGTTTCTCGGGTCTCCAAGATATAATTTTCAATTACAGTTGAGATTATAAAATTAAGGGTAAATTTTTTCAAAAAATTTAAAATTAAAAATAAATATTATAAAAACATGAAAAACCGACTTCAAAATATATAAAAATTTTTAAACAAAAAATGCACTAAAAAGTAACAAAATAATGGCGTATCCTTGCAGTGTCTACAACTTACAAATTATTAGGATGATACAATGTACAACTATTGTTATTTTTGGAGTTGGTGTCAGCCAAGGAAATACGACTATATTGGTACTTAGCAATAAACGAGAATACCTTATGAAAATTATTTTTCAAATGAACTTTTAAACAATATACTCGAACTGTAACAATATCTAGCGACCTTTAAACTACCAAATACCAATTACCAACTAAACCTTTTTACAATTTTTACAAATTACCATTAATATTTATTTTATTGACTGACACCAACTCCAAAAATAACAATAGTTGTACATTGTATCATCCTAATAATTTGTAAGTTGTAGATACTGCAAGGATACGCCATTATTTTGTTACTTTTTAGTGCGTTTCTTGTTTTGAAGATTTTTTATTTATTTTGAAGTCGGTTTTTTATTTTTTTATAATATTTATTTATTTCTCGCGATTTAGTGATATGAAGTTTGATAACTGATTTTATTTTCTTGAAAATTGTTAACCTTACACGCCGTTAACGCGCTGCTCATATGAGGCAGCGCCGTTTAATATTAAAAGTTACCACAGCATCCCTTTTTGCCCTTAAGGGTTGAAATTTTTTGCTTTTAAATTAATTAAAACTAAGTGGTTATTTTTTCAAACAGAAAAAAAAAACTATTTCATCCCCTATTTTCTTCCTTAAGGGGTGGATTTTTTCCTTCAAATTGAAATGTGAAAAATTTAAAGGTACGTTGTACGTAATAGAAACATAATTATCAAAATCGGGTTAGCCAGAAAAAAATAATAATATTATTTCATCTCTAATTTGTAACCCTTTATGAGTGGTTTTTTTTTTAATGGATAGGAGATTAATTTAAGGTTGTGTTCTGCAAATAAAAAAAGAATTATCAAAATCGAGCCATCCAATAAGAAGTTAATATTTCATCCCTTAGTTTTCAACCCCTTTGAAGTGAACGATTTCCTTCAAATTAAAATGGAACCACACGAAAAGCACTGGCTTTCAAATAAAAAAATAATTTCCAAAATCGAGCCATCCAATAAGAAGTTAGTATTTCATCCCTTAGTTTTCAACCCTTTAGAAGTAAACGATTTCCTTCAAATTAAAATGGGACCATTTGGGAAGCACCAGCTTTCAGATAAAAAAAGAAACATCAAATTCGCTTCACCCAGTCGGAATGCTGAGGTAACAAACATAAAAAAAAAATACAGTCGAATTGAGAACCTCCTCCTTTTTTTGAAGTCGGTTAAAAATACATTTTATCCATACATAATTCAGTAACAATTAATAAAACACAAATAATTTGAAAAATTACTTAAAAATTTGGAACTGTTCAGTGCTTGTAAATTCTTTTTTAACCGATTAAAAAAAAAAAAGGTGGAGGTTCTCAATTTGATTGTTTTTTTTTTTTTTTTTTTTTTTTTTTTTTTTATGTTTGGTACCTCAGAATTTCCAACTGGGTAAAGCGATTTTGATGATTTTTTTTTTTTTGAAAGCTGGTGCTTCTCGAATAGTCCCATTTTAATTTGAAGGAAATCGTTCACTTCTAACGAGTTGAAAACTAAGGGATGAAATATTAACTTGTTATTGGATAGCTCGATTTTGAAAATTATTTTTCATTTGAAAGCCAGTGCATCTTGTGTGGTCCCATTTTAATTTGAGGAACATTTTTCACTTCTAAAGGGTTGAAAACTAAGGGATGAAATATTAGCTTGTTATTGGATAGCTCGATTTTGAAAATTCTTTTTTTATTTGTAGAACACAATTTTAAATAACCATTTTCAAGAAAATAAAATCAGTTATCAAACTTCAGATCCCTAAAACGCGAGAAATAAATAAATATTATAAAAAAATGAAAAACCGACCTCAAAATATATAAAAATTCTTAAACAAGAAATGCATTAAAAAGTAACAAAATAATGGCGTATCCTTGCAGTATCTACAACTTACAAATTATTAGGATGATACAATGTACAACTATTGTTATTTTTGGAGTCGGTGTCAGTCAAGAAAATAAATATTAATGGTAATTTGTAAAATTACGTGCAAAACGAGATCTGTAAGCCTCGTAGTTCTCTCAAAATCTTAAAAAAAAGCATAAAAGTTAATATTGCATTTTCCCAGAAATGTACCTTAACACTTTTTTGTTGCATAGAGTGATTTTTAAGAAGGTATAACCTCGGCTGCACTCCTCCACATTGCCAGTCGGCAAGATCCTGCCCCCGGAGAGCTACTAAAACACCTCTCTTGTAAATGCAAGAAGGGGTGCTGGGTGGTGGCTGCACTTGCCTAAAAGTAGGGCCTAGATGTTCTGCTATTTGCTATAGGGAAATGTGCAAAACTGCAATGAATAGGACGACGGTGACTAGCCGCAAATAAACCTTGACGTTTCACCAATACTGGAGTACCCATCAAAATGCGATTTTCCCTTATATGGGTTCTTTAAAATTTTGAGAGAACTACGAGTCTTACAGTTCCCGCTTTGTACATAATTTAACGCTAATTAAATTGTCTACAAATTATATTCAATAAGTTCTTCTCGTACGGTCAACGGTTTCGACGCAACTTCGATCCAAAGAAGTTCTAAAAATAAAATTTTCAATTTTTGAAAAAACTGGCCTATTTTCAAAGTGCCGTAACTCAGTGACCCATTAACGTGCAGAGCTCCGATTGTGCTTCATTTGTCTCAAATTTGATGCTCTTAAAAAACGTACAGAACAGTTTTTGAAGAAAAATGCATAGATTAGGAGATACCGAGCAGAATCTGAAATAAGTTCAAAATTTTCACGGTTTTTTCTCAATAAAAATGTTTCCACAACTTTTTGGGAGTTGCAAACTTGAGAATACATAGCCCTAATGGGTCCAAACAACATATTAAAAAATCAGAGATACATAATGTTTTGCGAATTTAGCTATTTTTTATGTCGATTTTGTCTGGCCTAATATCCTAGAATATAATCGGTTATAGTTTTGAAATATATCGTCTAATGAAACCGAAAAATGTATTTAATATATTCACATTTATAATGTTTGTTATATTTGACTGCCTATAGTCCAATGGTCCAAACTCTGGTCCAATAATATTTCAAAATTTCATTTCTGTTTCGTCTTATTAAACGAGATCTCTCACTGAATCGCATTATAAATACGGGTCGGGTCAAGTTTTTTTTTTTTTGTACCAATAAATAACTTATCGACCCTCGCCTCATGTTTGGCCTTCTGATTGATAACTCAAAACTAATTCAATTTGATTTTCAAATCAACCATCCATCACTCAATTCGTAAGATCAACAGATAAATCTCTAAATGGTCCGTTGCTCATAATTAAATTCCTCCAACTTTATCATTGTTGCAATAATAAACAAATGGCGCATTTATTTATCTTTATTATTAATTCGTCCTTGTTTCATTCAAAGCCTCAAGGTGAAATTAGATCAAAATAAAAAATTTTTAGGGGTTCTGTTTTATTTAATTGTTAATAATAGACCAGTTTATTAATTAATTAAAGGACCAACTATTTGATTGTTGTTCATAAGTGATGAAAATGACAAGGAAGGTAATATATGAAAGCATTAGTTACATAAGGATAGGTATTTTAAATTGGTTCTTTGTTAAATATAAATGAATGAACGAGATATATGAAAAGGTTGAGTGTGAGAAAGATGAGTATTTCCCATGAGGTAATAAGAAAAAGTAAGAGCTAGGTCGTTTATGTTAATGGTTTGAGATATTGAACTCGCACGTTTTCATTGAAGAAAGGGAAAGTGTGAGCGTGAATTGTCGATATGTTGATAGAACAAAGATAGAGCGTATGTCAGTCTATTTGTTGGGGATATGAGCGATATGCGCGCCACATTGTGGCAGTTACAGTTAACCTACGTTGAAGCGATGACGGTGTCAAAGTTTAACGTCAAACTCTGACATTTTTCCACGAAATTTTCGGGTTTTCATTAATTTTTTATTAAATTAGTACTGTGTGTGTTTCAAATAGATTTGATTTGAGTTTTGTGTTGAATTTGGACGAAAAAAATTGATAGGTTATAAAAAGACATGAGAAAGTGGGAGTATTGTGACTTAAGTGAGTGACACATGTTGATTATAAAAAAAAAATTTCTATTGTTCGTGGGATTGAAATAATTGCAATGTCTGGATTTAAAGTGTGTGCACTGTATGATTTCGACGGTGAGCCGGGCACGGCGGAACTTTCAATTAAAACGGGCGACGTCCTTATGGTGACTCGTACCGATGTCGGCGAAGGATGGTGGGAAGGAACGAATCATTTAGGGAAAACGGGCCTCTTCCCGGCGGCCTATGTCGAGACGGCCGTTAATAATGGCCCTCCCGATCGACCACCCCCCGTGCTTCAACCCCAAGTGTTCGAGGACGACTGGCCCGAGACGACCAACACCCAACAAAACCAACAACAACAAGACCAAGACGGTTGGGATGACGACTGGGACGAAGACACCTACTCAGAAATTGGACCGTCCCAAGCCCATAACCAACCCAACCAACAAATCTACGCCAATGAAAACATTGTCCCGTCAGTCCCATTACCTCCGATTCCCAACTACGGTGATGGGGATAGTATATCAAACTTTGAAAATCGTGGCTCTGTCACCAAAAAGAATCTCAATCGATTTTCTTCGTTTGTCAAATCGGGGGGTGAAAGTTATATATATGGGTCGTTAAAGGTTCATGTCAGCGAAGCTGACAAAATCCATATCATCTCATCTGACGATGGATTTTTCTGGCCTCCCATCACTCAACCGTACACGGTTATTGTGGCCTCTCCCAAAAAAGAATCAAAGCTTAAAGGACTTAAAAGTTTTATCGCCTACCAACTAACTCCTAGCTTTAATAACATTCAGGTTTCTCGACGTTACAAACATTTCGATTGGCTCCACGAAAGACTAACGGAAAAATTCTGTCTTATACCAATTCCACCTTTGCCTGACAAACAAATTTCTGGTCGATACGAAGAGCAGTTTATCGAACATCGTCGAGTTCAACTACAAGAATTCGTTGATTGGGTCTGTAAACATCCCGTGTTATCAGTGTGTGAAGTATGGCAACATTTTCTGACCTGTACGGACGAAAAACGTTGGAAAGCCGGGAAGAGGCAAGCTGAAAAAGATCAACTAGTCGGAGCAAATTTTTGTGTGTTACTCGATGCACCTGAAAAGTTGCTCTTACCTAGCGTGGTCGATCCCCAAATCGAAAAATGTACCAATTTCATGCACAGTATGGATTTGGCTGTGAAAAATTTAATGGCAACGGCGGTTGATCAAACTAAAAAACATCAGGGGCCTTATAAAAGAGAGTATAATAAGATTGGAGAGAGTTTCTATTCGTTGGGTAGCGCTTTGGAATTGGAGGAGGGCATGATGATTCCCTCGTCGAAATTGACCGATGCCATTAAGAGGACGGGCGGTGCGTATATTGCGATTAGTCGTATGTTTGATGAACAACCGAAATATGACTGGGAACCGCTGGCTGACAAGCTTCATTTGTACAAGGGGATTACGGGTAGTTTTCCGGACGTGTTGCAGGTGCATCGGGGCGCGATGCAAAAGAGGCGCGAGTGTGAAAAGTTGACGTCCGATCAGAAAATGGAAATGGTGCAGCTAAATGAGGTGACACGACGCACGGACATTATCAGCTATGCTGTGCTCGCCGAGATTAATCACTTTAAGGCGGTGCGGTCGGCGGATTTGAAAGTCGCGATGCAACAGTTTCTGGTGCAGCAAATTCAGTTCTATCAAAACGTTGTGAACAAGTTGCAATCGACGCTTGAACTGTATGATGATTAAATTGGGGCTTTTGTTAATCGATCGAAACGTTGACTTGTTGATATTTGAAATATATTTTTATAACTCAAAAAAATTGTGAATTTTGATTTAGAATTGGAAAAGGTTTAACTGTGTAAGTCAAGGGTTGATTATTTTTGTTTAACTAACAGGTGGTTTAAAAATTTTTTCAATCAAAATTTAGAAAAAGTTGGTACAAGGATTCATCGAGTCGTCATGGATCCCTAGTTGGTTGAAAAAAAAATTTTGTGACCCCACGGTGGTTCATTGGATTGAATTAGGGGTTGTCTTCAAAGGAATTTTATTGGACCTTTTTTCATTTCCATTTTTTTGTGGCTTATTTTTTTTTTTAATTATTTGATATTTCGAAAGAAAAATATCTTCAAAAAATGTTGTGACCACATGGTGGTTCACATTTGAGTACTGTTGAAACAATTTATTTTATCTGATTTTCACACCCCCAATTATGGTGAGTCCAAAAGGAGTGCAACGTACATGCTTTTAACATGTATTAATCAGTGGCGTGCGGTGACTTTTGACACAGGGCATGCGGTTAGAAGTAGGGGGGGGGTATAAGAACCACATTTTTATTTTTTTTTTTTGATAAATGTGGTGTTATAAGTATTTTTTTAAATTAGCCTTATTCGACGCTCTTTCTTACAAAAACCATCAACAACCGCATCATATAATGTATTTAAAAACCACGAAAATAGTTCTTATCCTAAAGAATAGAACATTTGTATCAGTAAAAATTAAATTCACTGTTTAGATTCAAAACGGCAAACGCATCTGCAGACCGTTAATTGGCTATGTGAAATGCCGAGAGAGATAGTACTCGACCGTACTAGTGCTCATGCGCGACCAATTTGAAGCAAACAATCGAATGCTACTGTCGCCAACGCATTCATTCGGCTTTTGCCGTTCATTTGATTTGGTAAACTATGCCAATTTTATCAGTGATACCTTTCATTATTACGTAAATTAAAAAATTTATAAATGATAAAAATATATCATTTTTAGAATGATTTTACAAATGCAATAATGTAAATTAAAAATTAAATGAATAAATCATAAAAAAATATTCAATTTTTAAAATCGTCTTACAATCCAAAGGCATGCGCCGCATCTACAGCATGTATGGACCGCACGCCTCTGGTATTTATGTATAAATGTTTATCTCTTCTCAAATATCTTTTAAACTATTTATCATAATTTGACAAATGGGGTATCGTTGGAGACGTCTATTTAGTCGGCTGGTTATAGGATATGTGACGTCACGTACAATTTATTATGGCAGCTTCTATAGGACAAAAGTTTTTTTTTTTTTTTTGGTTATGTTGAATTAGTTTTTGGAATGACTTATTGGTGGTTCACATTTTTTTAAAATAATTGCTATTTAAGTATAAAAAAATGGTGTGGCCACATGGTGGTTCACAGTAGTCCATTTTATAAATGGCTCAGTTACCATCTTAAATAGGTAATATTTATAGTGGAACTATTTTTTTATTTTCTTCGATACAAGAATGCGACCCATTCACAAGTTCTTTCCGTATGAATTTAATATTTTAATGAACAAAAAAATTTTTCCAGTAGGGGGGTCACCATTTAAAAAAGAATTTTTGGGAAATTTTTTTTTTAAAATGGTGTGATCCCATCCAATATACGACTAAGTTACCATCAAAAACTTATTTTACAGAAATTTTCTGGGTTTTCTGTCTAATTACAGCATTTTTTTTTTTTTTGAGATAATTAGTGTGACCAACCAGTGGTTCACGATTTTTTTTTCTTAAACTATATTTACCATAAAAACCGAAAATTTTGATTGAAAAATGTAATAAATTGACTTACACAGTAAGGGTTTGTTCCACCACCTGTTAATGAAGTGACCGATTGCAAGGTTGGCTTGATTTAAAGTCAAGTTATGAATTCTTGATGATACAAAAATGTAAAAAAACTGCTAGTTTACTTTTTTTTGCATACAATTATAGTGAAATTTTTTTTCTAAAAAAAAAAAAATTGTGACCACACGGTGGTTCACACCCAATTGCCTTACTAAACGACTCAGTTACCATCTTACACATTTGTTGTATAAATTTTTTTTGCGTTTTCAATTGAATTTTTATTTTATCTGCGGAAATATTTGGTGTGACCAACTGGTGGTTCACAGTTTTTATCCTAAATTTACTCTGAAATTGAACTAACGATTAACTTAAAGTTTGTGTTTCGGTTTTTTTAGACCTAGGAACTGGTGAAACAAACTTTTAAATCTCTCATCCAATAAGTATTTGATAGTTAACTCTTAACTTGAGTTACAAAATTTTCACGTTTTTTTTTTTATAAAAAATATTTAATTTGATTTTATAAAAATGAAAATTGCAGTCACAAAAACGAAATAAATTAATGAACCAATCGAATCGTGTTAATTGCATTTTTATTTATAATTGTTGCACTGTCGTTGTTGTTGTTTCCATTTTTATAAATCGGTGATTTGAGGCCAAGGTATTACAAAAGAAAAAGTGCAGTGTGTTACTCGGGACGGGGCAAAAATGAAGATGTGAGTGTGTTACATAAAATTGACGTCATCGAATGCATTTTTTTAATTACACTAACTATCTATAATTGATTACACTTCAACAAGTCGACGCTTTAACAGTCTTTCCGTGAAAACTCAAGTCGAAAATTTTCCGATAATCACAGTTCTTTCAAAGTTTTAACCAACGAATTTTTGAAGGGCAATTCCCTTTTTTTATATAATATGAGCAAAACTGCTATATAAGTATAACACTGCTAGTTATTTAATTGTTTTATATCAAACATATAAAGGCTGTTTATTTTTGTATAAAGAGTAAAGAGGAGAAAATATTGTTACACAAAAATCATGGTAAATGTTTCAAAATTATATTTTCTAAGTCAATGAATTTAATGTGTGTTGGATCTGAATTATTTAAAACTATGACAAATTTCTTCAAGTCATTTACTAATGCGAATAAATTACGAGTTGATTTTGAAACATTCTACATTTGATTTTTTTTTACGAATATTATTAGATATATTATTATAAATATTAGATATGAAACGCAACCAATTTGTAAACTATATATTATTATTACTATACAAATATTTTCCATTAGGTAAGAAAAAAAAATTATTTTATCATAGCCTTGTCTCTTATATATAGCTTTTTACAACTTACTATCGTAACACTTTCTATTGCCTGATATAAATACTATTTATCTATCCTTATATATATTATAAATACTATATTTTTATTAAAAAAAATTATTATGTACTCACATTACAATTTGTTATTTATATTTACATAATATGTAAAAAAAATTACATAAAATAAAAAAAAAAAATTCTTTAAAAATTAGACTCCCCGGAAAGCTATAGTTTGCCTAACCACCATCTTTAATGCAATCCTTTGTATCACACATTTCCCCTCACAAAGAAATCTTCCATTGTTATCTTTATACCGAAACCCAATAAGCCTGCTACAGATCCATGCTATAGGGCACAGGCCAATAAGTTCCGAAATTTTCGAAAAACTTCTCCTAATAAATGAATATTATAAAAAAATGAAAAACCGACTTCAAAATATATATAAATTCTTAAACAAGAAATGCACTAAAAAGTAACAAAATAATGGCGTATCCTTGCAGTATCTACAACTTACAAATTATTAGAATGATACAATGTACAACTATTGTTATTTTTGGAGTTGGTGTCAGCCAAGGAAATACGAATATTTTGGTACTTAGCAAAAAACGAGAATACTTTATGAAAATTATTTTTCAAATGAACGCTTAAACAATATACTCAAACTGTAACAATATCTAGCGACCTTTAAACTACAAAATATCAATTACCAACTTAACTTTTTTTAAATTTTTACAAATTACCATTAATTTTATTTTCTTGACTGACACCAACTCCAAAAATAACAATAGTTGTACATTGTATCATCCTAATAATTTGTAAGTTGTAGATACTGCAAGGATACGCCATTATTTTGTTACTTTTAGTGCATTTCTTGTTTAAGATTTTTTATATATTTTGAAGTCGGATTTTTCATTTTTTTATAATATTTATTTATTTCTCGCGTTTTAGTGATCTGAAGTTTGATAACTGATTTTATTTTCTTGAAAATGGTTAACCTTCCAAACGCGCTGCTCATATGAGGCAGCGCCGTTTAATATTAAAAGTTACTAGATCATCTCTTTTTCCCTTAAGGGTTGAAATTTTTTGCTTTTAAATGTAATAACATAACTAAATGGATTACTCTTTCCAACAGAAAAAAAAAATTATCAAAATTCGATGATTCAGTTAAATGTCACTATTTCATCCCCTATTTTCATCCTTAAGGGGTGGAAATTTTTCGTCAAATTTAAATGTGAACAATTTAAAGGTACGTTGTACGTAATAGAAACAAAATTTTCAAAATCGGGTTAGCCAGGAAAAATTTGTAATATTATTTCATCTCTAATTTTTATACCCTTATGAGTGGAGTTTTTTTTTTTTAATGGATAGGAGATTAATTTAAAATTGTGTTCTACAAATAAAAAAAGAATTATCAAAATCAAGCTATCCAATAAGAAGTTAATATTTCATCCCCTAGTTTTCAACCCCTTAGAAGTTGAAGATTTCACTCAAATTAAAACTGGACCCCACGAAAAGCACCAGCTTTCAAATAAAAAAAGAATTATCGAAATCGAGCTATCCAATATGAAGTTAGAATTTCACCCCTTAGTTTTCAACCCCTTAGAAGTGAACGATTTCCTTTAAATTAAAATGGAACCACACGAAAAGCACTGGCTTTCAAATAAAAAAACAATTGCCAAAATCGAGCTATCCAATAAGAAGTTAGTATTTCATCCCTTAGTTTTCAACCTTTTAGAAGTGATCGATTTCCTTCAAACTAAAATGGGACCATTCGGGAAGCACCAGCTTTCAAATAAAAAAAGAATCATCAAAATCGCTTCACCCAATCGGAAATGCTGAAGTAACAAACATAAAAAAAATACAGTCGAATTGAGAACCTCCTCTTTTTTTTGAAGTCGGTTAAAAAGAATTACTCCGTTACTCGAAAATCACAATACCCGTCACATCAATTTGGTTTCAGACCATCTCACTCCACCACTCAATAGTGTGTTAGGGTAGTAGATGAAATCTCTGCGGTTCTAGGGAAAAAAAAAATTTGCCCAGGAGCTTTTCTGGGTGTCATACAGGTGTTTGACAAAGTATGGCATCCAGGACTTTCCATTATAATCCTGGCTGGTGGCTTTCATCAACATACTCATTTGACCTTTAATTTAAAGTTTTTTAATTTGGATCTTATAACCCGTTTTTTTTTTGCAAGAATCTTTACATAAAATGCTTAAAAATTTCGTCTAAATACAAAGAAAACTTTGATTAAATTTTTCGATATTAGGATTAGTTTACGATTTGAACTCGATAATTTCCTCATAAGACTTCCTATAACTCTAATATTGCTTGAGCAGATCATAGTAGGTTTGGACTCTTTCGATTGTTTTTTGTTTAAAATCCAACAATCACTCGTAAGCAAAGCCTACCAAGACTTAAATTTTTGATAAATTTTCATTTTGATCTAATTTTTTTTTTGGTTGCTCCTGACAACCAAATCAAAATTTTAGGTGAGACCTTTCTAATAGAGAATTTAAATCCCTGTAACTTTTATTTAAAACATTCCTTCGTATCGATTATAGATTTTGATATTATTCTAAAAAAATGAGTTTTAGAAACCTAGTTATAACCGAAGTGAGCTATAAAATAAGTCAATTAGTTAAAGTTTTATTGAAAAATATTTTTTTTATTACACCCAGCAAACGAAACAGAGAATTTGGTTCTTAATAATTAACTATTTGAAACTTATAGATTTTGTAATATGCATACAAAATTAACATTTTGGTCTAGTTTGAAAGCTTAAAAGTAGTTGTAGGAGGCTACGAACGAAGCAGAAACAATTAGCCAATCACATCTGGACAAAGCCTACTAAGATATACTTTATTTGAAAATTTAAAAAAAAAAAACTGTCATTTAGTTGTAACAGCTAACACTATGAGCCAAATCAAAAATATCTGCTGCGAGGCGTCACAGTACTTTCTTTTACTTTCGTTTATTAAACTTGCTGTTAGTTAAAAGAAATATAAACACTTTGTAACTATACATATAAACAGAACTATATGCATAATGCATATACGAATTCCCAACTTTTACTCCAGAACCGCCCTTATTTGAATTTTCTCAGGAAAAAGTTTCAAATAAAACTTGTAGGCATCAATGAGTCTAAGAACTATAGTAAGTTTAAAGAAAATCGTTGGAGCCGTTTTCGAAAAAAAATGAAAAAACTCAAAAAATCCTAGAATAAAGTAGAGCTTCTGGTTAACCGATTTCAACCAAAAGCTTCGCGGCACAACTAGGTATAATATAGAAATCAAATTTTAAGTTTGGTGAAATTCGGATAAAGGTTTCAATACGATATGGCTGTCACACACAGACATGTTTCTAAAAACTACGTTTTTGGACTAAGGGGACCTCAAAACATGTATTTCCGGTGAAAGCTCGAATTCGAAAATTCGACCCGATTACATTACTTCCTTTACTATATAGCAGTAAAAGAAAGTAAAAATTTATTAAAAACATTTTTGATAGAATATTTAATTTTATAAAACTTTTATCTGTAACTTTTTTTATCGATTATAGTTTATGAGATACAACACATAAAAAAATTCACCTCTAGTTTGAAAAGCTTTTGTAGCAGGCTATGAATGAATAAACAGAAGTTAACCAATCATAAGTAGGCAAAACCTACTAAGATTGTTTCCATGAATTATTGGGACATGAAATCAAAATTTTACTTAGAACATTTTTAATAAAGAAATTTTCTTCAAACGAAATGTTTTCAATATCGATTATTGTGAAAGAAATAAAGTTTGGTAGGCTATGAATGGAAAACACATGGAATTTGCAATTTTTGTTTTGATGAAAAAAATCTTCAACGGGTCCTAATAGCCACACGATTGACCAAATCGAAAATTTATTGGACAGTTTTTTGATCGAGAATTTCATTCCCTATAAATTTTGTTTGAAACTTTTTTCCATAATTACTGCAGTTGTTGGAATTTTTTTAATAATCAATTTTGCTTTAAAATTTTTTTTAATTAATATGGCCAACTTAAACTTTTTTTTAAAGTAAGCTATGAATAAGTAAACAAAAAGATCGACCAATCATATTTAGGCAAAAGCTACTAAGATTAAAAATAAATTTAATTTTGACCAAAAAATTTTTCTATGGTCCATAGCGAGTAAATTATTAATCATATCAAAAATGCCTCCATAACATTTTTGATAGAAAAATGATAAAGTTGATAAAAAATCCTTTAAAATTTTTATTTGAAATTTTTTTTTGGTATATATTAAAAATAAGCGATTCAAATGTTAGTCTACCAAAATTTGTTTCAATAACAAATTTTTGTTTTGAAACAAAATAGGTTAAAGAAAAAGAATTGGTAACTTAACTTAGTTTTAAATAAGACACAAATTGATTTGCCTTTGATCAATTTCAATTTGCTATAACTCAAACCATATTTGTAAGAACTAAATAAATTTCTTTGATACACTTCATCTTTCATTTATTAAACCGAATAATTCAAACCAGATCTGAGATCATACACCAAGTCTTATCTCGTTTGTGTATAATTTAAAAAAAAAATCAAATATTAACTTATGCTCTCGATTTAAATTCATGCAAACAACGACCACTAATAAATTATCATAACATACGATAGGTATAATAAAGATACTTGGTGTAAATTCGAAGCTATATGAACTTATCAACTCCCAGGTGGTTACAATAAAATCGTTAACATTTGCCTCATTGAACTTTGAATGTGATGCGAGGAAATAACACGGACAGATTATTATCCGGCTGGAAAATGTCAACATTTGATATTCAGCCAACAATTATTTCCTTCAATTTTATATGTACCTATTTAGCTTTGGCTTTATCTATATTGCATGCATATGCATGGGCGTATGTACCTTGATTTTAGTGTAGGAATGAGCAATTTTTTACTTTAACTATGAACCATGAAAATTTTGAAATAAGAACCCATTTTAACATCAACTATAATTTAATTAATACAGCTATTTTTAGGGGTTGAAACACCGCGAACTAATTAATATAATCCTATAATTTTATGCCCCTCTTTTGGTACGCTCATACATCTATGTAAGTATACTAAGTCTTATCTTAATAAGGCATGACAAAGTTTAAATATTGACGTTGAAATGAACGAATTGTTTTGGCTTAGTTTGTCCTTCGTTCCTCATCTAAGTTGAGCAGACTTAAAATATTTAAGTAAAAATAAAAGAAAATATCAAACAAAACGAGGAAATGAATGTTTAAATTGCAAACCAAACAGTTTTCGTAAGTTATGTTTTAAGTATTTGGTGTGTGTGAGTCGTAAAACATATACGAATAAGTAAGCAAAGTCCAAAACGTTTTTTTTTTTTCATTTTCCTATTTATATATTCGGCGTTTTCATTTAACACACGTTTTCATTTAATGTGTGTTTGTTCGTGCATAAATATTTATCGATTCAATCGGACGTTTTATGACTGATTTAGCACGAACTAAAATTATTTTACTTGCTCGTTAAAATAAGCAGGAAATTCAAAAATGAAAATTTTTTAAGTGTTAGCTTTTAAGTTGTTGTTTAAAATATGGAGTGCTCAAAATTTATGAGACTACAAGAAAAATTTTTTTGACAACAAACAATTTTTATATTTTTAAGTATAGTGGTACAATTCGTACATTATAAATTGAAACTAGACTTATTAGATCTAGATTAATAGTACTACCTTACTTGATTAGATTCCTTCTTTACGTTTATAAAAACTATATTTCTAAATTTTTGTATATATTTTAATAAACGAACTTAAGAATCTAATCAAGTAAGGTAGTAATATTATTCTAGATCTAATAAGTCTAGTTTCAATTTATAATGTACGAATTGTATTTATTAAGCAGATTATAACTAGGATTTTAATTAAATAGTAAAATTTAAAATACCTTTTTACAGAAAAAAAAAGTGGTTGCGTGTACTTATCTACGCGCGTGAGAAGTTATACTTCTTTGGTATCATTAAAAATTAGTTTTTATTAATTTTATTCAAATAAATCAATTTAAAAAAAAATGTAATTTAATATTTAATAATAATAATAAATATATTTAAAGATATAATTATTTAAAAATAAAATTAAGAGAATAATATTTTAATTTGTATCAATAAATAATATCCAAAGAAAGCTGCAAGGCGTTTATAAAATTTGTCAGGATCATTTTTCTGGTTAACAATTCATGCATGTCATAAAAACGAAGCTTTATAGAAATTACGAAATAAAGTAAGTAGCTACTTGTCAAAGTAAATGTCTTAATCTTATTCATATCTTGTGTTAGAAATTATTATTCTAAGATGGTTGAATCATTTCAGAATCCCAGATTTCGTTATAACTTAGAATATGCATGGAATGCACACGTCATTTTCATCATTAAATTTCAAATAGTATAACAGCTACTGCAAAATTCGAGAAAAGTAATGACTTATTTATTAATAATATGTGTCATTTGTATATATAATTATTTTTAATTTAAATATAAAATTTAACAAATTAGTAAATAAATACAACAAAATTTCAAATTACGCGCGTCTTGTTAAAAATACCGAGCCGTTTTGCGGGCTTGTTAATTTGTGATAATAAAATAGAACGCTACAAATGCTTTTGAAACCGCGCCGCGATGCAGACGTCATTTTCATCATTAAACTTCAAAAAGTACCTATAACAACTACTGCAAAATTCGAGAAAAGTAATAACTTAGTTATTAATAATATGTGTCATTTGTATATATAATTATTTTTAATTTTAATATAAAAATAAATACAACAAAAATTCAAATTACGCGCGCCAGGAGACCCAGTGGTTTGGCGACTAACTTCATTTTGTTAATTTTTATCTTAAAATGCGCTCGCATCTTAAAATTTCACTCTCATTATTTTTTCATAACGCGCCTAAAGAAGTATAACTTCAAAAAGAAAAATTTAACCAAAATTAAACTTCTAGTAGGTACCCAAGTTGATCTTTCGCTTTAATTATAATATGCTAGCTGATACCCGCTCGCTTCGCTGAGTGTATCTTAATTTAACTGATTGTTTAAAAGAATCTCCACCTTCATGGCGAAATCTAAATATTAATTTATTTTTACAGACAACGACGATAGATACTTTCAGACTTTAGATCCAAAGAAAGTTCATCAAAATTCGTAAAACTACTTTTCAAGAAAGAGATGTTAGTTATCTCACATCAGCTTCTATACGATTTTTAGTAAAAAAGTACCTATATTCCTTTAGGACCTGAAATTTTTTTTTCTAAATGTCATTTATATCCGTTCAGCTAATTTAGAGGCATTCATTAATTGCGCGAGGCGATTTTTTAAATCCCACCCCCTCCCCTCTGGTAAGATATCATGAGATTTGGCATAACCTTTATCCCCAACCCGCAATCAAATGCAATATTTTTCAAAACGGTTTTCTTAAAAAAAAAAACGTGATATTTGCGAGACCTTCCCTTTCCACAAAGTAAGATTAGATGAGATTCGGCTCGACCCCATCAGCCCCTAAACGCCGCACGTAATAAAGAGATGCTCCGTTAATAGAATAGATTAGTAGCTATCCTACAGGATCTTTAACAAAACTTCATTAAAATTCGTTTCGTTAAGTATTTATTAATTTTTTGAAATCTTTAGTTTTTTACAATTTTAACACGTTTATTTCTAATTAATATCTTCGACAATGAACAATAAAGAAATAGAAATATTTTAAAAAATTTTACTATTAATTTTATCGGATGTTTGAAATTCATATTTTTTTTCCAGTAAAAATATTCATTTTTTATTTTAAACTTTTTAGAGAACTTCTTTTGTTACTGTGTAAAATTGGTCAGCCTTTCTACAGAAAATTACGCTTCAGAAAATTCTATTTCACGAACTTGACCGAAATTTTTTAAATGTACGGTTCCTGTAGGATATAATTGTTTTGCCATTCCATGCGGAACCCTGCATTATTCTAGCCTTAAAAGTTAAAAAAGTTGAAAGTCAACATTCGCGTTCGCGAATGTGAAAAATTGGACATTCGTTACATCACTAATATATATATATATATATATATATAGTTGGAATGTATAGTGTTGGTGTGACCCAACAGGTGGTTCACATTATTTTTTATTTCCAAGATTAAAACAATATTTAGTTTGTTCTAGTTTTTTTTTTTTTTTACTTTTCCAATACAGTTTCGACCAAAATATGTTGGGTACTTTAATTGCAATTAGATGTTGTAAAGTCACCAAAACTTTTGTCCATATTTTTTATATAACGAGGAAATCTTTGTAATAGTGATAGGAACTCATCGAGTCAAGTAACTTGAAAATCAAATCAGGGATAATTAGGTATGATCTTAAAAACTGCATAATAAAAGATACTACATACTGCATTTCAAATGGACTTTGGCTTTGTTTTGTCTTGGAAAAACGCCTTATCCTGTGAGATGGTTAATTTTTAAAAAAACAAAAATATTGAAAATGACGAAAAGATTTAATGATGAGGGTGTGACACACACGGTGAGTCACAGAAAACTTTTATGTTTATTTAATATATATACTTGTTGGTTATGATGTGACCCACCGTGGGGATCAAAACTTGTTAAGTTTCTCTTACTCATCCAATATTATTCTTGCAAGTTATAACCATTGCACTAAGACTGTATCAATAAAATTCATTAAAGGTTTTAAAACTAACTTTAACTAATGAATTTAAAGGGGGACAACACCTGGAATACACTTAATACTTCGTTAGAGCAAACATTCGTTGAGCTCTAGTCATTAAACTATTGATCAAACAAAAATTTACTCTAGATCATTTTGATGGAGAATTTAATTCTCTATATTATTTATTTGAAACATTTTTCCATGAAATTTTTAGTTTCTGAATTGTTTTCGTTTTTGTTACCCTCATGAAAAAGTTCAGATTTATTCGACATTTCAAGTAGGCTTTGCGTAGGAAAAGCTTCGTTGATTGGTTCAAAATTATTCCACGCCAACTTAATTTGGAAATCTTAGAAAAATGTCTTAAATGTCTACTTATTGTAGATTTATAAGACCTGTTTAATGTAAAATTTTATGCTCTATAATTTTGATTTGAAACATTTTTTGATTGAATTTTTAGTTTTAGAGTTTTTTTAATTTTTTGTTAAAATTCAAATTTATTCAACATTTAATCGAGTAGGTTTTGTATGTGAATAACCTTATTGTTTTTATACCACGCCAACTTAATTTAAAAACTTTTGAAAAATTTTAGTTATGGTGGATAGTTGTAGGTTTTCTAATTATTGTCGAGTAAAAGTTTAGAGGACAAAGACCAAGTAGTCGATATAACAGGCTGTTTGTAAGGTAGCTTTTTTTTTCTTCTTTTTCGTTGTTGTCGTTGTCTTGGAAGTCGTTGTGGCTTGGCCGATCGTGGTTAATGTGTTACATTTATTGCCTTTTATGGTGAGTTGATCTAACAAGAATTCTTCGCCGGCCACAGAGACGAGGCTGCTCGATGAGTTTACCGATGGATTAGAGAGACAACTCCTCACATCACATCACCGCACATCACTTCCTGGACTTTCCAGTAATTCAAGTGTAACTGACCAATCGTCATGGTAGAAAAAACAAACAATTTCACAAGTAAATGAGGGAAATTGCATTTTTTCTATTGCCCAACATGTCGGAGCCATCGTAAAAATTAACGATTGAAAATTTTCCAGAAGAAAAACAAAGAGATTTAAGGTTGTTACGAGAAAGATTTAGTTTTAAAAATTTCCATCATTTATCTCTGTTTGAATGAGTCAACAACAAACAAGAAGATACGTAAAATATTTCCAATTGGTTTTAATACGACGATGATCGAAGACAATGACGAAATTTTGTGCAAACTTAAAAAAAAATAAAAATAAAAGGCGTAATATTGACTCATCAAATTTGACTCATCTCAACATTTTTTCGTTGTTGAGACTTAAAAATCACAATAACAGTTTTTTAATCAAGTGTGCTTAGATGATTCCAATTTTTGTTTTTATTTGACCAATCAAACGTGGCTCATTCATAGACTACTTGGATCACTTAAATTGCAACCATTTTAAAGAGCTTTTTAACCGACTTCAAAAAAAGGAGGAGGTTCTCAATTCGACTGTATTTTTTTTTTATGTTTGTTACCTCAACATTTCCGACTGGGTGAAGCGATTTTGATGATTCTTTTTTTATTTGAAAGCTGGTGCTTCCCGAATGGTCCCATTTTAGTTTGAAGGAAATCGTTCACTTCTAAAGGGTTGAAAACAAAGGGATGAAATACTAACTTCTTATTGGATGGCTCGATTTTGAAAATTATTTTTTTATTTGAAAGCCAGTGCTTTTCGTGTGGCTCAATTTTAATTTGAAGGAAATCGTTCACTTCTAAGGGGTTGAAAACTAAGGGATGAAATACTAACTTCTTATTGGATAGCTCGATTTCGATAATTCTTTTTTTATTTGAAAGCTGGTGCTTTTCGTGGGGTCCAGTTTTAATTTGAAGGAAATCTTCTACTTTTAAGAGGTTGAAAACTAAGGGATGAAATATTAACTTCTTACTGGATAGCTCGATTTTGATAATTCTTTTTTTTATTTGTAGAACACAACCTTAAATTAATCTCCTATCCATTTAAAAAAAAACTCCACTCATAAAGGGTTAAAAATTAGAGATGAAATAATATTATAATTTTTTTCTGGCTAACCCGAGTTTGATAATTTTATTTCTATTACGTACAACGTACCTTTAAATTGTTCAGATTTCAATTTGAAGAAAAAAATCCACCTCTTAAGGATGAAAATAGGGGATGAAATAGTGACATTTAACCGAATTTTGATAATTTTTTTTCTATTGGAAAGAATAATCCACTTAGTTTTGTTATTACATTTAAAAGAAAAAATTTTCAACCCGTAAGGGCAAAAAGGGATGATGTAGTAACTTTTAATATTAAACGGCGCTGCCTCATATAAGCAGCGCGTTTAGCAGGTTTAACCATTTTCAAGAAAATAAAATCAGTTATCAAACTTCAGATCACTAAAACGCGAGAAATAAATAAATATTATAAAAAAATGAAAAACCGACTTCAAAATATATAAAAATTCTTAAACAAGAAATGCACTAAAAAGTAACAAAATAATGGCGTATCCTTGCAGTATCTACAACTTACAAATTATTAGGATGATACAATGTACAACTATTGTTATTTTTGGAGTTGGTGTCAGTCAAGAAAATAAATATTAATGGTAATATTTTGTAAAAATTTAAAAAGGTCTAGTTGGTAATTGGTATTTTGTAGTTTAAAGGTCGCTAGATATTGTTACAGTTCGAGTGTAATGTTTAAAAGTTCATTTGAAAAATAATTTTCATAAAGTATTATCGTTTTTTGCTAAGTACTAATATAGTCGTATTTTCTTCGCTGACACCAACTCCAAAAATAACAATAGTTGAAACATTGTATCATCCTAATAATTTGTAAGTTGTAGATACTGCAAGGATACACCATTATTTTGTTACTTTTTAGTGCTTTTCTTGTTTAAGATTTATTATTTATTTTGAAGACGGTTTTTAATTTTTTTGTAATATTTATTTACTAGCATAAGATATTTCAAGAATTTTAAAGGGAAAAAGTTTCAAATAAAAGTTGTTCAGAATCCATCGAATTTTAATAATATCATTTCAAAACGATCGATATCGAAGGAGCACACCTAGAATATCGTCCTTGTTAAAAGTTTTCTGTGAAAATGGTTCATTAAACTAAGAATTTCCGTATTGTAAAAATATTTTATTGATACAACAAAGCCAATTATAATAAATTTTAAACAAGAACATGTTCGAGTCGTATGCTGATCTTACGATATCGTTAACAATATCCGCCTTCAATCTCCATTTTATATAATATAATATTATAATTGTTGCGTCTCCCAAATATGGGTAGACGTTCACCACAATTAACAATAACATCTTATTCAATTCTCTTCATCTCAGTCTCTTGGTCTTGATTTTATTTGTTATGAATTCTTCGAGTCTTCTATAGACGACTCGAAGATCGCTTTCGAGGAACTATGCGATAGGAACGATTGAACAACCAACGGTTTATATTAATGTTGAAAAGTTCAATATATAGTGATAGATAAACGATGTCGTGATCGCCTCAAAGTCAAATGAAGCCTCGTTCTATTATTATCTTTGCACTTTTCACAAGCAAAATAAAAACTTTTCATCTTTATTGCTTTTAGTTGAACCCACGTTGCTATTATTTATTTTTCCGTGTTAAAGAAACGGTGGTTCTTCTTCGAAGCTACCAGGCTTCGATGTATTATCGATAAGTCTGAGGTGCTTCATGAGACCAGGTTCAGCCTCTTTAAGATACAATCTGTTGAAAATAGTCACTAATGAAGTAAGTTTTAAAAAATGGAGTTATAAAAAATGTGTACAACACTTACAACAAGGTTTGAGATATAAAATGTGACACAAATGGTGGTTCACATTAGGGTAAGTTTTGATTATCACAAATGGCCCGTCCTTTTTGAAGTTATACTTCTTTAGGCGCGTTATGAAAAAATGATAAGAGTGAAATTTTTAGATGGGCGGCCATCTTGAGACAAAAATTAACAAAATGAAGTTAGCCGCAAAACCACTCGGTTTCTTGGCGCGCGTAATTTGAATTTTTGTTTTTTTATTTACTTATTTTTATATTTAAATAAAAAATAATTATATATACAAATGACACATATTATTAATAAATAAGTGATTACTTTTCTCGAATTTTGCAGTAGCTGTTATAGGTACTATTTGAAGTTTAATCATGAAAATGACGTCTGCATCGCGGCGCGGTTTTAGAAGTATTAGTAGCGTTCTATTTTATCATCACAAATTAACAAGATGAAGTTGCCCGCAAAACGGCTCGGTATTTTTAATTAGGCGCGCGTAATTTGAATTTTTGTTTTTATTTATTTTCTAATTCATTTATTTTTATACTTAAATTAAAAATAATTATATACAAAAAATGACACATATTATTAAAAAATTAGTTATTACTTTTCTCGAATTTTGCAGTAGCTGTTATACTATTTGAAATTTAATGATGAAAATGACGTCTGCCTTCCATGCATTTTCTTCGTTATCACGAAATCTGGGATTCTGAAATGATTCAACCATCTTAGAATAATAATTTAGTAACACAAGATATGAATAAGATTAAGACATTTACTTTGACAAGTAGCTACTTACCCACCTCGTGGGTCACATCGAAATAAACAAGTGGTTGAATGAATCACATAGTGGTTCTCATCTTGAACCGATTTTTTTTTTTTTTTTTGGTGTGTTAAGTCGTTTTAACATCTAAGGTCATATCACGATTGTCTAAACACAGAGAATTTCTGTTGGTCAATTATATCATAAGTCTACAATCTTAAGTCTAGGATTCAACGGGGATCGAACCCAGAACCACTTGACGCATGAAGCGGAGAGAGCAATTTCTCTAACCACAGCGCCAATAGGTGGCTTATCAATTTTTTTTTGTTATTATTTGTTTTTTACATTAAAAAATTTATTTTTTAAAATTTCAATCGTTTTTTAGTTAAAAAACTAAGAAAACTAATTTGAAGGGTGTGACACACATGGTGGGTCACACCCATCAATTTCACACACATACATACACATTTTTTTTTAAATTAAAGCCCTCAAAAATTTTTTTTTGTATAGCTACGAACAATTCTTTTCTATGGAGCATTGAAACTTTTTAATAAGTTGTAGTCCACATGGTGGTTCACACTAAAAAAAAAAACAAGGATGTGCGCGAAAAAAAATTTTTCTCTGCTAAAAAATGATTTTAATGTAATTTTAAAGGACTTTACTGAAAAAAATTGGTGTGACCCACCGTGTGTGTCACACCCGCCAAATTGATTTTCTTTGTTAAACTTGAAAATTTTGACCTTTAAAATTTAAAACGTTGAAAAAATTATGATCCGCAAGGTGTATCACAACGAAAAAAACAGGTGGTTGTGTGAACCATATGCTGGTTCACATCTTTTTCCAGGATCTCAAGTCATTCAAAATAAGAATTTTTGATAAGCCAGCGTTGAATTTTTTATCAATGGAAGTTGTGGTCCACATGGTGGCTCACACTAAAACAAACAAGTGTTTGGGCGAAAAAAAGTTTTTATGTGCCAAAAGATGATTTTAAAGTTATTTTAAAGCACATTGATGAAAATAATTGATGTGACCCACCGTGTGTGTCACATCCTTCAAATTGATTATTTTTTGTTTTTGTCAAACTTTAAAGTATTTAAAACGTTGAAAAAATTGTGATCTGCAAGGTGTATCACAACGAAACAAACAGGTGGTTGTGTGAACCACATGGTGGTTCACATCAATTTTGAAATGCTTTCCCAGAATCTCTAGTCAAAATTAAGATTTTTGATAAGCCAGCGTTGCATTTTTTATCTATGGCTTTTTCTAGTAAATGTAGCTTTGAAACTTAAAAACAAGTTGTGGTCCACATGGTGGTTCACACTGAAAAAAGTAAAACAAGTAAATGGTTAAGTAAAAAATGAATGTTTGAGTAGATACCGAAAGAAGATTTTATATAGTCAATTTGAGGATTTTGATGATAAGAAAATGGTGTGACCCACCGTGTGTGTCACACTCTTTAAATAAAATTTCTTATTTTTTTTTTGTTTAGCTATAAAATGGTGAAATTTTGAAGTTTGAAACAAACCATGAAAATGTGACCCACCTTGTGGGTCACAACGAAACAAACAAGTGGTTGAATGAATCACATAGTGGTTCTCATCTTGAACCGATTTTCTCTGTTATTACCTTTATCATAACTCTAAACTTATTTAAAGGTTTTGATGAAAAAAATTTATGTGCACCACCGTGTGTGTCACACCCTACAAATTTATTTCCTTATTTTTTTTTAGTTACATTTTAAAATAGTTGAATTTAAAGTTCAAAAACTTTAAGAAATTGTGATCTACAAGGTGGGTCAAAGCGTAACAAACATTGATATGACCCACCGTGTGTGTCACACCCTACAACGTTATTTTCTAGATTTTTTTAAAAAAATTTTTTTGAAACATTTGATTTTTGAGATTTATAGTTTTAAAAAAATTGTGATCCTCAAGGTAGATTAGAGCGAAACAAGCAGGTGGTTGTGTGAACCACATGGTGGTTCACAACTGTAAGCGGTTTATATCATCAAAAAAATTTTCGTTTTATAATAAACTAGCGTTAAATTTTTTATCAATGGACCTTTCTATTAAATTGAGTAATTAAACTTAAGAACAAGTTGTGGTCCACATGGTGGTTCACACTGAAACAATTAAATGGTTGAGTGAAAAAAAGAATTTTTAAGTACCGAAAGAAGATTTCATAGTCAATTTCAGGACTTGGATGTAAAAAATGGGTGTGACCCACCGTGTGTGTCACACCTTCCAAATTAATTTCTACGTTTTTTTTTTTATTTGACTATAAATTGATTAAACTTGAGGTTTGAAACTCAAAAAAAAACATCGAAACAAACAAGTGGTTTTATGAACCACATGGTGGTTCACATCTTTAACCGATTTTCTATAGAAAAATAAAATTTACGAAAAGCCAGTGTAGAACTTTTAATTGTGGATCCACAGGGTATCAGATTGAAACATGCAATAATTACTAAGTCCTTTCAAGGACTAACATTTAAAAAGATGTGAACCATATGATGGTTCACACCAATTTTCTTGTATCTTGCATTGTTATACATTAAAAAAATTATTTTAGTTACTTAATTAGTTTAACACCAACAAATTGAGTAGCATTTTTAGAGTGATCCAAACGGTGGGTCACACCGACTTGTAAAATTTTCTTGAAAAATTTTCATTTTTCTTGGATTTCTGTGAAAATTTCCTTTTTTTTTTTCCTAGAATGACATGAATACGCGGGAATAATGTCTAGATTTAAGGGTTGGTTCTTCGTTCATTATGATAAAAGACGATAAATTGACAGATTTATGGGACAGTTTATGAATGTGGGTCACGAAATAATAAGGCGAGGAAAAGCATTGATTGCTGGTGGACAATGAATGCACGAAGGTGGGGCAATTAGAGGTGAATTTGCGTCGAGGAAATTGACGCCATCAACGTGAAACGTCTCTCTATGAATTTAAAATAAACAAATTAGGTCATGAAAAAGTCTGTCTTGAAAGTTTCAGTACACTTACAACCAAGAGCAAATGGTCGTCTTTATAGTATGCCCATATCAATGGGTCTCGTATACTTTTAAATAGTACTGTATCATTTTTAAAATTTTGTTTTTATTTGTTTCAGATGATACCATTGGTGTGATTTGTCTTTGATTTTCAAAAAACGCGTCTTTTAAGTCTTTGATACATGGCGATGGCTTCACGAAAAACGCGAGATTCTGATTGTTGCAGCATCAATTTCATCAAATATGTGTTGCACATTTTCAACATAATTTTTTTGGTGAGTCAAAAAAAAATTTTTTTTTTTTTGGTAATTAAGTCTTTGGGTCTGATAGAATTAGTCATAAAAATGGTTTCTTCGAAATTTTGGAGGCAAATAGTGATAAAAATCCGATTCAGCTTGAACTGGAATAAGTTCAATACACATATATAGAGAAAATATTGATTTAAGCCGATGTTATGGCGACAAGGTGTGTGGACTGCAATGGTCTTCATCATATCCATCGATGCCGACCGGTTCACATTCTGATGCTAATGACCAAGAATCACACACACTCTATATATTTGTATTTGTACAGAAGATAGATTGAATAAGAACTGTGAAAACGCCACACACCAGCCCATCTCTGTTTGTTCTTCTTCATAAAAAGACGGTGAAAATTAAAAAAAAAAAATTTCCTAAAATTTATTTTTCCTACCATAACATTGTCTTGGTGTAAGAACGTTTTAAGAATCTTTCGATTTTTTTTTTGAGATGTAAGAATCAAATTTCAAAGTATCAAATGTCGAGATTTGAATATTTTTTTTAGAAAGATTTTTTATTCAATCAGTTAAAAATGCATAGGAATGTAATTTTAGGTGTCCATATTTTTCATGGGAATTTTTTTTTTTTAATTTTCAACTCTATATTATGTAAAACTAGCTGATACCCGCTCGCTTCGCTGAGTGTATCTAAATTTAACTGATTGATTAAAAGATTCCCTGCACTCATAGCGAAATATAAAAATTAATCTATTTTGACAGAAAAAAATGATAGATTTTTTCAGTATTTAGATCCAAAGAAAGTTTATCAAAATTCGTAAAACTACCTTTTAAGAAAGAGATGTTAACTGTCTCATATCAGCTTCTATACGATTTTTAGTAAAAAAGTAGCTGTATTCCTTCCTTTAGGACTTGAAAATCTTTCATACCAAATGTCATTTAAAACCGTACAGCTTTTTTAGGGACCATCCATTAATTGCGCGAGGCGTTTTTGCGATTTCGGTATACCTTTCCCCACCCCTCTGGTAAGATGTCATGAGATTTGGCATATTTCATTCTTCTAACCCACAATCTAATGTGATGTTTTTCAAAACAAAAAGATTTGTGATATTTGCGAGACTTTCCCTTTGCCCAAAGTAATATTAGATAAGATTTGGCTCGACCCCATCGGCCCCTGAACGCCCCAAATAATAATTAATGGATGTTCCCTTAAAAGAATAGATTAGTAGCTATCCTACCGGATCTTTAGCAAAACTTCATTAAAATTCGTTCCGTTAAGTAATTGTTAAACTTTGAAATTTTTAGTTGATTATTTTAATACGTTTATTTTTAATTAATATCTTCGACAATGAACAATGTCAAATCTTTTTAAAAATTTCATTAGTAATTTTATCGGGTGTTAAATTGAAATTCATATTTATTTTCCAGTAAAAATTGTCAATTTTTTAATTTAAACTTTGTAGAGATTTCTTTCGTTATTGTGTAAAATTGGAAGAAAATGCGTTAAAATTCTATTTCACGAACTTTACCGAAACTTTTTAAATGTACGGTTCCTGTAGGATATAATTGTTTTGCCATCCCATGGAAACTATGCATTATTCTAGCCTTAAAATTAAGCTATATAATTGTCCCCCAAACTACCACATTGCAAAAATCATATTAATCTTTAACTCTGTGATGAACAAAAAAACATATCTATCCCACGGGAATAGTGCATTTCTCCTGAGTAAAAATTAGATCAAGCCTTCTTAAGGAAAATGAGTTAGGACTCTATTTCGTGAACTTTAACGAAACTACTTTTAAATACAGTTCTTATAGAATACATACTTGTTTTGCTATCTCATGGGAACCGTTTATTATTCCGGTATGAAAAGTAATCTCTATTATTTTCTGCCCCCTAAACTACCACATTACAAAAAAGGGAGTTAATCTTTTGCTCTGTAAACAACAAAAAAAATCTATCTAACGGGAACCGTACATTTTTTCTGGATATAAAGTATACTATATGTTAAACCGGATTATAATCTATATCTATGCCAAATTTCATTCAGATCCATTCAGTACTTTTTGAGTGAAAGAACAACAAACATCCATACAAACTTTCACGTTTATAATATTAGTAAGATGTACATTTTGTGACGTCATAGGGGAAGGCGTCTCTCAAATGTGACTAATTGTGACAAGGGCGGTAGAAGAATTAAAAATCAAGAAATTCGTCTGACAAACTTTATCTGACATAAGAAATCTAGAGAATTCGTAAAAATGATTTTTATATAAAACAACGGTGTGACCACACGGTGGTTCACAGTTTTTTTTTTTTATAATAGTTTTTTCGTCTTAAAGTTAGATTAATAATCCAAATAAATCGTGAAAATTTAACCAGATAAAAATTTACGTAATTCACGTGAACCACACGGTGTGTCACACTGTTGTATTTTCTTAAATAATTGGAGAGATATTTTCCCAATAATTAATATTTCTTGATAGCCTTTTAAAAGTTCTATTAGGTAATTTTTGAAATCAACATTTTTGATTTTACAAACAAAAGTTGAAAGTGCGAGTCATTTGTTATGTGACACCAACATCAAAAATTTGTCACTTTTGACGTGATAACGTCGTATTAATTGGTGAGCTACGGCAGCCAGTCTGAAAAGAAAAACGTCCATTTTGTCTCGTTCCATTTGTGCGTGCAAGCGAGAACGCGATACAAGTGATAGAGAGGCACGATATTATTGTTGAATTCTAGACAACGTGTTTTGTGTTTTTCTGTTACAATGTACTTAATAAGATTTAATTAATTTGTTCCTTCATAATTTTCAGTCTGATTTCATTTTGAAAAAATTGTTAAATTTCAATTTGATATTCAACATTTGATATTGTAAGAAGGAAATTCGTAAACTTATGTTTTTTTTTCCTATGAAACATTGTGAACCACATGGTGGTTCACAATTTTTTTTTTCGTTCTACTGGTTTCAGGATATTTCTTCCCTTTATCACCGCGACCAATGAGGTCTATTATGATGTGACCCTATGTGTTAACTAAGGGAGCATCAGGCTTTTAAAGGAAGCCAGCACCTGCCTGGGGGCTATTATAATAGCCATTGCTATCTCACCAGACGTCAAACCGGTCTTTCCAAGATGCTGCAGTCTTCTTTTGAAAGGTGCCTTACACGAGCACAGTATATGTTTCGCCGTTTCTGCCGCTTTCCAGTAGAGACGAGATTTGGCTTCACTGATCTTGTGAAGATGGTAATGTAGGGTATATTGGCCCGTATAGAGATTGTAAGGAACCTTACGTCCCTCTTACCGAGAGACCATATGTCAGGAGTTCTCTTCTTGGAGTACTTTATGAATTTTTAGTTTAAGTCTATACCTCGGAGTATTCCTCCAGTGTGAAGCCTTGGTTTTGGTCTCCCAAGCCAGAAAAGTGTTCAGGTCCTATGAGGTCTGATGAGGCGCCATTTTTAGTCAGTTGATCGACCTTTTCATTGCCTCTATACCCTCATGTACTGAAGCCCAGCATAGGTAGACCTTTTTGTAAGCTCCTAACTCCCTGAGCTTGTTGACCTTGCCAAACAAGCTTACAAATAGACTTAGATGACGAGAGTCTTATCATTGTAAATCATTGTTTTCAAACGAAAATATGCTGTGACACACCATGTGGTTCACACCTTATTTTAAAAAAAATTTATTTTTGTTCATATACATTATAGTTTAAAGGGAGAACTACTTGTTGGATTTTCAGTTTTTTAAGTACTCTAGTCTTTTAAGTAAAATGTAAATTTTGTGACGTCAGAGGGGAAGGAGTCTCACAAATGTGACTACTTGTGACAAGTACAGGAGGGGAGTTAAAAATCAGAAATTTCATGTGATATACTTTATCTGATAAAGAAAATTTTTAATATAATGGTTTTTACATAAAGCAATGGTGTGACCACACGGTGGTTCACAGTTTTTTTTTTTAAAACTACATTTACAATCCTAGTAAGTCGTAAAAATTTAACAAGAAAAAATTTAGATCGTTGACGTGAACCACCCGGTGGTTCACACCGTTGTATTTTCTTAATTAATTGGTGGGATTTTTTTCCATTCAAACATTTGAATATTTCTTGAGAGACTTTTAAAAGTTCTATTAGGTAAATTTTTAATTCAACCACGCTTTATATGAAGTAATGATGTGACACACCGTGGGGTTCACAACTTTTTTTTGCTTAATAAAAATTAAATTTTATCCGACTTCAAAAAAAGGAGGTTTTCAATTCGACTGTATTTTTTTTTATGTTTGTTACCTCAGAGTTTTCGACTTGGTGAAGCGATTTTGATGATTTTTTTTAATTTGAAAGCTAGCGTTTTTCGTGTGGTCCCATTTTAATTTGAGGTCAATCTTTCAATTCTAAATGGTTGAAAACTAAGGGATGAAATAGTAACTTCTTATTGGATAGCTCGATTTTGATAATTCTTTTTTTATTTGAAAGCTAGTGCTTCCCGTGTAGTCCCATTTTAAGTTGAAGGAAATCTTTTACTTTTAAAGGGTTGAAAACTAAGGGATGAAATAATAACTCCTTATTGGATAGCTCGATTTTGATAATTCTTTTTTTATTTGAAAGCTAGTGCTTCCCGTGTAGTCCCATTTTAATTTGAGGTCAATCTTTCACTTCTAAAGGGTTGAAAACTAAGGGATGAAATAATAACTTCTTATTGGATAGCTCGATTTTGATAATTCTTTTTTTTTATTGGTAGAACATAATTTTAAATTAATCTCATATTCCTTTTTTATAAAAAAAAACTTATTAGGGGTTAAAAATTAGGGATGAAATAATAAATTTTTTCTGGCTAACCCGATTTCGATAGTTTTGTTCTTATTACGTACATCGTACCTTTAAATTATTCACATTCAAATTTGAAGAAAAAATCCACCCCCTAAGGATGAAAATAGGAGATAAAATAGTGACGTTTAACTGAATCATCGGATTTTGTTGATTTTTTTCTTTTGGCACTTAGCCCGCTATTGATGTTCAGTCTTCAAATGTATAAAGTTTTTTTTAATCAAGCTTTGAATTTTGGAAAAAAAAAAAAACGGCGGAGGCAAATTTACATACCTTATGTATACTATCAATTTTTAGACAAGATAAGAAAAATAATTTTTGAAACACCCTTGATTTAACTCATGTTTATTCTTTCCCATTTTTTTTTCTTTCTATTCAATGCATATATATGACGTGTTAATTTAAACAGTGTAAATGATGCTCTTTTGTGTGGCATCCTATTATAAGCCTTATTTGAAAAAATAGGCTTTTATTCTATTCATCCGATGAAGAATCTATGTATATATAATAGAGAGGAATAATAATCATAATATATCGTGTACCATACCACACCTTGCATTGTCTAAGACTGTGCAAGTTTAAGCCTTTTTTTCCTTGCATCCAAGCCGTTTTTTTTTTTTTTTTTTGATTTTGATCTCGTTGAGAGACGACGGAATTCAAAACGATTTTTTTTTCTGAGCGAAAGATTTTTTGATGCTCAAAGGGATGTTATGTAATGTAAATATTTAAATATCGAGGTAATAATGTGTATAATTAAATAATGGCTTCGTGCCACCCACATTGGTGGCGTGTGAGTTGTTGTCTTGAGAACAGAAGATAACATATAATCGGGCTCCGTTCAAATACCATATGGATGATGGGCGTTATTGTTATGAAAACTGATATCGAAGTTAGAGCGGGAAAAAAGAAATGCTCGTTACCTCTCTTCTCTTTATAGATTTTTTTTAAATGAAATTTCTTGATTGAAATCGATCGGTTCTTTAGGTTTTCTGTTCGTAACTTTTACAACTTTATTTCGTCACTTTTGAGTGTTCTTAACGTAAGATTTCGGTTGAAAGTTGGATTTTTGATACTTATTTGGAACGGAAATTTCCGACATTTTTTTTAGCACGACACTGTAGAACTGTGGTCTTGATGTGAACCACCTGTTGGATCACATCAACATGTCTAGTACTTTTATACACCGTATATACTGTTTTTCATGTAACCACATCTTTAAAAATTCATTTACATAAAAAAAAAATAGTGTGACACACCGTGTGGTTCACAAAAATTTTCTAATTTTTTTGTCACAAATCTTCATTTTTTCCCATGTTTTGGCGAAATGAAATAACATTTACAAAAAAGCAATTTTAAAGGTTGCTATTTTTTGATTGGAAATGCATTGGACAGCTTTCCCAATGCCAGGCCAGTCAATTTTGCATGATTAAATGGCTGCCTATTGAGAGGTTAAAGGTTATCGCTCTCCTATTTAACTCTCTTATGACAGTCGGGCATTTTTCCTCGTCTTGGAAGGTCGCAATATTTGTAGTTGTCTACAAAGCGGCGAAGCCTAAAAATGAAGTGGAATCCTACAGGCGCCCATCAACTTACTGGCATCCTTGTCGAAGCCATTTGGAAAGTTACTCCTCAAAAGACTTTCGTCTATTCTGAACGCTAATAATACATACCCAGCCATCAATTTGGGGTCAGGTGACAACACTCCTCAATTGAACAGATTGTACAGGGTCGCAGGAAAAATATAGTTCAGCGGTCTTTTTAGATGCGAGCTAAACGTACGACAAGGTGTGGTACTTGGGGCTGTTGTTCAAGAGCAGAATGACACTCCTAAAGAACACTCCTAGAAGATCTAAAATCCTTTGTACACTATGGCGAAGCTACCATAACGAAACGTCGAATAGGATCTGGAAAGCTACAGGGCAGCGTCTTTGGGCCTTTCCTCTTTACAGTTTTTACGATGACACCCCGATCAACTAGGAGATAACCCTGGCAACCTTCGCAGATGACATCGCTCTACTAGCCGTTCACGACTGTCCTAAAATGGCCTCCGAGAAGCTTCAGTCTGCACTAAATGAACTCCTTGTGGTTCTGCAAGTAGAGGATGACTATCAACAAGACCAAGTCTGTCCACGTGATATTCACTACAAGGAGGAAAACCATCCTCCTGCCTCACTAAATTGCCATGAAATATCCCGGGTTACGGAGGTCAGGTACCTCGGAATGCCCGTACAGCCGCCTCACCTAGTAGAGTATCACCATCCGAAAACTGTAGTAGTTTCTGCAAAGAAAATCCCAACTGTCCCTGGACAGCAAATTAACTAAATACAAGTCCATACTTAAACCCATCTGGACATCTGGGATACATCTGTGCGCAACCCCCAGTAACTCCAATGTGGACAAGATTCAGCGGTTCCAGTCAAAAACTCTGACGATAATAACTGACACCTCCAATCATGCCATCCACAAGGACCTTAAAACCTACAGAGACTGGACGAACATCCCAACTATCCGGCTGTCATTCTCGGAACATTCAGAGAACCACTAGCACCTATAGATATCCCTTTTAGGAAGTACGGTCTTCCTCACCTGTTCACTCATCATATTCGCTTAATGTCTAGGGACAAATTACGAATTCATAAAGCGAAAAAAATGAATAGATTAAGCCTATGAAAATCAATTTTTTTTTTTTTTTTTTTGTACAGGTCATTGATCTGAACAACTACCACTCATTTTATATCTATAAGGAAACTAATTTAGCGTGCAAAGAAATTGATAGACATTCTCGTAATAAATGAAGGTGCATTGTTCGTATTCACTTCCACCTCACCAACTCACCACACAACCATCCCATCGCCAATGACAGATAGATGTTTAATTAAAACGCAACCAAAGGAATGACGGAAATATAATTAATGAATTTTTCATGTTTCCTCATAACATGCTTAATTGCAATCTCTCTTTCCTTTTGTCTGTTAATTCATAAAGAAACGATTCATCTGGTGGTGTGTTTAAATTAAAGAAAATTTCTATGATCAAGTAGGCGTTTGAATTTTTTTTTTTTTCACTTCTTTTGTAATTTGTATTAATTTTTTTTCTTCTTGGTTCGATAGTTATCGATCGATCGATTCAAGTAATCCCACGCTTCTTGTGGAAGCCATTATAGTCTTCATAATCAAGTGGTGGCCGTTGCCATGGGTTTAGTAGCGAAAAAATTGAAAAAAAAAATGTGTACCACACGGTGTGTCACACCTTTTTTTTCGTATTAAACGTGGTTACTTTCAAAAATTACCTGGTAGAAATTATAAAGGGCTCACAAGAAAAATTAAAATGTTTAAATGGAATTATTTCACCTACAATTAAGGGAAAAAAAAGCCGTGACCCACCTTGTGGTTCACAATTAAAAAAAAAATACTTGGTTTCTTTTATTCTTTACGTCCGACACTTAAAATTAATTGTTTTAACAAATAAGGGTGTTTCTATGATTCCTCGTGGGGTTCACCTCTTCAATATAAAATTTTCTTAAAAATAATTCTTACTTTTGCTTAATTTTCGATTGTCAATCAAATTTTTAAGGAAAAAATCATTGTGCACCACACGTTGGTTCACACCGTTATTTATTTAAATGAATGAATTATTACTTAAAACGCAAGATGTGAATCAGAGTGTGTGAAAAAAAAAAAAGTGGTTGCGTGTACTTATGTACGCGCGTGAGAAGTTATACTTCTTTGGTATCATTAAAAATTAGTTTTTATTAATTGCATTCAAATAATCAATTTTAAAAAACTGTAATTTAATATTTAATAATAATAATAGATATATTTAAAGATATATTTATTAAAAATAAAATTAAGAGAACAATATTTTAATTTGTATCAATAAATAATTTCCAAAGAAAGCTGCCAGACGTTTATAAAATTTGTCAGGATCATTTTTCTGGTTAACAATTCATGCATGTCATGAAAACGAAGCTTCATAGAAATTGCGAAATAAAGTAAGTAGCTACTTGTCAAAGTAAATGTCTTAATCTTATTCATATCTTGTGTTACTAAATTATTATTCTAAGATGGTTGATTCATTTCAGAACCTCAGATTTCGTGATAACTAAGAATATGCATGGAATGCACACGTCATTTTTATCATTAAATTTCAAATAGTATAACAGCTACTGCAAAATTTGAGAAAAGTATTAACTTATTTTTTAATAATATGTGTCATTTATATATATAAATATTTAAAAAAATATATATTTAAAGAATTAAGTATTTTTAATTTAAATATAACAATATAAGTAAACAAATAAATTAAAAATTCAAATTACGCGCGCCTAGTTAAAAATACCGAGCCGTTTTGTGGGCAACTTCATCTTGTTAATTTGTGATGATAAAATAGAACGCTACTAATGCTTCTGAAACCGCGCCGCGATGCAGACGTTATTTTCATCACTAACCTCAAAATAGTATAACAGCTACTGCAAAATTCGATAAAAGTAATAACTTATTTATTAATAATATGTGTCATTTGTATATATAATTATTTTTAATTTAAATATAAAATAAGTAAATAAATAAAACAAAAATTCAAATAACGCGCGCCAAGAAACCCAGTGGTTTTGCGGGTAACTTCATTTTGTTGATTTTTGTCTCAAGATGGCCGCCCATCTAAAAATTTCACTCTCATCTCATCATTTTTTCATAACGCGCCTAAAGAAGTATAACTTCAAAAAAATTTGATATAGTTTGGTGTGCTTCCACAGGTGGTTCACATCTGTAATTATTTTAAACTATACGTTTTAAAAGAAAAATTGACTAAACCCTGACTAAATTGACTATCCCCTAAGTATAGAGGAGAACAAATATTTACTCCAACCGTTTAAAAAATGAAATTAAGGTGTGACCCACCGTATGGTACACGTTTTTAAAAAATTTACTTTGTTTAACTTTTCATTGTTAATATGTTGATTACTCGTAGTGTAACATTCGATTAATGTTGTTGTGACCTACCATGTGGTTCACGTCTTTCTCATCTTAATCGTTCTTTACATTTTATTTTGATGTATAGATTGTAAAGAAAATTTTTGCAAGAAAATAATTTTTAAGAAATGTGACCCACCATGTGGCTCACACCGTTGCTTCTTGTAAAAAACTAAAATTTTTTACAGTAACTATAGTAAGGAATACGAAGCATTCAAGGGATGAGGCTTGTAGTGTAATGTTAACTGCTCTACAAACTACTTAAGATGGCGTTGTGAACCACATGGTAGGTCACATTGTCTTAATGTGAAAACGATTGATTTAAAAAAAAAAAACCTTTATATAAGGTCCTTTAAAAACCTATCATTTTTATTAAAAAAAAAATGTTTTCAAAAATCACGAATTCACCTTTCTATATGGAAGAAGAAATAATGTGACCCACCATGTGGTTCACAAATTTAACATGTTTATACTTAATTTTTTCATTATTCACACTAACCGTTATTAGTTTAATAAGATAGATTTAACAACAAAAATAAATCTATCTGTGACCCACCATGTGGCTCACACAGTTGATTATCTAAGAAAAACTTGTTTTTTGGTTTTATTAAAATTTGAATTTGAAAGTCATTTGGTATCCCATATGATTAATAATTTTATGACGTTTTAATAAGTGAAAAAAAAAAAGTTTTGGCTGTGACCCACCGTGTGGTACACGTTTTTAACAAGTTTGCTTGGTTTAATTTTTCACTAAACCAAATGTGACCCTTGATTAATGTTATGGTGACCCACCATGTGGTTCTCATCTTAAATATTCTTTACATTTTAGTTCGATTGTAAAGAAAATATTAGCAAGAAAATAATGAAATGTGACCCACCATATGGCTCACACCATTACTTCTTCTAAAAACAAGATTTCTTTCTTTGTAACGATAGTAAAGAATGAGAAACATTCAAATTCATTAGAGAAAAAGATGGGATGAGGCTTTGTCTTGTAATATTAACTATGCTGCTAACTACTTAAGATGATCGTGTGAACCACATGGTGGTTCACAATTTTTTTCAAATATTTTATTCTTGATTTTTTCATTATTTACGTTAACTATTATTAGTTTCATAGCGTCTAACAAAAAAATAAATAAATTTTATCTGTGACCCACCATGTGGCTCACACCATTAATTATCTAAGAAAATTTTTTTTTTTTTAAATTTTAAATTAGAATCTATGTAATTTGGTATCCCATTTTATAACTATTTTGATGATTATGAAATTTAAAAAAAAAATGTTTTTACTGTGACCCACCGTGTGGCTCACACTTATGCTGCTTGTAAAATATGACATTCTGTATGATATTAAAATTAGTAAAAAATGTGACTGTATTAAATCGTTGTTGGTCAATGAAAAAAAGGTTTAATCGCATTAAAGAAACGAAGATTTAATTTTTTTTTTTCAGTTTGCTGGATTGCTGATTTTGGGTCTGGGCCTTTGGACAGTGATTGAAAAGCACCAATATACGGCATTGTTGAGCAGTGAGATCTACGCATTGGTTGCCTATTTGTTGATTGTTGCTGGTGCATTGACTGTCTTAACGACCACAATCGGATGCTGTTCACTATGGAGAGAAAATCGACCACTGATTCTATCTGTAAGTATACCTTTCCTATAATTAAAGACAGCATCCTCTAATAATTACCTGCCACAAGCTAGACTTTAGCTAGTAACTGGTATTACGCATAAATTACACGTAGAGAAAAAAACATTTTCTTTGTCTCGATGTCTTCAAGTAACCAACAACCAATTTGCAATTATCCGTAAAATATACAGAAATGAACGTTCACGGCGAATGATGATCTTTAACGATGTAATTGCTATTTATTGATGTCATTATCTCAATGACTGCAATAAATTGTGTACCTTTGCATCTAATAACTGGTTGATTACCACTGTTTTTTTTTCTTCTCTCTATAGTACATATTTTTGCTGTTGCTGATCTTCTTATTGGAAGTGATGGTGGGTCTTTTATCGTTCGTTTATGCCGGCCACATCAAGGGGGACCTGGAGCAAAATTTGAATGCAACTTTTCTTGAAAATTATCGTTTCGATGCGGCTCAAACGCGGGCGATTGATCAAATGCAACATGATGTAAGTTTACTAATTAATGTACCCAGAAAAAAAAAATTTTCATGAAAATTTTTTTTTTGATTGCAGTACAAATGTTGTGGGGCTAACAACTACGAGGACTGGACATATAGTCGATGGCGAAAGGAAAATATGACGAAAAATTTCGTTCCTGATTCGTGCTGTAAGACGATTACACCCAATTGTGGGAGGCGAAAGCATCCAAGTAACATCAATATTAATGTAAGTAAAAAGAAATTTTTGAGTTTTCATTTGAAGGTGTGGACCACATGGTGGCTCACAATTTTTGAGAAAAAAATTAAAATTTAGTAGGAAAACAATAGTCATAGCACTATCCGTTAAATTTTTAAGTTAGTGTTTATAATAAAAAAAACAATGAAAATTGTGGACCATACGGTGGGTCACGGCGTTTTTTTTTTTAGTAGATTAAGGATTTCCATTTATTCGAGGTAAAAATTTTTTGGTTCTCCCTTAAAAATTTGACAAAGTAATTTTTGAAATTATTCACGTTTTTATACGAAAAAAATGGTGTGACACACCATGTGGCTCACAACTTTTTTTTTATAATTTTTTTTTATTTCATATTAAACAGTTGAAAGGAGTGTTAAGATTTAATCTGACAATAGTAAAAAGATAATTTTTTAAAAAAAATGGTTTCCCATAGAACAATGGTGTGACCACACGGTGGTTCACAAATTTTTTTCAATTGTTTTTTTTTTATTTTAAAATAAGATTTACAGTCCAACTAAAACGTAAAAATGTAACAGGAAAAATTTTGAACGTTGACGTGTGAACCACACGGTGGGTCACACCCTTGTATTTTCTTCAACAATTATAGAGAATTTTTTCCATTTAAAGAAAAAATTAATATTTTCAGTGTGACACACCATGTGGTTCACAATATTTTTTCTCTTCTTAAAAATTAATTTTTATAATTTTGAAAATGTGTGAAAGTGTAATTTTAAATTAGTGTTTATATGGAAAAAAAAAACAATAAAAAATGTGGCCACACGGTGGTTCACGCCGTTTTTTCTTATAAACGATAGATTAAGGATTTCCATTTAGTCGAGATAAAATTTTTTTGGTTCTCCCTTAAAATTTTGTCAAAGTAATTGTTGAAATTATTCACGTTTTCAAACGAAAAAGTTGTGTGACACACCATGTGGCTCACAACTTTTTTTTTATAATTTTTTTTTATTTCATATTAAACAGTTGAAAGGAGTGTTAAGATTTAATCTGACAATAGTAAAAAGATAATTTTTTAAAAAAAATGGTTTCCCATAGAACAATGGTGTGACCACACGGTGGTTCACAAATTTTTTTCAATTGTTTTTTTTTTATTTTAAAATAAGATTTACAGTCCAACTAAAACGTAAAAATGTAACAGGAAAAATTTTGAACGTTGACGTGTGAACCACACGGTGGGTCACACCCTTGTATTTTCTTCAACAATTATAGAGAATTTTTTCCATTTAAAGAAAAAATTAATATTTTCAGTGTGACACACCATGTGGTTCACAATATTTTTTCTCTTCTTAAAAATTAATTTTTATAATTTTGAAAATGTGTGAAAGTGTAATTTTAAATTAGTGTTTATATGGAAAAAAAAAACAATAAAAAATGTGGCCACACGGTGGTTCACGCCGTTTTTTCTTATAAACGATAGATTAAGGATTTCCATTTAGTCGAGATAAAATTTTTTTGGTTCTCCCTTAAAATTTTGTCAAAGTAATTGTTGAAATTATTCACGTTTTCAAACGAAAAAGTTGTGTGACACACCATGTGGCTCACAACTTTTTTTTTATAATTTTTTTTTATTTCATATTAAACAGTTGAAAGGAGTGTTAAGATTTAATCTGACAATAGTAAAAAGATAATTTTTTAAAAAAAATGGTTTCCCATAGAACAATGGTGTGACCACACGGTGGTTCACAAATTTTTTTCAATTGTTTTTTTTTTATTTTAAAATAAGATTTACAGTCCAACTAAAACGTAAAAATGTAACAGGAAAAATTTTGAACGTTGACGTGTGAACCACACGGTGGGTCACACCCTTGTATTTTCTTCAACAATTATAGAGAATTTTTTCCATTTAAAGAAAAAATTAATATTTTCAGTGTGACACACCATGTGGTTCACAATATTTTTTCTCTTCTTAAAAATTAATTTTTATAATTTTGAAAATGTGTGAAAGTGTAATTTTAAATTAGTGTTTATATGGAAAAAAAAAACAATAAAAAATGTGGCCACACGGTGGTTCACGCCGTTTTTTCTTATAAACGATAGATTAAGGATTTCCATTTAGTCGAGATAAAATTTTTTTGGTTCTCCCTTAAAATTTTGTCAAAGTAATTGTTGAAATTATTCACGTTTTCAAACGAAAAAGTTGTGTGACACACCATGTGGCTCACAACTTTTTTTTTATAATTTTTTTTTATTTCATATTAAACAGTTAAAAGGAATGTTAAGATTTAATCTGACAATAGTAAAAAGATAATTTTTAAATAAAAATGGTTTCCCATAGAACAATGGTGTGGCCACACGGTGGTTCACAAATTTTTTTCAATAGTTTATTTGTATTTTAAAATTAGATTTACAGTCCAAGTAAAACGTAAAAATGTAACAGGTGAAATTTAGGACGTTGACGTGAACCACACGGTGTGTCACACCCTTATATTTTCTTCAACAATTATAGAGAACTTTTTTCATTTAAAGAAAAAATTAATATTTTCAGTGAGCCCTTAAATAATTTTGGTAGGTAATTTTTATGTGTGACACACCATGTGGTTCACAACATTTTTTCTCTACTTAAAATTTAATTTTTATAATTTTGAAAATGAATGAAAGTGTAATTTTAAATTAGTGTTTATAGGGAAAGTATATTAAAAAATGTGGCCACACGGTGGCTCACGTCGTTTTTTCTTATAAACGATAAATTAAGGATTTCCATTTATTCGAGGTAAAAATTTTTTTGTTCTCCCTTAAAAGTTTGTCAAGGTAATTTTTGAAATTATTCACGTTTTTATACGAAAAAAATGGTGTGACACACCATGTGGCTCACAACTTTTTTTTTATAATTTTTTTTTTATTTCATATTAAACAGTTGAAAGGAGTGTTAAGATTTAATCTGACAATAGTAAAAAGATAATTTTTTTTAAAAAAATGGTTTCCCATAGAACAATGGTGTGGCCACACGGTGGTTCACAAATTTTCTTCAATTGTTTTTTTTTTATTTTAAAATAAGATTTACAGTCCAACTAAAACGTAAAAATGTAACAGGAAAAATTTAGGACGTTGACGTGTGAACCACACGGTGGGTCACACCCTTGTATTTTCTTCAACAATTATAGAGAATTTTTTCCATTTAAAAAAAATTAATATTTTCAGTGTGACACACTAAGTGGTTCACAACATTTTTTCTCTACTTAAAAATTAATTTTTATAATTTTGAAAATATTTGAAAGTGTACTTTTACAATAGTGTTTACAGGGAAAAATACAATAAAAAATGTGGCCACACGGTGGGTCACGTCGTTTTTTCTTATAAACGATAGATTAAGGATTTCCATTTATTCGAGGTAAAAATTTTTTGGTTCTCCTTTAAAAGTTTGTCAAAGTAATTTTTGAAATTATTTACGTTTTTATACGAAAAAATGGTGTGACATACCATGTGGCTCACAACTTTTTTTTTATAATTTTTTTTTATTTCATATTAAACAGTTGAAAGGAGGTTTACTATGTAATCAGACAATAATAAAAAGATAATTTTTAAATAAAAAATGGTTTCCCATAGAACAATGGTGTGGCCACACGGTGGTTCACAAATTTTTTTCAATTGTTTTTTTGTATTTCAAAATTAGATTTACAGTCCAAGTAAAACGTAAAAATGTAACAGGTAAAATTTAGGACGTTGATGTGAACCACACGGTGGGTCACACCCTTGTATTTTCTTCAACAATTATAGAGAACTATTTACATTTAAAAAAAAATTAATATTTTCAGTGAGCCCTTTAATAATTCTAGTAGGTAATTTTTCAGTGTGACACACCATGTGGTTCACAACATTTTTGCTCTACTTAAAAATTAAATTTTATAATTTTGAAAATGTGTGAAAGTGTAA
The DNA here is from genome assembly GCA_958496155.1 of Sisyra nigra. NCBI lineage: Eukaryota > Metazoa > Arthropoda > Insecta > Neuroptera > Sisyridae > Sisyra > Sisyra nigra. The sequence continues at coordinate 3,480,447 of OY292313.1, read as the reverse complement.
TTTTAAATTAGTGTTTATATGGAAAAAAAACAATAAAAAATGTGGCCACACGGTGGTTCACGCCTTTTTTTCTTATAAACGATAGATTAAGAATTTCTATTTATTCGAGGTAAAATATTTTTGGTTCTCTCTTGAAATTTTGTCAAGGTAATTTTTGAAATTATTCACGTTTTTATACGAAAAAATGGTGTGACACACCATGTGGCTCACAACTTTTTTTTTTTCAAAAAACTATTTTTGATATTAAATAGTTTAAAAAAGGGTTAAGATCTGACAAAAATAACAAGGTGATTCGTAATTTAAAATCGGTTTCACATAAAACAATGGTGTGACCACACGGTGGTTCACACATTTTTTTCAATAGTTATTTTTTTATTTTTTAAAAATTAAATTTACAGTCCAAGTAAAGCGTAAAAATGTAACTAGAAAAATTTAAGTCGTTGACGTGAACCACATGGTGGGTCACACCTTTGTATTTTTTCAACAATTATAAACAACATTTTTTTCCATTTAAACAAATTAATATCTCTTTTAAGCTCTTTAAAAGTCCTCTCAGATAATTTAAAAAAAAATGTTTTACATGAAGGAATGGTGTGACACACCGTGTGGTTCACAACATTTTTTCTCTTCGTAAAAATTTATTTCTGTTCGAAAATCAAGGGGTGAAAATTGTTAGTTAAAATGGTTCATTTTAATCCTCGATGGTAACTGATAAAAACATTTTTAAAATACCAAACATTTGATACATCATCCCATGATACATCAGTGTGACCACATGGTGGTTCACAATTTTCTTGTGATAGAAAAATTTAACATGGAAAGATTAAGACAGTGTGAACCACACGATGGATCACGAAGACAAAATTTTTATTTTATTTTTCACTTTTTATGGAGGGGTGGGTTCATTGGTACTTCACACAAGTTTTCTTTCTCTAAAATTTTTTTGTATTTACAAAGATTAAGTATAAGGATAGTTTTTGAATTCAACCACAGGTTAATATAAAAACAACGTGACACACCGTGTGGTTCACGGTTTTTTTTTTAAACACTTAACTTTGAAATTATTAAAGGTCTCAATTATATACTGGATCGTACCAACATCTTATACTTTTAAGTTTTTAACTATTAGGAAACAAAATTTAGATAAATACCGTGAACCAAACGGTGTGTCACAAATTAACAAATTTTTGATTAGTTGTTTTTCAACTGAAATTGATGTTTTGATTTTTTTTTTCTTTAGAGTTGTCTCGAGATAATGACGACGGAAATGAAGAACCACCTGTATATTCTCTCGAATGTCGGCTTGGGGATTTGCATCATTCCCGTGTTCGGCTTGGTGTTGTCCTGCTGCCTGTATCTGAAGCTGCGAAATGTCTTGGACTGACGAAAGGACATAAACTCGCGAAGAGTTTATGTTTGCCACACGCACGACTCGGTCTTCGGCGATGAACAACCATCGAATTCCACTCTCGATGAGATTCTAATGGAACACGTTTTGTGTTCCAATGATGACGATAATCATTTCGATAGTGATAATGTACAAATTCACAGTAATTATATTTAACTACATATTATAATATTGTTAATACCTATAAATTTATATTTAAGAAAATTATATTTGTAGTTTTTTTTTATAATTATTTATTATTAAAAATGAAATATTAATTGCTAATAATTTATTTATATTTAAATATATAGTATAAAGTAGCACTATTTAAAATCATTCTTTCGATTGTATAATTCGAGTTATGTAAAACCATTGTGATTTTTATTAATAAAACTGTTTACATTTTCAGGATAAAACCGTTTTGTATTTTATTCCCGTTTTTTTTTTTTTTTTAAGTCGCTCGAACATCTATGGTCACATTGTGACTTATAAAATATTATGTGACATTTCACTGGTTGGCTTTTCCTATATGTTCCGGTATAGTCCTATTTACCTATTATACCTGCCTTTAATATTCTGTTAATCACTGAAGAAAAGAATTATTTATATAAAATTTTAACGAACTTTAGATAGAGAATGATTAAATCGGAAAGTTGACGGAACCGATTTACCAAATTTTCATCCTCTCTGAAATAATCGTAATTTTCGATTCAATAAAATTTTATATATTGTGTTCGTTTAGGCAAATTTATTTAGTATACATACATAACTGTAATGCAGGTTGCCTGTAAAAACATCATATGATTAATACGAATTTGAAAAATCGAAAATTACGATTATCTCGGTTAGCAAGAAATATTTTAAAAATCGGCAAAGCCAACTTTTCCGATCTTACTCTCCACTATCTATACTCTGAGTTTCATTGCGAAAATCAATCGGAAAGTCTCGACTGAACTTTTTCCTGTCGCAAGTTTCGACTTGTGTTAACACATTGAAATTATATGGAGAATAAAACAATACTTTATATAGAAGTTTTCTCGAATTTTTCTCAGTTCTCTCATAGCCTAGGTGATAGAGACGTCGGCAGCCAACCAAGAGGACCACGGTTCGATTCCAGCATCCGCAGATTTTATTTCGATATTAATGTATTTCTATATGTATTACAGCATGAATTTTCATATATTAATGTTCATTTGAATTTTCCAGTTATCCTTCGATTTAATTCGATCCTTCGAACGTTCAAGTCACGAATGACATGAACGGTCGAATGGATTGAGGTCACGTTTTCTTTTTTTCGTTATGGGAATTGATTTTTTAACTGTTATTAATAATGCTTTTATTAAAAAAAAAATTTGGTTGGAAAATTTGGTGGTCAATTTTCTAATTTTCACTTTTGGGAAAGCGAGGTTTGAATCGTGCTTCAATTTCCAGCCGATCCTCAAATTTTGATTTGGCATTTTTTATTTTTTTGATGCGGCGCCGCATCAAAACCGCACCAAAATCTGAGAAATTCCTGAAAAAGTGGCAAAATTGGCAACTTTAACGCCGAATATCTCGTTAACTATCGATCGTACGTTATCGATCGTAGCATCATTGGAATCAACGTGAATTACTCTATCGATTGACATCAAGAAAGTCCTGGAAAAGCTTAAGGGAGAGATTTTATTTTTTTCATTTTTGAGAATTTTAGAATCGACGTACATTTGGTCGTCGATTTTGAAGCGGGCACCGCAGAAAAAAATGGAATCATTTTTGGCTCCGTTCGCGATGAAACTCGGAAAATAGATAGTCGATAGTAAGATCGGAAAAGTTGTCGATGTCGATTTGTAAAATTTTTCGTTCCTACTGAGATAATCGCAATATTCAATCTTACAAATTCACAATTAGCATTGAATGCTTTGTATAGATAACCAGTACAACAGATATGTATAATGATTGCCTATGCTAAACAATTCATAAATTTTTCAAAAAATCGAAAAATACGAATATTTCGGAAAGGAGGGAAAATTTTGAAAATCGGCAACGACAACTTTTCCGATCTTACTATCGACTATCTATATTTTGAGTTTCATCGCGAAAATCAATCAGGAATTGTCGACTGAACTTTTTCCTGCCGCAAGTTTCGAGTTGTATTAACACATTGAAATTATATGGAGAATAAAACAATACTTTATATAGAAGTTTTCTCGAATTTTTCTCAGTTCTCTCATAGCCTAGATGATAGAGACGTCGGCAGCCAAGCAGTGGACCCCGGGTTCGATTCCAGCATCCGCAGAATTTATTTCGATATTAATGTATTTCTATATGTACTACAGCATGAATTTTCATATATTAATGTTCATTTGATTTTCCAGTTATCCTTCGATTTAATTCGATCCTTTGAACGTTCAAGTCGTTCGTGACTTGAACGGTGGTCGGATGGATTGAAGTTACTTTTTTCTTTTTTTCATTATGGGAATTGATTTTAAAAAAATGCTTTATTAACAATGCTTTTATTAAAACAAAAATTTGTTCGGACAATTTGGTGGTCAATTTTCCAATTTTCACTTTTGGGAAAGCGAGGTTTGAATCGGGCTTCAATTACCAGCCGATCCTCAAATTTTGATTTGGCATTTTTCATTTTTTTGATGCGGCGCCGCATCAAAACCGCACCAAAATCTGAGAAATTCTTGAAAAAGTGGCAAAATTGGCACTTTTTGCAATTTTAACGTCAAATATCTCGTTAACTATTGATCGTACGTTATCGATCGTAGCATCATTGGAATCAGCGTGAATTACTCTATCGATTGACACCAAGAAAGTGCTAGAAAAGCATAAGGGGGAGATTTTAATTTTTTGGTTTTTGAGAATTTTAGAATCGATTTAGAATCGGTCGTCGATTTTGAAGCGGGCACCGCAGAAAAAAATGGAAACATTTTTGGCTCCGTTCGCGATGAAACTCGGAATATCGATAATCGATAGTAAGATCGGAAAAGTTGTTGTTACCAATTTTCAAAATTTTCCCTCCTTTCCGAAATATTCGTAGTTTTCGATCTTCAGATAAATTTATTAATCGTTTAGTATAAACAATCATTATACATATCTGTTGTGCTGGTTGCCGATACGTCAAACAATTTCTGAAATTGCGCTTTTAGTTCACCGTATCGTAGATAGATGACGAGGTAAGTCTTTTATTTTGTTAGGTGTAAATCTTTAATATCAAATGTCATATTATGTTGACTTCCTTAACGGAAAAATTGAAAATCAAAAATCACGATTATCTCATAAACGGGAAATTATTTTGAAAATCTAATAAAACGACTTTACAGATTACGCCGTCCTCTATCTATATTCTGAATTTCATTAAAAAATTTGTCCGTGACATTTAATTTTTTTCTTCGATGGATTTATCAGGAATTCAAAAATTCTGAAAAACCGAAAAAATAAAATCTCCCCCTTAAGCTTTTCCAAGTCTTTCTTGGTGTCAATCGATAGAGTAATTCACGCTGATTCCAATGATGCTACGAACGATAACGTACGATCGATAGTTAACGAGATATTCGGCGTTAAAGTTGCAAAAAGTGCCAATTTTGCCACTTTTTCAGGAATTTCTCAGATTTTGGTGCGGTTTTGATGCGGCGCCGCATCAAAAAAATGAAAAATGCCAAATCAAAATTTGAGGATCGGCTGGTAATTGAAGCCCGATTCAAACCTCGCTTTCCCAACTGTGAAAATTGAAAAATAGACCACCCAAATTTTCCGACAAAATTTTTGTATTAATAAAAGCATTGTTAATAAAGCATTTTTTAAAATCAATTCCCATAATGAAAAAAAGAAAAGGTAACTTCAATCCATCCGACCGTTCAAGTCACGAATGTCTTGAACGTTCGAAGGATCGAATTAGATCGAAGGATAACTGTAAAATTCAAATGAACATTAATATATGATAATTCAAGCTGTAATACATATAGAAATACATTAATATCGAAATAAATTCTGCGGATGCTGGAATCGAACCCTGGGTCCACTGCTTGGCTGCCGACGTCTCTATCACCTAGGCTATGAGATAACTGAGAAAAATTTGAAAAAACTTCTATATAAAGTATCGTTTTATTCTCCATATAATTTCAATGTGTTAATACAACTCGAAACTTGCAGCAGGAAAAAGTTCAGTCGACACTTCCCGATTGATTTTCGCGATGAAACGCAGAATATAGATGGTCGATAGTAAGATCGGAAAAGTTGTCGTTGCCGATTTTCAAAATTTTCCCTCCTTTCCGAAATATTCGTATTTTTCAATTTTTTGAAAAATTTATGAATTGTTTAGCATCGGCAATCATTATACATATCTGTTGTGCTGGTTATCTATACAAAGCATTCAATGCTAATTGTGAATTTGTAAGATCGAAAATTGCGATTATCTGAGTAGGAACGAAAAATTTTAAAAATCGGCATCGATAACTTTTCCGATCTTACTATCGACTCTCTATTTTCTGAGTTTCAACGCGAACGGAGCTAAAAATGATTCCATTTTTTTTTGCGGTGGCCGCCACACAATCGACGACCAAATGTACGTCGATTCTAAAATTCTCAAAAACCGAAAAATTAAAATCTCCCCCTTAAGCTTTTCCAGGACTTTCTTGGTATCAATCGATAGAGTAATTCACGCTGATTCCAATGATGCTACGATCGATAACGTACGATCGATAGTTAACGAGATATTTGACGTTAAAATTGCAAAAAGTGCCAATTTTGCCACTTTTTCAGTAATTTTTCAGATTTTGGTGCGGTTTTGGTGCGGCGCCGCATAAAAAAAAAATGAAAAATGCCAATTCAAAATTTGAGGATCGGCTGGAAATTGAAGCAAGATTCAAACCTCGCTTTCCCAAAAGTGAAAATTGGAAAATTGACCACCAAATTTTCCGAATAAATTTTGTTTTAATAAAAGCATTATTAATAAGAGTTAAAAAATCAATTCCCATAATGAAAAAAAGAAAACGTTGACACCTCAATCCATTCGGCCGTTCAAGTCACGAATGACTTTAACGATCGAAGGATCGAGTTAAATCGAAGGATAACTGGAAAATTCAAATGAACATTAATATACGATAATTTATGCTGTAATACAAATGGAAATAAATTAAAATTAGAAAAAAATCCGGGGTCAGGTGCTGGAATCGAACCGTGGTCCTCTTGGTTGGCTGCCGACGTCTCTATTACCTAGGCTATAAGAGATCATACAAAACCTTCGAGAAAACTTCTATATAAACGGTCATTAACGGTCTCCATATAATTTCAATGTGTTAACACAAGTCGAAACTTACGACAGGAAAAAGTTCAATCGAGGCTTCCCGATTGATTTTCGCAATGAAACTCAGATTATAGATAATGGAGAGTAAGATCGGAACAGTTGTCGTTGCCGATTTTTTAAATGTTTCGCCCTTTTCGAGATAATCATAATTTTTGATTTTACAAAACTTAATTGTTAAATTTATTCTATCAAAACAAAAATAAATATGATTTCCTTGAATTTCCCATTGTATTTCTTATTAGAATGACTTAAAATTTAAATTGAAAAAAATTGTTAAAATATATTTTCTATAAGAAATTATTTTCCGAGTTTTCTGATTATTTTTAATATCTTTATATAGGCAAACTAATGTTACATATTATCATAAATGTTTGCATATATTTTATCATACTCATGATACTCATATCAATATATTAAATGATATTATGTTTCCCCGATACTTGGATTTAAATGAGGAATTTAAAATTGTTTTTAATTTCCCTGAAAAAAAAAACTGGAAATAAAAAAACTAGAAATTTATTTAATTTTCCTTTATTCTATCGCATTTCAAAAATGTGTATAAAGTAATCACAATTCATTTTTCTTTCTTTAGTTTTGATCCAATATTTTGATCTAAGTTCTACAAATAAATAAAAAAATTTTTCCTTTTTTATTATGTAATATAATAAATACAATAAATGCATGATGTACTATCGGTTAATTATGACAAAATTGTATAATATTGATGTGTATGTAATAATAATAAATATATAATATAAAAAATCACAATATGGACTAGAAACGAAACGAAAATACAAATATAATAATAATAATATAATCATTATGAAAGTTCCTTGATTTGGTGTCAGTTATAATTATACAATCTGGAGCTAAAAAATGGTACTAACCGAATAGGGTAAATATTATTTTAAAGCTTGAAAAAAAATTTTACCATCGCGTAAATTCAGACTGGTACAATTATAACTGATATTTACCCTTATTAAAAACGATCATTGATTGATCAAATGTATATTGGGTTAATATAAATAAATTGGCACAATTATTCTTAAATTTACTGTATGAAAAACAAAATTTTAATCAATAATAAATGCAATTATTGGTATTGTTATTCTTTTATATAGATATGATGGAATGTTTCAACCATTTGGATGGAACAAATTTCTAATTACTAGAACTGTTGATTCGTTCCCGTTCCCTTTCGCGTTCCCGTTGCATTTCCGAATTTCGCATTTTCTTTTGATACTCCTGCTGTTGTTTGATGAACGCACTCAGTCGATTCAATAAAAATTGTTTGTCATGGCCCTCCAGCACCAGTTGATTTTTTAAAACCACGACCATATGCTTATTGGCTGCACTCACCGCATAGTAATAATACAACGATAACGTTAAAAAAATAAACATCGGCACTGCAAATCCGGCAGTGCCAAAAAAGAATAAGACTGATTGAATCCATGACGGAAGCATGACGAAGGTGTCTAAAACAATGGTCCAGACAGAGGCTAGTCCTCGAAATGGTCCACATGATTTGGATGGTGTCAGCTCAGCAATGGCCAGTCCCACAGGAATGACAGATACAATAAAAGATAATAACAGAACAAACATAAATAGGGAATTCGATCGGGACGCGCGATAAACTGTCGATGACGGGGAACAATTAACGAGACATGCAAATTTTTTGATATAAAACATTAAGAAAAATCCGATCGCAGCCAAAGCGGGAATCATCGGGGAATAAAATGTCCCGAGCCAACACAACGTTTGTGAATAGACCACGTCCAAAACATGTTTGGGTAGTTCAAACTCTTGATGACCAATCAATTTAGCGCATTTGTTATCGATATTTTTTGCGATCATCGCACGTGGAAAATTCACAAAAAATGTCAGCAATAAATGCGTGGCAAAATCGGTTAGAATTAACTTGTAAATTTGTTGTCCCACATAACTTTCCCAACATAGTGGGGTTTTACATTTGCGACTTGCACAAATATCACCATCGTCAAGGCTACACGACACCAACGTATACAATGTCATCAGTAACACCCCCAACGAGCTCAGTCTTAAGAACACCGTGCGCACCAGCGAAATTTTCACGACAAACTCGGGACTATAATTCTCGAATTTCACGAGACTCTTAAACACTTCCGGCACGAGAATATTCAAGCCGACAATCGACATGGACGGCAAGAATTGTAAAAATAAATTCTCCAAATATGCACTGTTAAATATAATACTATCACTGTCAATGTCGGACCGTAACAATTTGTTCATCGAAAATTCGAATATGAAATAGATCAACACGCCGGCACCGATTAAAATGACCACGACCAGACAATTGATTATTGTTCGTATAAAAAAAAGTTTTAGTTTCTCGTCCCGCGTTCGACTCTGGCGCTCCTCTTCGAGCCGTTCCGCCTCCAAACTTCCCTTAATCTCATTGTACAGGGCCTTGTGTTTAATATTAGCCGACTTTTCGTTGTTGATACAAAAATCCCAGCCACCAAAAATTATGTTACAATAATGATAAAATTGTCCTTCGCCCTCGACGAGTCGCTCTTTAAACCCTCTCGCCGCCGATTTAACAATTGCAGCCAGGGACAAGAAAAAATATCCAATGGTCACCGCCATATAAGCAACAGGTAAATCATAATACACGTACGTAGTCGTATCCTGATTCGTTTCATTCACTGGCGGCCCCTCAGTAAAATTTCCACTAGCATTAACAAACTCATCCATGATCAAACCATCGAACAATTTCACCGAGTAAATCTTATTCGTATAAAAACCATAAAACATCAAAGTATACTCCATCCATCCAGTACCTTGTATAAAATCGATAATCGATGGCGAAAGTAAATGAAACTTGTCGTAATACGATTGGGAGCAACACTCCGTCGAATTTTGCCACTCAGTGTCGCACTGATACGTTTCATCATTGTAAAAAAATATCGTTGGTAATATGATAAAGACGAGGATCAAGATGAAGATGACCAGATTGAGAAACATCAGCCATTTGAGGAACAGGAAATAGGCGACGATGCCCGTGCCGAAGTTGCCCTCGATTTTTTTTAAACTATATTTCCAGAGTTCGATTTTCGAGAGGACTTCGTTCCATCGTAACTCGACTTGTTGCCACGCTTTGCGTTGCTGCCACTTGAATTGTTCATATCCTTGAAGTCGTAGATATGTTGCATTCTACGATCAAAAAAAAAAAAAAAATGTTAATAAATTGTTTCAAATTAATAATTTCGATAAATTACTTGAAGTTTTGCCTTCATATCTTTCTTTTGGTACATGGGAATTGGCATGGCTTTGATTTGCATTATCTCCTCCCAAGTCCGTTGTTCATTGGACAGATTTTCTAAAAATTAAATACAACAGTAAAGACCAAATATATTTTTAATCATAACACTTAATTCATTTTCTCAATATAACTAAATCTATTTTAGATTATCTTCAAAATATCTGCTGCGAGGCGTCACAGTACTTTCATTTATAAAACTCGCTGTTGGTTTAAAGAACTAGAAGTACTTTATACAGAACTTAATGCATACATATTATAACTATGGATATACGACCTCCCACCCTTAACCCCAAAACCGTCCTTATTTGAATTTTCCCAAGAAAAAGTTTCAAATAAAAGTTGTAGGTATCAATGAGTCTAAGAACTATAGTACGTTTAAAGAAAATCGTTGAAACCGTTTTCGAGAAAAAATGAAAAAACTCAACAAATCCTAGAATAAAGTGATGCTTCCGGTTAACCGATTTCAACCAAAAGCTTCGTGGCACAATAAGATATAATATGAAGGCCAAATTCCAAGTTTGGTGAAATTCGGATAAAGCTTTCGATACGATATGGCTGTCACACACAGACAGACATGTTTCTAAAAACCACTTTTTTGGAGTCCCAGGACCTCAAAACATGTATTTCCGGTGAAAGCTCAAAATCGACCCAATTACAATAATTCCTTCACCTACTATATAGTAGCAGAGAGAAAACTGAGAGAGCCAAATCGCATGAATACACGTGCTGCCATCTACTCCGAGTAGAGGTTGTTTGGAACTATTCCTTAGTCAGTTTGTGTTCCTTTCTCCACCGGTCTACACTCGGAACGTCTAAAGCCATAAAGAAGGTTCTCTCTGTCAAAACATACTCGGAACGCTTTTTTTTTCTCTCTCATAGATAAGTCGTAAGCTATCGCTATTTCAGTTGAGAATTATAGCTCTACTTATTTTGCGATAGCTTACGACTTATCTATGTGTAGACCGGTGGAGAAAGGAACACAAACTGACTAAGGAATAGTTCCAAACAACCTCTACTCGGAGTAGATGGCAGCACATGTATTCATGCGATTTGGCTCTCTCAGTCTTCTCTCTGATAGTAGTAAAAGAAATTAATTACATAAATTGATGATTTTGAACCAAAATATAACTAAAAGAAATTATTCCCCGAAAATTGAATGTTAACATTGGTTCGTACGAAAAAATTAACAGCTACCCGTGACTTCGTCCACGTATAATTTCTGAAAATTTAAATGTAAACAAAAGTAGACTTTAGAAAATAAACTTTTGGGTATGAAGAAGAAAACTTGGAATTGGATTTTTTTAAATTCAAATTACTTCCGAAGTTATAGCCCTTTTAGTGTCGTGGCAACTCGATCAGTGGAGACTTAACGTAAAACTTTAAACGCGTTTTTCTCGAAACTACTTTTTTCGATGCGATCGCCATAATATCTCAAGTTCTAATCAGCCGATTTACTTGAAATTTGGCATGAATATTCTCTAAATACCTTTCTATCGCATGAACCAAAAAAAAATGAAAATGTTAAATTTGTTATATTTTTGAAAAATTCGACAAAGTTAAAAAATGAGTGAAAAAATCAATCTTTATTTTTGAGTAGCCGCCATTTTATGAAAAAAATTTTTTTTCAATTTTGCAGGTTCATGCGATAGCGACATTTGTACTTATCAAGAATCCATCATTGTTTTATTTTTCAAATGACCACAAGGGTAGAAATCATGGCGACGAGGACACGGCCTTTTTTTTTCCCTCTCTACTCCAAATACGCATTTCTCAATGAAAATTTTTTTTTTTTTTAAATTTATTTTGTGTACTCTCTGAATATGAAAAAACAAATGATAAAAAATTGATAGAAAAAATATCAAATGCTTTTTTTTATTGTTTATGATGGATGGACCCCCTTAAGATTTTTTACAGTGATTACAATTAAACCTCAACTTCTTGAAATTCTCCTTGATTTAATCATTTCTTCTGCTTTTCAAATGATGAAATATAAATGGTGATTAAAAACCAGTACTGTAACTAGGGGGGGGGGGTGCAAGTGGAGCCTTGAAGGCAGAGGACGCTGTAAACTTTGATAGGGTGCAAAATTGAGAGCAATTATAGAAGCTCGTATCGGGAGCCCTATAAAAAGACCAAATACACACTGAAACCATGGGGCCATGTGGACTAAGCTCATAGCGGCAAATTTTTAGGGGTGGCAAAACGACAGCAACAAAAAAAAAACCCTGGAATAAATAGAAAAAAATATTGCAAATTCAATGTCAACTAGAGAAATTAATGTTGGTTAAGGCATAAAGTGATTTTATTTTATTTTTTTGTGTGGGGGCGGCAATTACCCGAATATAAATAAACAAATGATAAAAAATGGATAGTAAAAATATCAAATGCTTTTTTTATCCATTTCCCAAAAATGCTCAAAATTCGGACCTCTAGACTATAATCCCCCCCCACCCCTAAAGCCAAAATAAGGCAGAAAGGTTCCCTTAACATAGTATCCAATTAAAGTATTTTTAGGCGTTCCTTAGGAACATTCTTAAATATGGTCCTAGATCACTGCCCTCCCACTTCTTAATAACCTGACCTACTCGTAATTTCTTATTGTTATCCAAATTTAAAAAAAAAAAAAAAAAAAAACGCTCGGCTGAAAGATTTGAGACGATTCCCGCGATTAAGGGCAATGTATCAAAGGAGCTCACAAAAGAAGTGTTCCAGAACTACTTCTAAAGTGGAAACGCTGTTGGGATGCCAATGTACATCGCGGATGAAAATAGTTTGAGAGATAAAACTTAATGCATTTTACATGCTTTCAATGCATGTCATTTTTGAAAAAGATGTTATGACGTAAATCGCCACTCCTCAATTATATCTATCTATTGAAATAATAATACTAAGCAGATTAGTCCTGAGGACTTAATGGACAATACTTAAATGATTACTTAAACTTCAGTCTTGTTCACACTTGATAAGTAATTTAATCGAATAGCAATCGATTAGTATGGTAATGTTTCTGAATAAAATTCTACTCGAGGAATCATTCACTAACTACTTGATTCAATTTTTTTTTTGTGAGAAAATCCTCTCACTATCTACGTAACAAGGGAACCTATAAGAACTTGAACAATTTTTACGGTAGACTTAATCAATTCTCTCTTGTTGTAAATATTCAGGTTTATTCTTTAAGACGCGTGCCTTAGGCCGCGTTCACACGGTTCAACTTGAGTTGAACGATAATTTTCAATCTTTTAGACCGTAACGGGGTAAGCGACGTGAAACACAAGCGAGTCGAATTGGAACCAAATTGAGCAGAATTGAAAGAAAACTGACCGGGGTCGATTTGATCGACTTGAACGACAAAATTTTTGACTCAGTCAAACTTTTGTTGATCAAGTCGTTTTCTTTCAATTCTGCTCAATTTGCTTCCCATTCAACTCGCTTGTGCTTCACTTCTCGCGTCGCTTACCCTGCTACAGTCTACAAGATTGAAAATTATCGTTCAACTCAAGTTGAACCGTGTGAACGCGGCCTTAGTCAAATGAGACGATAATGCTAATTAAAATTGAAAATAAAAAACGAATTTTGTCACATACACAAAACACGAATTTGAACGATTGTCTCACTTAACATGTGACACATCTTATGGATTAGAACCACTTATCCTCCACTAGTAAATTATAGATTTATTGTTTACTTAAGTAAATTGTTACGTCACTCGATTAGTTTATTGGCCAAATAACTAACCTGATAGATCTGGCATCATGGCAACATGTACATCCTGGTTGACGGTCGATGTTCGTCGAGCGGTCGATTGTCTCGAACGCGTTGATGTCCTTCTTCGAAACGTTTTCGTGTCGGTGTTTCGAGGCCCCGTTTTGGTCGTCGCTAGAAATAAACAATTTACTTATGTTATCTTCCACTAACGAAAAATACTGATCACATACCAACTCGTGATTGTTTACTAGGAAGCAGCGTTGCAATGTGTGATGGATCTCTCTGGAAGACGTCCAGCTCAATGTCGGCCCCATTGGGATAACTCTCCGAGTAGAACTCGCCGCCGGCTTCCTCCCAACCCTGACCACGGCCCGACACCCGCTTCTTACCACTGGCTCCGCTTCCCGACATCGTCCTCTCAGCAAAAAATCCTTATCGCATCCTCTTCATACAAAGAGGAAAAAAAATCGCACAATCTTTGGATTAGACGAGTTAGTATTGACACTAGACAACGACGATGACAAACAACCAATCAATCATTTTATTGATTTTAAGGTTAACATTATCACTGTCTCTCATATCGCAACACCTCACATTTTATCGAAACCTTTGTTTAATTCTTTCTACACTACATTTTTTTATCAATTTTAAGTGTTTTTTGATTAAAAATTTCAATTAAATGTCGCAATGGGCGATGGCGAAATCGACCAATCAACGGAATTTATTTCACGCCACTGTGACCAACTTTGATTGCAATGTGTGATCAATGCGCACCAACCAAATGTCCCTAGTTTAGGAGCCACTTTTAAAAAAAACATGTGAGACGGATTTTCTAGGTTATTTCAAGCATGGAAATCGACAGCAAAGACGACGATTTGGATGATCGACGTATACTTTGTTGTTTCAAGTCTAGCCAAGGCGAAACAACAAGCTCCGTCGCTTTACCATTGAACTGCACCAAGGAACAATTACGATCGATATGTAATTTGATTCTACAAACGGTAAACATAATGTTTTTCAAGTAGAAATTTACCTTGTTAATTATTTGATTGATTTAGGAGGAGAATCAACAATATTTATTTTATATAAACGATGAAGAAGTGAAGCAATCGATTCGAGAGACAATCGACGTTGATACGTTGAATAGTGAGGATGTGTTGGAAATTGTGTATCAGCAAGAGGCGATATTTCGGGTGCGAGCTGTGACGAGGTGCTCCAGCTCGATTCCAGGTCATGCCGAGGCGGTGCTTTCGGTCAGTTTTAGTCCCGATGGAACGCGGCTGGCCAGTGGATCGGGTGACACCACCGTTCGGTTTTGGGATATTCACACACAGACTCCGGAACGCACTTGTAAAATGCATCAAAATTGGGTATTTCATAATTTTATCTTAACACCTATCGATTATCGTGGTTATTATTAATATTTACCAACAATTTCTGACCAATTTATATAAATAATATTTTTTCAAAAAAATTTAGTGGCAGCTAATTGATACAGGAAACATAGGAAACAGTATAAGCCTCTTTGGTTATTCTTACGGGCTATTTCTAATAATTACTTAACATTAAATCTGCTTGGGAGTCACTTGTAAAAGTGGTCGGAAAACTTTGTGGGGAGGAACACTATCAAAAATTATTTGGGGCTCATTATTCAACGCGAAGATAACCATAGTACAGTGGTACCTCGACATACGAGTTTAATTCGTTCCGCAACCTTGCTCGTATCTCGAATTTGATCTTTTATCTCTATTAAAAAGATCAGATGCACGACCTGTTGTAACTTTTTTCGAGACCTTCGACCTGCTAAATCGAACTCGTATCTCGAATTTCGCTCGTAACTCAAAGCAAAAAATCACTCGCTCGTATCTCGAAAAACTCGTATGTTGGGGGACTCGTATGTCGAGGTACCACTGTAATAATTTTTTTTATAGGTTTTATGTATTGCTTGGTCTCCTGATAGTAAAAAACTAGCCTCGGCCTGTAAACAAGGCAAGATCTGTATATGGAACACCAGCAAGGAAGATTCTGCTCCGGTGATATTAAGTGGACACAAGCAATGGGTTACAGCTTTAGCCTGGGAACCGTATCATAGTAATCCAGAGTGTCGTCGTTTAGCTAGTGCATCTAAAGATTCTGATGTTCGGATTTGGGATGTTATTCGTGGAGTCACTCTGATGTCGTTAACAAGTCACACAAAGTCAGTCACCTGCCTTCGATGGGGAGGTCTTGGTCTGATCTACACCGGGTCACAGGATCGAACTATCAAAGTGTGGCGAGCCGCTGATGTAAGTAAAAATGTCAAACCATTTTTAAACTTTAAATTCAATCAATCATTTTCAGGGAGTTTTATGTAAAACTCTCGAAGGTCACGCACACTGGGTGAACAGTTTAGCATTAAACACCGACTATGCTTTACGAGTAGGCCCTTTCGAACTAGGAGTCAAAAAAGAAAATGAAAGTAAGCTTCTGAAAAATTTTTGATTTTCTTTATTTTCTCTTCATCTTCTTCTTGGTGTTTTTAGACGAATCAGCACAGGCGTATGCGTTAAGAAAATTCCAGTTAATGTGTCCCGATGGCCAGGAACGTCTTGTGTCGGGCTCCGATGATTTTACCATGTTTTTGTGGCAACCTGACAAGGTGAAGAAACCGATCGCCCGAATGACCGGCCATGTGCAGCTGGTGAACGATGTGAAATTTTCACCGGATGGTCGATTGGTTGGCTCGGCCTCCTTTGACAAGTCGATCAAATTGTGGGACGGTGTTACGGGGAAATTTTTGGCGACACTTCGAGGCCATGTTCAGGCTGTCTATGTGATATCGTGGTCGGCTGATTCCCGACTTTTGGTCAGTGGGAGCTCCGATTCAACTCTAAAAGGTAAACATATTTCTATTATAAGAGAAATGGAAGTGTACCCTCCCCCCTTAAAAACGATTTTCTTTGACAATACATTGAGGCTATAAGGTAGAGGTATTTACACTTAATTATGGACTGGACACCAACTCCAAAAATAACAACAGTTGTACATTATATCATCCTAATAATTTGTAAGGTCACTTAGTGACGTGGTGGAATAGATAGTTGTCTTATACGCCAGTGGTCCTGGTTTCGAATCCCAATGAAAGCCTAAGATATTTTTCTAGGTTTTCGGATTCGACGGTCGTTAATGACCAAAGTAGTTGATGCGATCTTAAATAAATGAAAATTAAAAAAAATAAAAATTTGTAAGTTGTAGACACTGCAAGGATGCGCAATTTTTTTTTTACTTTTTAGTGCATTTCTTGTTTGTGTTTTTATTTATTTTGAAGTCGGTTTTTCATTTTTTTATAATTTTTATTTATTTCTCGATTTTAAGTGATCTGAAGTTTGATAACTGATT
Organism: Sisyra nigra; assembly: GCA_958496155.1. Classification (NCBI taxonomy): domain Eukaryota; kingdom Metazoa; phylum Arthropoda; class Insecta; order Neuroptera; family Sisyridae; genus Sisyra; species Sisyra nigra. The sequence goes on along the minus strand of OY292313.1, from coordinate 3,463,383 downwards.
TTATTTCTTTGAATATGAGAAAACCTAGTAAACGCGTTGCTCATATCAGACAGCGCCGTTAAATGTTAAAAGTTACTACTTCATCCCCTTTTGCTCTTGAGGGTTGAAATTTTTTGCTTTTAAATGTAATGATAGAACTAAGTGGAATACTCGTTTCAATAGAAAAAAAAATCATCAAAATTCGATGATTCAGTTAAATGTCAATATTTCATCCCCTATTTTCATCCTTAGGGGGTGGATTTTTTTTTTTCAAATTGAAATGTGAACAATTTAAAAATACGATGTACGTAATAGAAAAAAATTTATTAAAATCGGGTTAGCCAGGAAAAATTTATTATTTCACCCCTTATTTTTAACCCCTTATTAGTGGAGTTTTTTTTACAAAAAATGGATTTGAGATTAATTTAAAATTACCAATAAAAGAATTATCAAAATTGAGCTATCCAATAAGAAGTTAATATTTCATCCCTTAGTTTTCAACCCCTTAGAAGTGAACGATTTCCTTCAAACTAAAATGGGACCACACGGAACGCACCAGCTTTCAAATTAAAAAAAAATAATCAAAATCGGTTTACTCAGTCAAAAGTTCTGAGGTAACAAACATTTAAAAAATACAGTCGAATTGAGAACCTCCTCCTTTTTAACCGACTTCAAAACAAGTCAATCGTAAAAAATAATTTTTACAGCATGTTAAGCCTTTTAAGCTTCACATCATCGACTGACTTCGCGATCGAAGTCAGTCGACGCGACTGACATCTGTCTGTGACAAACGAAACTTTGAAATTTGTGGCGACGACATACATACATTGCACATTACACATAGCGATCAGTAAGTGTAGAAAAGGCTTAAGAAAAAAAGGAGGTTCTCAATTCGACTGTTTTTTTTTTTTTTGTACTTCAGAACTTTGGATGGGTGATCCGATTTTGATGATTCTTTTTTTTATTTGAAAGCTGGTGTTTCCCGAGTGGTCCCCATTTTAATTTGAAGGAAATCTTTTACTTTTAAGGGGTTGAAAACTAAGGTATGAAATATTAACTTCTTATTGGGTAGCTTGATTTTTTTCAAGTCGGTTAAAGAAATGTTGATATGCCTTCTATATATGAAAATGAATTATTTTAAGAAGTAAATTTGAAACTTTTAATTTCTAGTATGGAACGTTAAAAATCGTAAGATTGAAATGGATTTACCGGGACATGCTGATGAAGTCTACGCAGTTGATTGGTCACCCACTGGTCTTCAGGTAGCATCCGGTGGGAAAGATAAAGTTCTAAAACTGTAAGAAAAACCAAAAATTTTATTTAAAAAAATTTCATTAATTTTTTTTTCTGTTAATTCTTTTAGATGGACCAATTAAATTTAAGAAATAAATTTGTAAATATTTTTTTTTTATGGAAATAAAGATGAAAGTTGTCTCGAATCTGTTGTGCTATTGGGAGACAGAAACGGACGAAAGTCCCACCGGCCGTTGATAAAATTTTTGGTCGACGAAGACTATCGTCCGTTAGTGTCACCTTCATAACTCCTGGAATGAATCCATCCCGAAAATTCGATTGAAACTCCCGTCGAAACGACACAATCACGATGAACGATTCTCTATATATTATATGAACGCGTGGCCATATCCACTGTTCAACCAACTTCATGTATGCATATGTGTGAGTGTATTCATGTATATATTTACGTATGTGTATGGATGTGGTGATTTTCATTTTTGAATAATTTTGCATAATATAAATAAATTTTTAAACTAATTCGTCAACTTGTCAATTCATTTTAAAAATATTTCCAGAGATCGATGAAACCAAAAAAAAAAAAAAAAAAAAAAAAAAAACGTTGCCTTGAACTTCAAAAAATCGAATGAATTTTTCATTAGCGACGATGCATTGAGACAGTAAGATTTTTTGATGCAAGTTCTTGAAGAAAATATTAATTTTAAAAAAATTTAAAAATGGAAAAACGCCCCACTCTAACTAAATAGAATGTTTCAAAAGAAACCATCTGCTGTAAGAACACCAAAAAAAATAATTTACAAGAATACAATTTATAAGTTATCACTTGAACTAAAATCCAGGTGTTATATACGTGTTAATCGATTTTTTTTTAAAACAAATTTTACGGTACACTCAAAGGTCACCCATTTTTCGCTTGAGCTTGTCCCCTTTTTAAAGGACGTAAAACACACACAAAGTCCATGTTTTGATTGATTAAAAACAAATTTTAAATGTTAAGTCCCAACTCCTTGAACTGCACTTGACGACACTTCGAGGTTGTTTGAAAACAACCACAGCCGTCATCGCGGACTTCGGAACCTCGTGCTTATGTACCGATGATGTCACTCACATTTAGAATCTACGATTTAGGTCGCAAGCCTTCAAAGCAACAGCCCACATCCCAATCCCAAGGCCTTTCCCATTTAAAATTATGCATTCACGACCCAAAACAAAAATTCAAGGTTTTCAAAAATTTCCATCCAAGTCGACGGCCACTTTTTCACAAACTAAACACCCAAGATGAGAAGAAGATAAAAATCGAGACATCCTCCACTCACATTCGTATTGTGTATATATATTTAGCTTTCTATTGCGGCTGATTACTATGCCAAATTCTTCACGGTTACTGACCCCGTTGGCCCCTTTAAAAACGGTATTTTCCTCCTCTTTACATTCGACAAGACGCAACGACAGCAATAACTAAGACTAGACACGATCGAAGAAATTCGAATTTTGTGCAAAAAAAGCAACGGGACATTGAGAGGTTCATCATATCTAGTCGGCACGTGGGGACAGGTTGCGCCAGCAGGATTGAGGAAATTTGGGAATTCGGGCTTCATCCGGTTGGCTTCTGGCCGACGAACGAAGAAATCACGTTGCCATTTCGAGTTCATTGAACTGTTCAAGGTCATGCGGAACCAACATATCATCGACCCACTTGGCTCTCCCTTTCGAAATGACCTACTAGCCCACTGCCAACGACCACTTCATCTCTTTTTTTACTACGATCTTCTTGTTCTTCTTTGTCGTTTCATTACAAGGTGCCTCAAAAACCAATAATCAAAATTCTTCAAAACAATAATCTTAAAACCAACTCGATAAGAAATTCAGCTTAACCCTTATCACGAACCCTACAATGGATAGAAAATCCGTAACCAAGGTCAAAAGTTCCAGATTTCTTCCTAAATTTTTTTAAATAACTTCTTGCTCTCCTGTAACAAATTTTAAAAAAAAAGGAGCGAATTAAGGTACGGAGGGCGGGTTTGTGATTTAACTTCAGTTTTTTTTTCCCCGTTTAATGGGTTCCAGGATATTCCTTCCCTTTATCGAAGTGACCCTCTCTGTTAACTAGGGGAGCATCAGGCTTTTAAAGAAAGCCAGCACCTGCTTAGGGGCTGCCATTGCTATCTCGCTAAGCGTTATGTCCGTCACTCCAAGATGCTCCAGTCTTATTTTGAAAGCTCGTACAGTGGCATTTAGAGTACAGTAGCCCATATAGAGCAGTGGCGGAACTACAAATTTCAGCACCCTCCCCCCCCGCAAAAAATTAAATCGGTCCCCAATCTTATATGAATTTTTGCTTTTTGTATTAAGCATCCTATATTTTAATTTAGCACCGATTTTCTTGCGAAAGGTCCTTCTTAAAAGGCCCTTGAGGTCTAGAGGAGTTAGCAGATATTATCATTTTTTTCATATCAGGTGTAATATTTTATTTCGAAAATTAGCATTGTCCGTTAAGAATAACGACAGTTTCTTAATACCCTTATTCGTAACATATTTTCATCGTTATTCAAAGCAATTGCCGTACTGCTTCTGCTATCAACATGTTCAAATTGCCCTTCGCCTCTAGGTGTAGTACCTTGATTTTTTAGTTTTAAGTCAGTTGGATTAATTTTTTTGCGATAGATAAATTTGTTCAAACACCTGTTAATCTTTAGAAGTACTTTAATTTTCTGTGATCGTAACAAACAAAATTTTCGGACCCCTAAAAGCTTCGAGGGACCACCCCCCACCCCCGCATTGCAGGGTCTAGCGATATGGTAGTTCCGCCAATTATACAAAGGCTTGTTAGGAACCTTACATGTCTTTTACCAAGTGACAATATGTCATAAGTTCTCTTCTTAAAGTACTTAATGAATTTCTTAGCTTGTCTATGCCTCGGAGTATTCCACCAGCGTGAGGCCTTGAAATTTAAGTTCAATTCTGAATTAGTTAAACAAATTCAAACAGTTACAATTCAAGGGTAACTGCCCTTTACTGTTTCCTCCAGCCACCTCTTTCGAGAAAGTCTTGATTCTTACCTTAATTTAAAAAAAAACGCCCATCCTTTTGATGCCTTCCCCGCCGTGTTGAAAACTTTTTTCTTAAACAAATTGAAATTAGTTCTTCAACTTCTTATCTGAAAAATACGAAAGTTAAATTAACTTCACATGAACCATTTTTTTACGATTTTTATTTTAAATAATAAATGTTCTTTCTTGAATCAATGAGAGAATGAATTCTTATATAAAAAAAATCAAAGAGAAATCAGAATAAAAACAAATATCGAAGAAATTTATATAACAAATGATATATAATAATGTAGTAATAATGAGGCTGCTGCTAACTAAACAAGAACAATGCCATCTACATTTACATATAGGTACCTACACAAATGTACGTACGGATTTTTTTTATATTTATTTTTACTCATTTTAATTATTAATAATTATCGTTTTAATAATAATTATCTGATTATAATTCAAAAATTTCCAATTTTACAGACCCGGTTAAATGAAACAGAACAAAATTTGGTGAGATTGAGACGGAAACAACGATTTTTACATGTTTAAAATTTATGAAAAATATAATCAGATTTTTTTTTATTTCAATTCTTTTCATTTTAGTTATATAAATGCCAACAAAATTAATCTACTAGTTATTTACAAAAATAATAATAGTTAATATTATATTAATAAAAAGTCAAATGACTAAAGTTCTGTATGTGTGCATTGCATAAGTGTGAATCTCATTGCCGATCACTTTACAATGGTTTTTTTCATTCTTTAATTATATTTACATAAAAATCGATTAATAAATTTCGACTTCAATCATATTTAGTAAAAAAAAAGGGGAAATTAAAAAATATTTACCATATTATAAGAAATGAAATCAAAGTTTCATCTTCATGACATCGTGACGTTTACGTTAAATTCATTTGTACACATGCGCGTCTTTTTCTTGGACATCTATTTCTTTTCTTCTTATATCATCGAGATATAACGCGTGCTTTCTTGTTCACTTACTGCGCATTAGGTGGGTGGTCAACTTACGAACTAATGTCCAGCAAATTTTCTTTTTGATGAAGATTTTTAAAAATGAATGAGATTGTAATTAATTTTATCCCTTTAACAATATAAGTTTAGGTAGAGGTTGATGTAATTCAAATGCGAACCCTTGATTACTTCTCATGAAAAACCCGAACATGAGTGGGACGGATTTGTATCAATGTCGAATAATACATCCAGAACCAGTGGTCTTCCAATCTCTAAGAGCACATTCTGTAATATTGATCAGGTGGCAGCCACCGCTTGTATAAATTCTTAGCTAAAATGGTCTTTATGTTTCATGGGGTCTGCCGACAAGAGAATTGGGGCCCTTATTTTCAACGAACATTGGTTCGCACATGAACCACCCACTTCACTGCCTTTCAGTACTGTATAAGTGATATACAATAAAAATTTGTAACTTACATTTTAGCAAATTTTGGGCGGCAAAATCAAAAGAAATGTTATGATATATTAAAATTTTTCTAATTAAAATTATTCATTGCAGTCTTTAGCCTTTTTGAAAGTGGTCCAATTACATTTTTAATAGGTTGTTTGTTGATAATCTATCTAACTATTAATTCAATTTAAATTATGGAATTTAATTGTTATTTCATTATTGACATTTTAATCATTCAAAAGCGATTATTACCAATTGAGTATTTTTTTGAAGAAAAAAATTTTTAGTTTAGTCTTGATCTTGCTACTAGAGGATCATATCAAAACTGCTTTTAAACGAGACCCAAGACTGCATTTAATGTACAATAAATTATAACCACTTTCAAAATAAGCTCAATCAATGGTTAAGATTTTTATAGCTTCATTGGCAGTCTTATTCGAGCCCAGCACTCTGTTACTTAAATACGAGAAAGACTAAAAAAATGTGGTCGTTTGTGTCGCATGTTTTAGTACATTTGGGTGGCGCTGGTAGTTTAGCTGCACGACAGCTGTTAACTATTTGTGTTGTCATTTATCAGTTCTTTGTGCTATTATCATCGTTACTGTCACCAATGACAACTTTATAATTATTCTCATGTAATAACAATAAAAATAATTTGGTTGACATTTAAAAAAAATATTTCTAATCTCTTTAAAATTCATACAGCTGTACAACTAGCGCTATCTGCAAGCAGTGACAAAATAGGGTCGTTTTCGGTAACGTGGAGTTGTACTCTATGACAAAGCTCGTGAATTTTTCGTTTCAAACCGATAATTTCCAATTCACACTATGTTATTGAATAATAAAAAGAAACGATTGCCGATTTGACCTGTCATCTTACTTGACAAGTAAGACCTTATGGAATAGGACCGGTTTACTTCATTTCGTATATATCATATTTATCTAAATTGAAAATTTTCTGTATATCTTTTTTTTTTTCTAAGCCTGTAATTCGATCAATTTAAAATAAGTGCTACGTAAATTATGTTGGTACCATGGTATAGTTACCAAAATTTAACGAGATCTTCTGAGATCATTGATAACTAATTTTTTTCCTTATCATTTGCCACTCAAAATCGCTACCTTTTACATAGAATACAGCAAGAGAAAACAAGAACAATAAAAACTTAAAACTATTAAAATTAAATTTTTGCACTTTGTAAAAAAAAATTAGATCAATTTTTTTTTAAATTTCATCGATAAAATAATCATTTTTGTATTCTTATGTACAAATTTATGTATAGATTTAAATATATACTTTATATATCATATATATATATAATTTTTTTTCTTATATAATATAAAAACAAATACCTCAATGGCAATTTGTAAAACAATTTTTTTTTTCAAATCAACGACGCCGTGTGATAATTAAAAACCTAAATCACTCAATAAACATGCAATTATATATAATTGGATTCGGAAATTTAAAAAAAAAATGCATTCGTGTGCATTTTGTCGCGTTGACGAACGTCCAAAACTTAAATTGCATTATGCATGCGTTTCGTTCAACCATTCACCCACATACACATACATTTAACATACACACATTTAATTTTTTTTTTGTATTAATTATTTATCTTTATAATCTCATCAATACTTTGTGTCGAGAATGTTGTGTAACAATTGTCGTTCGTCATCGACCAAAAGATCCGATCGAAATGAGGGCGGCCGACAAGCGCTGGTCACGTCGCTATCAACGTCTGTCGGCGGTGTGTCGACGACGAGACTATTCTCGGCGTGGCTCGACTCCACCACGGATGTGGGCGTTGTAGTGGTTTCCATGGGAACGGGTTTTGGTTTTTCCTCAAGACTGGTCAACAGTTCGAGCACTTCTGGTCCCTCGTAGAGACGCTTGATACCGCGTGGCAAGGCTCGACACGACGACAAATTAATCGATCGCAAATGTCGACACTTTCGCAACACTGCCTTGACCGGATCAAGACTCACCGATGATCCACACAAATTCAATATCCTACCAAAAAAATAAGGTTAGATAACAGTGTTATACATTGATGAATAAATGATTGCCTATCCACCAACACAATACTAAATGCTTCGAATTTTAATCGACCAAAGCTCGCTCGCTCCTAGTGCTTTAAATAGAAGATCATTTTAATTACCTTAAGCGAGATTCATCTTCTTTTTCCGCCAAGGCAAATACAGCTGCGTCCAATGGCTCGGTGGCTGTGGACCAGGCCAAGTCCATCTCCAACAGGCTGTGACTCCATTTTTGAGCGATCAACTCCAAACCAGAGCCGGTAAATCGAGTCACATAACACCCTACAAGAGCAATAAATAAACAAAAAATGATAATAAAAATTAAAAAAAAAACGAACCACTCAGAAAGAGATGTTCCAGATCCCATGCGGGGACGCGCACCAAGCTCGAGTCCGATATTCGGGTGCACCCTCGCACGTCCAACAATCGCAGTTTGTGACTACTTTTCAGTATTCGTTCGATGGACGTGTCGTCCATCTGCGTACAATCGTTGCTGGTCGCCACCGAGAGCTCTTCGAGCATCGGAAACCCGGGTGACTCGACCTGTTCCTTGACCGACGCCGTCGACAACACAATGTGTGTGTTAGTGATTCGTAACACTCGCAACTTACCACATCCTTTTTGTAACTTTTCAATATGTAACGTAGCGGTCGTATGCGACATGGTTTGAATATTCGATAAATCGAGCAATTGTAAATTTGGACAATGACTCTAAAAAAAAAAAAAAAAAAAAAACAAAATAAACGAATCAAACTTCAAAAATTCAAATCTTACCGAGATTGCGGCAACAATTTGTGGAACACCCGCTAATCTATTATTAGCCAACAACAAATGCGTTAATCTCTCTCCCATATCATCAGCAAGTTGCGTTAATGATTGAGACGCCACTGCACATTTCGTTATCGTTTTTTCAGCCTAAAAAAAATACCAAAAAAAAAATTGATCAAACTTGTCACTAAAAATAAATTATATCATTACATTGATCCCCGACAAATCTAAACGTTGTAACTTGGAACATTTTGTCGTTATATATTTCAAGTGGTCCATATTAAGACATGTCCATCCGCTTATATTGAGGCCACGTAACTCTGTACATTTTGTACTTAAATATTCAATAATCAGTGATATGTTGCTCACTTTCCAACTACCTAAAAATTAAAAACGAATAAATTATTAACGACGAGATGTTAAGTTGATATAATTCAGTTGCATACTCAAGTTCAATTCCTGACAATGCATAAGTCGATTTTCAATGAGCCAACGTAATCTCTCGTCGTTTCGGAATCGCTCTTTATGCCAGACGCTGAGATCAATTGTGTGCCATAGAGACGAAGTGAGTGATACGGAACGCCACAAACGACACACTTTCGATAATCTAAAAAAAATAACAAGTATCAATCCTGGATTAAGACTTATAAACTTAAAATATTAGATTTATAAAATCATGTGCATGGGTATACCAAAATAATTTAAGTATTAAAAGTCAATGCTCTTAACTTTTGTAAAAATCTCGTATTCTATGCTTTTCAGAACATTTTGGATTATTTGCGAAGTTGTAAAGCAGAAAATTTACTACAAGTTTGATTTTAATCAAATATTTATACAGTTAACCGTTTTTGAGATAAAACGCAATATATGATAAAAGTTTAGCCGCATGTTGAGAGAGCCAGAACGCACAGATACACGTGCTGCCCCCTACTCCGACTCCAAAATTTGGAACTATTCCTTAGTCGCTCGTTTGTACTTTTCTTTACTGTTCTACAATCAGAACGACTAAAGCACGAAAGTCTCGACCGTTTCTCTATGGCTTCATTCGTTCCGAGTGTAGAACAGTAGAGAAAAGTGCAAACGAGTGACTAAGGAATAGTTTCAAATTTTAGAATCGGAGTGGGGGGCAGCACGTGTATCTGTGCGTTCTGGCTCTCTCAACTTTCTCTCTAATTATTTACATAATAGAACCAGTGCATATATTCCGTAAGACATGTCACTTGGCAAGTGAGACGACAGTTCGAATTTGTATTCTATAAGCTAAGTTATGCTTTTTTAAGGTTACCTTAAGGGAATGGTTCAACTTCAAAATCATATTCTTCGTATACTTGCAAGTATAAGAATGCTTAAGGTTGTTTGTTACCTTATTAATGTAGGTAAACATCCGTAGTCGTTGCAAACGATTTGAAAGATTTTTAGTAGAATTTCGGCTGGCATTCGCGTACCCCACTCGCCACGGGGACTTGTGTCGTCATTGGTCTCGTTATCGGCATCAATGGTCGACGACAGGGACGACGGACCGGCAGACTTTGACACAGCCTCAATGGACGTAACCTTAGTACGAGATTTCAAGCTAGGCCGTTTTTTCTTTCCGGTGCTTTCACACTCGGACCCATCCGACTCGGACGTTCGATTTTTTTGTTTTCGACGTTTGCGGGACTTCTTATTCGATGTGGCCTATGACAAATAAACATTTCAACAACAATTCGAGTTGCTATAAAATTATTTTAGCTCAAAGATATCGTTGCAAAACTGTATAAGATATCTAGAAAACCAGTGGTAATATTATAAAATCATAGCAAACTCTGAATCTAACTATTGCATATCAACTATTGCATTCTTCATCTATACGATTCGTATTGGCCGCTATGTAATTTTGTTTGCCTAACCCTCTTCATTATGGCAGCTTTAGAAAATAATTTTATACTCAAATATTGACAGGATTAAGCAAGAAAATGAAAAAAAAATTGCTTTGCATGCCTACTAAATTAAGCTTTAACTTTTTGTAAAAGAATTTTGATTTTACCAAAATTTTTCTAGATACCAATACAATAAGTTTGACGACGTCTTTCAATAAAAATGAAATATCTCACAGAGCTTTTTAATTTTTCTGGTAAATGTAGTTTGATTTTAAATATAAAGTTTTCAAGTCTTACTTGAGGGACGAGATTTGCCTTTTTGATGCAAAGTTTAATTCCATTTTTATCGCCGCTGATTTGGCTATGGTACGTGGTAACGAGACCTTTTTGTTTGGATGGTCGTCCTCGACTTGTGTTATTATTTAAACGTTTCTTGGTACCTAAAATTTGTTCAAATTAACATTTAATTTTTGACATTGTTAAGTGAATGTTTACTTTTGTTGTTTGAACCCGAGTCAGATTTACGTCTGTCAACTTTGGGACTGCTGCCTGATTTGGGACTGACCGAGGCAAGTCGTGGACTTTTCGACGGCGATGCCATCTCCGAGGGCTTATGAAATTGTGCACTTTCCTCACTGTCGCTTTCATGTTTATCGGATGGTGAAAACAACGAGACACCATGATCGTCGACCACATGCGGTGTTAGTGTCGACGTGGACGACGAAGGTGTCGCATTCCGTGGGCGTCGCACTTCATTTTCGTCGAGATGGTGCGGAAACACGGCCAGCTCGCCATTGTTACGACTGTTCTCACTTAGATAATTGGCAAATTGAGCTTCGTACGAGGAGCCGTTCACCTCGCCACTGCTACTTCGCGGTGGTGTTTCATTCTCGGACAACGACGGACTGTTATATGACACGGACGAATTTTCCGAATAGTTATTCGGCGACACAAAATTGTCTTTCAACACCGACTCACAATCAGTTGACATCGGCTCGGCCATGATTTCATTCACGGGTTCAACTCACCGAGTATGTCATATATAGTTTCGATGGCCGTGGCCAGCCATTGCTGTCGTGGATGTAAACGTAAATTTTCAACAACAACCAACACAAATCATTTGATAATATGCCCGAGCACACGACCAAGCTTCCAACGACCACAAGAAAATCGATTCGGTGTGGATTTTAAATTTACCGCGTCATCATCTGTGTCTCGCTCGTAAACAATCAATTTTGACAGATAGCATTTAAACGTCAAAGAATTGGGGAAAATTAATGGGAAAGCTGGTGCACGGCTAGGATTCGTACCGAATTCGGTTGCAAGCGGCCCGCGGCCCGGCGACAAATCAATCGCGGCCAATGCCAAAATGTGGATGTGAAAATGTATTATAGGTCACTAAACACGATGAAAATATACAAGACGTCGTCGTGATGGTCCGTTTGGGTTGGTTCATTTTATTATTAAGCGACCACGTTACGAGCACGCACCAAATCGTTACGATTTTCAACCAGCCATCACATACCGGACACAAACCGTTCAACGAGGGAATTTTTTATCACAAAAACAAGCACTAAAATCAAAAAATTTGGCTTAATTTTCAAGAGTTTTTAGTGTTGTTGACCTTGTTGTTACCAAGATGCCGTCTAGTCGTTGTCTCTATCGGCAGATAGCACCACAATCGGATGCATCTTCTTTTATATTCCCATACGTTCTTGTCTACGTACATTCCCTATCAGAACACATTCCCTTTCTATTTTTCTAAACTAAAAGCACCACATTTCCAATTAAAAATTGCAACTACAGCACCTATAAAATCAATGAAAAGCTTTCGAAAAATATTTTCAGTCAATCAATCCATTTAAGTCTAAATAAAAACCAAGATAAACTTTAAGTAGAAAAAAATTTTCGTACTGAATGTACATTAATTTATATGGGACTTGATAAGATTGGACATCACAGAACTTTAAATAAAATTTTAATATGCTCATGTTTTTATTTAATTCCATCCTTGAAAATTTAAAATGAACCTTTTCTTTTTATTTTCAGGACATTCTAGCTCTACAATTAGAAGGACCTGTCTAATTTTTAAAATCTCATTTGTACTTCTATTATGGTATATGGGGAAATTTTCTTGGTCTTACATAGCGTCTATAAAAAAAAATTAAGGATAAGACATCGTTTTAATACATAACAGAGAGATGCACTTATTCTGTTGATTGAACAGGGCCAGTCATCTTGACAGAGGGGCCCGGATGGAAGGTTTCTTTTGGGCCCCAAAATAAAGTTGTCCTGAGTACTTTGAAACTACACTAAACGATCCTTGATTATGGAGTATAAATCATAACTCAAAAATATGAGACTTGATATAATTGGACATCATAAAACATAACATTTAAATGAAATTTTGCATGTCTGATTTTTTTTTAAATTTTACCTTTAAAAGTATAAAGAACCTGAAAGAACCCTTTTCTTAATTGATGGGTACTAGAAGATAAACTTGTCTACTTTTTAAGATCTACTTTGTATCATTTGAGCACTATAAATTTCCAAATGTCTTACACATCTGTGTAAGAAAAAAAAAAACAAATTCTGTAAAAAAAGTTATTATCGTAATAGTATACTAATTGTAAGAGTGCATTACACTATAAGCACTCACGATACTCTTAATTCTCTTAATGTTCATTTAGCTATTTGCTAGTTCTAAGAGAACCGTCTAAGCGTCGTAATTGCTTAGTGGAACGTGCCATAAAAAGATTTTGTTGTGTTCATTGACCATTGCCAATTATCTATACCTTCAAAAAAAAATTTAAGATGTTCTCTATCTTGACTAAAATTTAATTGGTTTTACACTATACGTTTTTGAGGTATTTCAAATAGTGGAACCTTGATACTTAGTATCCATTAGTATTCCTTACTTCTTATCAATTTAATTGTTGCCATTAGATCATTAATTAAATTATTAACTAAATATTGTAAATTTAAGGGGGTATTCTAGTCTAGGAATTTGAAAAAATCGAAAAAAATTTTTTTTTCATAATCCAATAATTTATATATTAAAAAATATCTCCCTAATGGATTTTTCAAAATTTAAATTATTTCCGAAGTTATAGCCATTTTAGTGTCGTGGCAACTAGACCGGTTGAGAATTAACGTAAAACTTTAAATGCGTTTTTCTCGAAACTACTTTTTTCGATGCGGTAGCCATAATATCTCAAGTTCTAATCAGCCGATTTACTTAAAATTTGGTATGAATATTCTTTAAATATCTCTCTATCCCATGAATCAACCAAAAATGAAAATTTGAAATTTGTAATATTTTTAAAAAATTCGACAAAGTTAAAAAATTAGTGAAAAAATCGATCTTTATTATTGAGTAGCCGCCATTTTATGCAAAAAAATTTTTTTTCAATTTTGCAGGTTCATGCGATAGAGACATTTCTACCTATCAAAAATCCATCATTGTTTTATTTTTCAAATGACCACAAGGGTAGAAATCATGGCGACGAGGACACGGCCTTTTTTTTTTCCCTCTCTACTCCAAATACGCATTTCTCAATGAAAAAAATTTTTTTTTTTTGAAATTTATTTTGTGTACTCTTTGAATATAAATAAACAAATGATAAAAATTTGATAGAAAAAATATCAAATGCTTTTTTTTATTGTTTATGATGGATGGACCCCCTTAAGATTTTTTACAGTGATTACAATTAAACCTCAACTTCTTGAAATTTTCCTTGATTTAATCATTTCTTCTGCTTTTCAAATGATGAAATATAAATGGTGATTAAAAACCAGTACTGTAACTAGGGGGGGTGCAAGTGGAGCCTTGAAGGCAGAGGACGCTGTAAACTTTGATGGGGTGCAAAATTGAGAGCAATTATAGAAGCTCGTATCGGGAGCCTATAAAAAGACCAAATACACACTGAAACCATGGGGCCATGTGGACTAAGCTCATAGCGGCAAATTTTTAGGGGTGGCAAAACGACAGCAACAATAAAGAAACCCTGGAATAAATAGAAAAAAATATTGCAAATTCAATGTCAACTAGAGAAATTAATGTTGGTTAAGGCATAAAGTGATTTTATTTTTTTTTTGTGTGGGGGCGGCAATTACCCCGGAGTATGAAGTAGGAAAATCTCTGTGTTAATGAAAGTAGCGATAGAACGTACTCATTTACTTATTATGCGACCAATTTAAGAAAGAAATTTTTTTTCAATTACCCTCTTCGTAACCAACTGCTTCACGACGACTATTTTGAAATCGTTTAGCCAGAATCTTTATTTTAAGGAATTCCGAATCATTCTTCTATAAACGATTTGTGTCCTTATATCTACAATCTATTCGATGATCTCTAATTGGTACTTCTAAAAGGTTCATAGGAGGCTTCTATGTTATCTTTAAGATCTCTTTTTGTCGAATAGGTAACTCGCCATATTTTTCTATAGAAAAATTTAGATACTCACGCTCAAGCAACAATTCCATCAGTTAAAATAATCAATTTAACATTTTTTTTAAGTCTTGTCCATATATTTTACAAAGTTTTGAACAATGCCAGCTCCTTCTATTTTCATGTTGTTAACGGACTTGAAGGAAATGGGAAAATCAAACATTCACATTAAACTTCTTCAAATTTTAACATTTTCTTTATTTTTTTTTTTCAATTTTTCGTTCATTTTGGCACATTTGCTCATTTTCTCTTAAAACATTGTTTTTTAGAAGCACAGTTGTCTAATCCTAAAAATAAAAAATAAAACGTTAATAAAAAATAAGTAAAAGGATGAGATTTATATATTTAGATTGACAGAAAAAAAAAAAGTTTTTCTGCAAAAATCTATTTTGGTTTGGTTTCCTCTGTAAGTATTTGTCTATATATATATTATTTATTATCTTATTTTGTTTTTTTTTTTTTTATTATTATTATTAATTATTATAACAACAATAAATATATTGCCAGTAAAAATTATAACAATTTTCTACTATTATATCTATTAAATTTTCTTGTTTATATAGTTTCGATATTTAATTTGAATATATTATGTTTATAGATTGTCTCTCTAAAAATGAGATGTAATAAGGAAAAATAAATGATATTATAAAAGCCACATTGTTCATTGAATGAACACAAATCGTCACACTTATAACACTTACGTAAGAAGTGTAGAGACGTTGTATGTTCACTGCGAAGGAACCAAAGCAAATTTTACAGTGGAAAAATCAAGCCAAAAAAAGGAACAAAAACGGAGACCCTTACCATAAGATCACCTTTGAGATTTGTTAATTGTCACATTTAACACACACATTTAACATTTTTAATACAATTTATATGAAAACATGCGTGAAGTGTTATATAGATTTATATGGAAACATTTTGCGTGTCTTTTTATTTTTTTTTTCCTAATTTCAAATATTTATTCAATGCCCATTTTTGGGACTGCTTATACTTTTAATTATCACATACAAAAATATTATCATTTAATTTGTTCCTGTTGATCAATTTTTGTATTTTTTTTTTATCGGGAATTTAAATATATATATATATATAAACAATCCAGCAATTTACGTCTATAAGTCTAAATTTGTGGTGTTTTCATTTGATGAATACAATGGTTCAAAGCGATTTTCTTTGTTTCTTCTTTACTTACGTCTGACCATAATATCAACTTTGCAACCAATCGATTCATTATTGCTTTACATATAAATAACGTTGCTCTATCAAATAAACTATACAAGGAAAAGACTACACAATTAATATTTCTAATACTTAAATTAAAAAGAGATTTAGAACGAAAAATTGGATGGTTTTGAGTCGAATTTGTCGTTTCATTAAATGGGAAAATAGCACTTTTAAAGAATTTGAAGATTGACACTAAGGAGTTGTAAAGGTCTTGTACAATATGTCTAATTTAATAATTCAAAGGATTTCTGTGTATGTTATACGTAAATAAATTTTTCAATATGTTTAGTCTTTAGATATATTTCAAGTTTACTTATAAATGTTATAATAAAATATGGCATAGACCCCATTTAGTGAATTGGACATGTTCGAGTCAAAGAACTATAACAGTTTCAACCATATAACGAAATAGTATTGTGCAATCGAATACAATTAAACGACGCTTCCGATATAGACACAGTAAGTTCAATCGTTAAAGGAAACACTTAAAATGTATTGAGATTGTACAATACAGTCGCAATATAGGCCAGTCAAAATGATGTATCTTTGATTTTTTAGTAAGTTGTTTGGACCCATTAGGACTCAAGTTTGTAACTTTCAATTTGTTGTGGAAAGATTTTTATACAGGAAAAACTGTGAAATTTTTGAACTAGTTTCAGATTCTGCTCGATCTAAACCATGCATTTTTCTTCGAAAGTTCTTCTATACGTTTTTAAGAGCTTTAAGTTTGTTACAAATTAAGCCCACCCGGAGCTCGACAGGTCAATGGGTTACCGAGCTACGGCACTTTAAAAATAGGCCAGTTTTTTCAAAAATTGAAAATTTTAGTTTTAGATTTTAGGATCGAAGTTGCGTCGAAACCATTGATCTTGAACTTGTTGAATAGAATTTGTAGGCAATTTAATTAGCTTTAAGTTGAGTGCAGGGCGGGGTCTGTAAGCCTCGTAGTTCTCTCAAAAGCTTAAAAAAACCCACATAAGGTTAAATCGCATTCTCCCAGAAATGTACCTACCCCAACAACTTTTTGTCGCATGAAGTAATTTTTAAACATGTATGATCTTGGCTGGACTCTTCCACATTGCCAGTCAGCAAAATCCTACCCTCGCAGAGGCCTTGAAACTCCTTTCTTTAAAATGCAAGAAGTGATGCAGAGGTACCTGCACTAGCCTGAAAGCAGGGCTTAGATGTTCTACCTGCTCTGGAAAAATGTGCAAGAATGCTTCCCTTATCATCACTGAAGAGGACGACGACGATAATCCTCAAAACAGCCCTGACAATCCACCAATACTGGAGTAGCCACCCAAATGTGATTTTACTTTATATGGGTTCTCTAAGATTTTAAGGTGAACTACGAATTAATAAGTCCTGCTCGTAGAATCAATGGATGAAAAATGGCCCTATTTTGTCACTGCTTGCAAATAGCGCCAGTAATACTAGTTGAAAACGAGTTGAACGAAGACTTTTATGAAGGCGAAGGTTAGAAATAAATTTTTGTCAAAATTATTTTCGTTACCTGAGGTACATCCTAGTGTCAAGTAACCCAACATTATTAATTCTTTTAAATTTTTAGCGAGCCTAAAACTTTATAAATAATCTACTAACACGATTTTTATATAATAAGTATAATAACTCTAAGTATTTGAGACGTTTAATGTGACAGGGGGCTGTTTGAGACGTGTATGACTTTTCAACTAGACTGCCAGCGCCACCCAAAGGTACTAAAACTTTCGATCCAACCGATCACTTTCTTTAGTCTTTCTCGTATTTAGGGGATAGGGGGCTGCAAAGGAGGTTTAAAACTAAAATTTTTAAAACAACTGGCCTATCTTCAAAGTGCCGTAACTCGGTAACCCATTGACGTGCAGAGCTCCGGTTAGGCTTAATTTGTAAAAAATTTCATGCTTTTAAGAAACGTACAGAATTGCTTTCGAAGCAAAATGCATGGATTAGGAGATATCGAACAGAATCTGAAACAAGTTCAAAACTTTCCCGGTTTTTCCTGTATAAAATTTTCTCTGCAACTTTTTGAGAGTTGCAAAGTTGAGAATACATAACCTTAACGTGTCCAAACAACATACTAAAAAATCAGAAATATATCATGTTTTGCTTATAAAGCAATTTTTAACTGGCATGCAACCTGTAAAATTTAGATTGAAGACTTTCTACTAGGACTTATATCAATATAACAATTTGGCCAAAGCGGTGACTTACGCTTTAAAAAACGTTACTTAATTTATTAAAATTGGTTTTGATGAAAGTTTCAATGTAGAAAACCTGTAAAATTAATCTAGGTCTCATAAAAAAGTTTATGAAACTTTTCTTACATGATATAAGGGAGGAATTTCATCGTACAACATCCAATTTGAGAACCCGATGAAATCACTCGCTGTCAAAAT
This sequence comes from Sisyra nigra, assembly GCA_958496155.1. Lineage (NCBI taxonomy): Eukaryota > Metazoa > Arthropoda > Insecta > Neuroptera > Sisyridae > Sisyra > Sisyra nigra. The sequence continues at coordinate 3,444,946 of OY292313.1, read as the reverse complement.
ACATCTTTCGATTTATATTTTACACATTTTTTTTTTAAAATATATGTACATAATTTTGTTCTACTAAGCGTGAAACGTTTTATATACTTTTCATATAAATAAATTTTATTTAAATTTTTCAACAAACCTCTGAGAAGCTTTTTCATGCTTAACGGTTAAATAAATATAGACTAATCTCTTCTATGCGGTCTTCAAAAATATATATATATTGAATTTTCCTTTTTTCACTGCACAGCGTTGTCACTTAAATCAAGACGTTATTAATCTTAAAAGAGCTACGATTTACGATGTCATTTGGTCAATTAACTTGCCGATTGGCTATTAATTTTGCTGTCCAAGTTCCATTAAAAGTTTTTTTTGGAGACTTGTTTAGTATAACTCACTTTTAACATTAAGGCAATTTATATTTGGGAATGACCACGTTTTGTAATTCGGAATGTTTAATCGGTCTTTTCCTCGAGTTTACTGGTGTCAGTGTCGGGCATTATGACACATATGAAATGTTTGCCGGAGGACGCGTCCCGTGGGTAAACAGTGACCGGGGCGAATTTGTCGCTGGTACCTTCGACATAAGCCGATAATTTCTGATAGATATCAGGGAAATGGCGTTTGAGATTAACGCCTCGTTGTCGCAGTTGACGTTGAATATGGGCAAAACTAATTTCTCGCGATCGTTGCACGGATTGATCCTCGTTCGGTAGGGACGATGTTAAAATTAACGTTTCCGGACTGTCCATATCCTGCGGTGATTTGGCTCGAACGATTGACTCGCACGTCTCCCGTTTGCTGAGACGTAATTTGGCACAGCGTGACACCAATTGACGTTCCCACTTAATAGTCCCGGTTGTTGGTACCTCGGAGACCACACACACGGATATGTACAGAACAAGTCGCGTTTCCGGATTGTAACTTTTACATATTTTTACCAGTTCAGAGAATAGTTCCGGTCCCATTTCGGATGGTAGCAGATCGGGCCAACGGATATACGTAGGCTCTGTAAGTTCAGCAAGGCCATTAGCCAGGAAACGTTCAGCAGCCTCGGGACTTGGAAAGAAACATTTTACAACCCCCGGCCCTTGAGAGAGGAAACCACGACGTGCCACCCGAGATATCGTCTGTAATGTGTCACTATCATCTTTGGCTTTAGCAAGAATTTGGCGACATAGAGAACTGGCACGGGAATGTAAACACGTTTTTCGATGCTTTTCCCAGTGGGTACGACGACATTCACGCGAACAATACGTATAATTACAATTGTGACAATTTTTGAAAGTTTTTGACGCTTCTTCAACGCTTGCTTCTTTGTTACATTTCGAGTATCGACACCGAATCACTGTTAATGTGATCCCGTCAGTGTTTTGAGTTTCGGAATTCGCGTCGATATCCTGAGGGGTTGCCACTGGGGTTGCATGAAAACTAACTCGACGCACTTCCAAGGCATTTTTAATATCTAATCCGCCACTTCCTGTGCTTCTTCGTCGAACAATCTCATCGTTACTATATCGATTCTCGGTCTGCAACAAATTCCTCCGGATCCTCCCCAAACTTAAACGGCCTGGACTACTAGCTAATCCCGTCTCTGCAAAAGAAAAAAAAACAACCTAATCAGAATAAAACAATTAAAACAACGAACAAAACATATCAAAGAGCAAATAAATGACCCAATTAAACGTCCGTCAACAGAGTGATAGAATTTTGTGTGCAATGTACATGGGAAGAGATGTGGTGATGATATATTTGAGAGAACACAGGCACTTAGTCCTTAAAATTTTTTTTTTTTTTTGGTACTGGGGCCTGCTGCAAACGAAACTTACATATGTCTCCTACCTTGGAGACTGGGCGAGGGGGCGCGGGTCGACGGCGGCAAGCCCAAAAGTGAGTCGAGCACGTCTTCGAGGGTCGTCGAGCCGGGCGACGGCCGTGTCGTGATCAAATTCAACGTGCTTACGACGCCGTCGTCAAATTTACTACTTGACGAAGAAAAGTCTGCAAAAGATTTACAAAAAAAATCCTATTAAAACAACCACCAAACAGAAAAAAAATCCAAACAAAATCAAGCCAATAAAAATTAAAAAAATGCACAAGCCATAGTCCATCAATCCATACCATGCGATGCATGCAAAAATAAATCTTGACTTACCCAAAAATAAATTAACTAAAATGCAAAATTAAAATCCCAATTTTCACTATTTGTGATGAATGTTGTGATTTTTTTGGGGCGAAAAATAATGGATAAAAAAATGCTATAGAAAAAGAAGGCGGCTTTGGATGGTTTTTAAAAGTGATTGGTCAACTAATTAAATATATATAAGAATCAATTCAATAGAGTAGGCTATGAAGAGTTTTTATAATTGATTGGTCAAACCAAAACAATGGTGAATGGTAATATAGGATAAGACATCTTTAAGCCTAGTACTCGCAAGTAGATATGTCTATAGACGAACTTCCGTCTAGGGCCTGTTTCGAGAAAAAAAATCGCAGGTCTAACGTATCCAGATCGGAATGGGAGACTTTAAGAGACAGCATCCAATGTTAGACATGTTTTGACAGTGTAGACGTTACTATTGTTTAGACCAGTGGTTCTCAATCTTTATTTGGTACGAGACTTTTGTACAATGTATAAAATTTCGTGGAACTCAACGATAAAAAATTATATATAATATATATAATTATCATTTTTTATGCTTATCACACATTTTAGTGTCCTCCACATACGTGGGAGCTTACAATATTTCTTCGGTAAAATTAATTTGCTGTTTATACACTGCATTATTCTTTGAAAATTTGCTTGAATATCAGGCAACTGAATTATCATATCTGGTGCAGTGCCAGTGAGTATGCGAATGCATTTGCGGTTTAAGGTTTCAGCGTTGGGGATGTGGAACCCTAAAATTTCTTGGTGGGACCCACTTTGGGAATTTCTGGTTTAGACCAGTGGCTCTTAAACTGGGTTCGATCAAACCTCAGGGGTTAGGTGACTCAATCACAGGGGTTCGGCGGACGTCAAGATACATACCCGACTCAAACAAGGTATATGGAAATCGAAGCAGGACGTTTTGGCGCCATTGAACCACTGATGTTTTAAATGGGAAACCGGCAGTTGACACAAAAAAAAAACCACCCCACATAGTCATAGTTCTCATATGAGGTCTCTTAAGACCATGGTACAATGGAGCGAAACCCCCTACGGAAAAACGTCCTGCGCCAAAATGTCACGTACCGTATGGATATATACCCGTGTTTTGAATTTGAAAATATCATATTTTATTTTTACAAGAAGGGTTCGGTGAATGTGCATGTAAAATTGATGGGGCTCAGTTGTACCTTCAAAAAGGTTAAGAACCACTGGTATAGACTCTAGGGTCAAGCCGTGGCTAGCTCCGTTTATTTTATTTTGTCCTCCAAGGTAGACTGCGAAATTCACATCGCAGTGTGGACGCTAAACGAAACTAAGAACAGTATCTCTAGACGGTCTATAAACCGTGTCTATAGACCATCTCTAGACAAATCGCCCAACATCTCTACTAGTGAGTACTAGGCTTTAGACTCAATTGTCACCATATTACATATTCACTGTATTAAAGAGATTACAATGTCATAGCCCGAGGGTTCAATACCTTCTGGCTTAAAATGGAATCATATAACCAATCTTTAGATATTAGATCTGGAAGTCGCAAAGAACTTTTTGTTCTTTGCGACTTCATTATTTCTTTTATATATATTAACATTTCTTGCATCTAATTATAATAATTAGGAAAGTTGATGCAGTTATAGTGTGATAGAATTGTTGGTAGTTACTATAGAATTAACAACTGGAAATCAAGTCACCTCTGGTCTACCATTGACAAAATACTTTGGTCTCTCGACCAATCAAATTGATCAATAACATTTCAAAGCTCTCTGCGATCCTTCATTTACTATAACATTTCCCACCGTCCATTGTCTTTCACACTTTTGCCTACACACAAAAAGAAAATAAAAAAGTGACGAAACAAAAAAAAAATAAAATAAAAACAAAACTATACGTGTATGTGATTTTTTTAAATAATCAAGTGATTTTATTGGAGATATCACCCAGTTTTTTCATCTTTTTAAAATATTTAATAATAATATTTTTGTTTATATAAACATGCATAAAAATAAAATACAACTAATTCAATAAGATTAAGAGAAAAAAATCAAATAAAAATAAATCGAAAACGGTTTGTCTCTCAGTTTTCGTAGTGAAAAAATTCGTCTAATAAATACAAATAATGTAGCAAATACAAATAGAAAAATCTATGCATAATATTAAAAATTTCCTTTTTATAAAATTACTAAGACGTTATTCGATAATATATTATTATATAATAAAAGTATATAAATTTGATTTTTAATATAGTCTATACATAATATATACATAATAACAGCACATTATATTTGCTCGTTTTTTTTTTCTGTCTATCTATTTTTTTTTTTTTTTTTTTGTAAAATTTACGCTCTGGACCATTTGTATTTCGAGATGATTAATTAAAAAATAAAAAATTTTTAAAAATAGCAAACCTAATGTTTTTCTCACGCCGTCCATAATTTACACAAAGGATAAACCATGGGGTGAACACCACATTCAGGTTGACCCCGGTAAGGATTGAATGAAAGGATACACAGGGATGAAACATATTGAGACAATGTCAAAATTTGGCGTCATGGAACAGGATCATGAATAAAGGAAGCTGAAGAAGAAAAACTCAAATTAATTTCATATGAAATATATGACCCCCAAATGGGAGGGGGGTCACATAAAAATTTTAATTAAAAATTTGCACAAACCCTTTGCTTCAATTTTTCAATCTCAAAATATCAAATTTTCCTGGTTTCCAGAACGACTTCTTTTAATCTATTAAATGATGAATTTTTGACATTTTCTTGACTGAAATTTAACATGGTTTAGGATCAGTGAATTACTTTTTAACCCAAAAAAATCAATCAATTTATAAATATCAAGATTTCCTTAGGTTAGATGTTCCATATGAAAAATCGTACAACTGATGCGCAATATACACGAAGTTGTCAACTGTATATGGAGCAGAGCTTGTACCTGTAGTGTTTTACTTTCATCTCGAACAGCGACGAAATTCATCATTAACAATAAGAAAAGGTTGGGAGGGCCAGATTGCACGAATACACGTGCTGCCCCCTACTCCGACTGAGAAATTTGGAACTATTCCTAAGTCACTTGTTTGCACTTTTCTCCACTGTTCTACACTCGGAACGCCTACACCGTTTTTCTACGGCTTTAGTCGTTTCGAGTGTAATACAGTGGAAAAAAAGTGCAAACGAAATTGTTCCAAATTTCGTAGTCGAAGTAGGGGGCAGCACGTGTATTCGTGCGATCTGGCTCTCTCAACTTTCTCTCCGTCATTTACTTGTAACAATTTTCTTAAGTAATTTCATTTGTAAAACATAAAATAAATGCATCATTGTGTTAATTTAAAACAACTAAAACAGGTAAATTATTTCCCTCTTTCTCGAATCGACGTAAAACGAGCAAATTTCAAAGTACTCGACTCGAATATTCGAATTAACATAGAAAAATATTTTTTTAAAATTATTATTTATAAATCCTTTGGTCCGTCGTTCGTTCATTTTTTTTTTTTCTAAGAAGGTGAGTTTTATAACTCACCATTATTGACACTCGTTTTCGATTTAAGATCAAGATGTAGGGAGGTGGGCGTCGATGTCGCCGTGATCGAGTTGTTGTTGTTGGCGACGGTGCGAATTGTTTCCGACGAGGAGTCAGTCGCGATTCCGACAGGTGTATGAGGTGAGTCCAACGGCCGCGTGCCCACAAAAGAACTTTCCAACCAGCAAAACTTTTGACTTCCCCGTGCCGGACTTACAGATCTTTGACTCGTGTTGTCATAGTCACCATGATGGTCGTTGTCTTCAGGTCTCAACCCACTCACATAGTGTACAATCGCCGAGGTGACTTCTTTGATCGAGCTTTGTATTTCGGTGTTTGGTTGAATGGTGGACGATGGTGGCGGTAGGAGACTGGTTGCGAGTCGTTCAGCGGGTGTTCGAGGTCGAGCCAGACGCTCCTGCGACCGCCATCCCAGATATGGTTGTCGATAATTAAAACTACTTCGAGTCGAGCTGCACGGCGACGTCAAACCTCCATTCACATTCATCACAATCGGTTGTCGATAGTTGAAACTGCTTCGAGTCGAATTGCATGGTGACGATGCTGTCGAGTTTAATTTCGACGTCGACCATCGACTAAATCCCGTACCACCCCCATAATTCGTTCCGGTGCTGATCTGTGATGAGGGGCTTAGAAGAATTGGCGATTGTCGTGATCCGAGTGAACTACACGACGTTGTTTTGCCCGATAAACCGGACCATTTGGTCGGATCGCGCGTCTTCTTCAACAGGAATCCTTCACGTGGCACGTGCGATTGCTTAAACCATTCGGGAACGTTCAGCTTTTGTAACGAGCGCTGCACCCGCAGCTGATGTTCCGACATGACTCGTTCGCCCAGTCCTTTTTGTAACTCGTTTTCAGGAGGCTACAAAAATGAAAAAAAAAATCACAAATTAATCAACCATTTTATTAACTTAGCGGTAACCTTAAAATATAATAGAACTGTGATAATTTCACTTAGACTGATAATAGAGTATGTGCGATAATACCTTGACTAATTATGATATTATAAACTTAATTCCATTAGTGAAACTGAAGGTTTTTTATCAATTATCTGAGATAACAATTCATTCGCATGCCACCATTAATTGCTCACTTTGAAATTTAACTAAAAAGGAAAATAAATACACCGTCAGAAGTCGACTGTTTAATGATAGAGGCATTTTTGAAATTCCATTGTGTAAACGTTAGATTAAAAAAAAAAAAAAAAAATTCTCGACTGTTTATTTATACTATTTCAAGTATTGTTTATTGTCTTTCGTGGAAAATTTGCACGGAAAATTGGCCTCGACACAGAACAGAACTGATTATAAAATCGTTGATCAACAATCATTGTAATAATAATAAATTTAAATAAACTTAGAATTGGGGCTTAAAAAATAAACTTTTATGTATTAGTAAGCAAGTAAATAAACGAAATCTTACGTAAATCAAATGAAATGTAACAATGAAACAAAAAGCACACATAACCAGTGCTGGATTTACCTATTAGCTAAACAAGCTATCGCTTAGAAGCCCCACTTTCTGGGGACCCCAAACAAAAATTATCCGGTTGACCCATCGTCCTATTATTTGTACCAATTATTATTTAAGTGCAAATTTAATTAAATGTCTTCCATTTTATTACTTTTAAATGCATGTTTATAGTTATATTAAATTTACCAGCAGTTTGCAAGATGTCAACCAGAAGTTATAAAAGTGGAGTTTAAAAGAGGAAAAAGAAGCAGAGATCTGAAGAAGAGCTTGGCAAGTGAACAAAATTAGAAAATTTCTTAACTAACAATAAGATTGATAAGGGGCCTGACGAACCAAAAGCCTCTACGACAGTCACGGGATCATTCATTCTATTCCTGATACCGAACCTGGCACATCTAGTTGTAAAAAATCTACTTCAACAATTGAAATATTAAGATTTATATCTAAGCCAGAGACTGGTACAAATACAGAAGATTCAGCCGCAAAAAACCAGCAGAATAATGCTGGGCTAAGGAATAGAATGTTAGCACTTAAATGGCTCATTTAAAAAAAAAAACTAAAGAAGCTTTATTCAAAACTCTGGAGACCATAGAACAAATATTTGTCACTGACATAGAATATCTGGACTTATAAAGGGCCTCCTATCTCAATTAGCTTGGGGCCTTATCAAGTGTAAATCCGGCCCTGCTCAATTAGATACTATAAAGTTGTTCATAATAAAACTAATAATACAAGGTTTTCATATAAAAAATTAAGACCTTGGAAGCCTCAAGGACCTAACATGAACTTCTAGTCGTTTCATTGATTGTTTTTTTAAGCGTTTCTTCAAGCTCTTCTTTATCTTCTGAAACTTTATAACGAGATAATACCTTGGAAAAAAATAACTAAAAAATTGGGACCAAGGAGTAAAAAAAATGTTTTTCAAGATTCTTAAAGCTGGATATGTTGGGTATTCTTTAGAGATTGGCTTCTGAAATATACAGCCTCGGACATATTTAAATGAGACATTTGACTATTCTCTTTTTAACATTTGCAAGTGTTTCAAGTTCAGGTGCATAGATAAGCCAATTTGTAATTATGACCTGTGTATGTTAAGAAGATCTCAAGAGATAAAGAGCTTCAACCCTCTACCTTTGAGGGGATGAAAACCGGTATTTTTAATATTTATTAAGCCAAAAAGCCGCAGATATCTGTTGTTGATTCAGCAAAAATTCACAAGGTAAATATTCTAAATTGTTTAAATTAATTTAATCCAATAAAGTTCTTCATATAATTCCTCAACAATCCACCTCCTCTAACTAGTGAATCGACAAAGGTGGCTTATAAATATGTTCGCGGTTGTATATTCAATGATTATCATCGATAATTTTTTAAAAGAAGGATTTTCAAATTATTCGATTATATATTCAAATATCTGCTGCGAGGCGCGTCACAGTACTTTCTTTTACTTTCATTTATAAAACTCACTGTTGGTTAAATGAACAATAAGCACTGTATAACTATAGAAAACTGAACTACATATATGCATACAGTATCCATGTAAAAAATACGAACTCTCACCCTTAACTCCAAAACCTTCCTTATTTGAATTTTCCCAGGAAAAATATTCAAATAAAAGTTGTAAGCATCAATGCGTCTAAGAACTATAGAAAGTTTAAAGAAAATTGTTAGAGTCCTTTTCGAGAAAAATTGAAAAAGCTCAAAAACTCCTAGAATAAAGTGGAGCTTTCGGTTAACCGATTTCCACTAAAAGCTTCTCGGTACAACTAGATATAAAATGAAGGCAAAATTTCCAAGTTTGGTGAATTTCGGATAAAGCTTTCGATACGATATGGCTGTCACAAACACACGTGTTACTAAAACCACTTTTTTGGACTCAGGGGACCTCAAAACATGTATTTCCGGTGAAAACTCTAACTCGAAAAATTCGACCCGATTACAATACTTCCTTTACTATATAGTAGTAAAATAAAGTAAAGTTGGAGTTACTTATTCAGAGATTGGAAATTTACATCGATCTATTTTCCGAAGGCGTCAAATTGATGCCCAGAAGAACAATTGGAAATTTTCTAAGTAAATATGGGATAAATAAGAAGTAGTATATAATAATGTGCATCTTTAATGGAAAATAACTTAAAATCGAATCAAGATAAGTAGTTCTGGAATAATCACCAGGGCTTATAACACACTAACACCCTGATTTTTTGTTCTTCGGGACGTTAATAGGAGTCCCACAAGTGTTCACTCTATGCTTCGCTAATCTGTTACTTGAAGACTGCAGCATCTCGGAAAGACGGACATAACGCCTAGCGAGATAGCAATGGCAGCCCCTAGGCAGGTGCTGGCTTACTTTAAAAACCTGACGCTCCCCTAGTTAACACAGAGGGTAACATCCTAATAGACCTCATTGATCGCGGTGATAAATGGAAGGTATACTAAACAAACTCCTACCCTTAACACCAGAACCCTCCTTATTTAAATTTAAAGAAAATCGTTGGAGCTGTTTTCGAGAAAAAGTCCAAAATAAAGCCTAAAAGCCCCTTCCTAGAATATTAAACCTAAAAAAATCCGTAAAACAAAAAAAAATCTGCTATTTAAATATGAAATTTTGCCATCACATAGAACAGGATTCGGCAACATTTGGTTGTAAAAGAGCCAAATATTTGCCCCCTTCCCGTTGTGCTCTCTTGTGAACATTTAAAAAAAATCGACGTACGAACTACCAAGGAAAATTACCACCAAATTCTACCCCAAAAATAAATCTCCTATTGGTACAATCCCCGAAATGTTAACTTTAGACAGAGAGAAGACTGAGAGAGCCAGATCGCATGAATACACGTGCTGCCATCTACTCCGAGTAGGAGTGTTTGGAACTATTCCTTAGTCAGTTTGTGTTCCTTTCTCCACCGGTCTACACTCGGAACGTCTAAAGCCATAGAGAAGGTTCTTTCTGTCAAAACATACTCGGAACGCTTTTCTTCTCTCTCATGAGCATAGATAAGTCGTAAGCTATCGCAAAATAAGTAGAGCTATAATCCTCAACTGAAATACATTTAATGTAGAAAGAAAGCAATATTTTATCTCTATAGTTTCAACACAGAATAAATTTATTGTTGCAGAAGTCTCGAAAAAATAACGAAATAATAGAATCAAATATAATATTGCTTTCTTTCTTCATTAAATGTATTTCAGTTCAGAGTTATGCTCATGAGAGAGAAGAAAAGCGTTCCGAGTATGTTTTGACCAGCCCCCTACAACTCCATGTTACAAAAATGTGACCATTTTTACTCGATTTGCAGTCACTAATTGCCATTTAGTTGCCAACGAGTTGAACGAAGAAGACCACAAAGACTGACAAAGACCGTAGAATTTATGAAAGTCGGAGATTAGAAATAATTTTTTTTAAACGTCAGGCAAGTTATTAAAATGAAACTTTTTTAAATGTTTTCATTATTACTGTGATTATGAGAATAATTATGATAAGTATTTTTATATAATAATTATAATAACTCTGATAAGTTTAAGTGGTAGGGGGCTGTTTGAGACGTATGACTCTTATAACAACACAGATTTCTGTAGAAATCGGTCACGTTTTTTTAGCATTTCTCGTATCTAAGTGACAGGGGGCTGCTTTTGACAGACAGAACCTTCTCTATGGCTTTAGACGTTCCGAGTGTAGACCGGTGGAGAAAGGAACACAAACTGACTAAGGAATAGTTCCAAACACTCCTACTCGGAGTAGATGGCAGTACGTGTATTCATGCAATCTGGCTCTCTCAGTCTCCTCTCTGCTTTGGAATCCCCCAATTCAGGGAACTTCAATTCCGCGAATTGAGGCCGGCCTACATAGAGAAATGTCCTCGAAAATTCGAATATCTTGTTGGTTGTCGACCCATGACATAGAACATGGAAAAATTGATTACTTAAATTCTTAATAATACTTTTTGAATTTTTCTTTTATATTTCAAAATTATTCAAACAAATCGACCAGTTATTGGAACGCACGAAATTCCAACGGATAAAATCAATCTATTTTTGATTTGGACAAAAAATATGTTAAAATTGTCTTCCAGACACCGACAACAGGATGACGCGAAAACCGCCGCTCGAAATTCCGAAAATTAATGTTATATTTATAAACGCAAACCTCATCCATCAAACACATGCATATATCGTTACTTATATATACACAACGTGAAAATTCTCCTGTTTGGAATCGTTTCTCCACTATTTAATAAAAATAATTTTCTATTTATAAAGCGAAATCTCAACGTTCACATAATACACCGACCAAATAACGGAAGTTTCATTTAACGCTTGGCATTCGACAACGTTTTATGTGCCCGACAAAAAAAAAAGTTTCTAAGAAAAATATTTAGAATCACTCCTATACGTTGATAAGATAAGACATTTTCTATAGGTGTTTTTTTTTTTAAGTGGAAAACGGCCAAGGGTGAAAATGTATACAAGAGCTACTTAAATAATTTTCAGGAAAGGAAATCGAAAATTTATGCAAAGCATGCAAACCTTCGTTTCGTTATGTTGTTTCAATGTAGCAAATGTTTTAAATGGATGACACAACATTGGTAGGTACACCGATATGGGAATAAGAAGTAAATTCATTGACATAACGAGCCATCGAGTGTCGTTTTAATTCAGCCCCAAATAAGGCCACCACACATCATACTATATACACGCATACACCAACATTATTAATATTACTTACTTGCCTTTTGTCAATCGTTTAATGAATTCAAGAGCCATTAATTCTTATCATATACATAATACATTACCCCTTTCTGTCTCTACCTACTGTAATTTCGGAAATTGCAAGGCAATATATTAAAAACTAGCTGATACCTGTTATTATGTTAAGACATATTAAATTTACAGAGGAAAAACATTTAAAAATTTGAAAGGTAAAATATATTTAAAATAACCTAGGAAAAAACTTAGCGTAGAACATTTTTAACTATATGCCAAAAAATTGCTCCTTCAGAATCCGCTATTGCTCCAAGTGCATTAGTTAATCAATAATTAATTTTTCAAAAATTTGTAAATTCAAATTATAAATTGCTTTATAATCCAAAATAATCACTGTCTTTATTTTTTTGACGTGATAACGTCTTATAAATTGATGAACTACGACAACAAGTCTGAAAAATAAATATTATAAAAAAATGAAAAACCGACTTCAAAATATAATATAAAAATTCTTAAACAAGAAATGCACTAAAAAGTAACAAAATAATGGCGTATCCTTGCAGTATCTACAACTTACAAATTATTAGGATGATACAATGTTTCAACTATTGTTATTTTTGGAGTTGGTGTCAGCGAAGAAAATACGACTATATTAGTACTTAGCAAAAAACGATAATACCTTATGAAAATTATTTTTCAAATGAACTTTTAAACAATATACTCGAACTGTAACAATATCTAGCGACATTTAAACTACAAAATACCAATTACCAACTAAACCTTTTTACAATTTTTACAAATTACCATTAATATTTATTTTCTTGACTGACACCAACTCCAAAAATAACAATAGTTGTACATTGTATCATCCTAATAATTTGTAAGTTGTAGATACTGCAAGGATACGCCATTATTTTGTTACTTTTTAGTGCTTTTCTTGTTTAAGATTTTTTATTTATTTTGAAGTCGGTTTTAATTTTTTTTATAATATTTATTTATTTCTTGCGTTTTAATGATCTGGAGTTTGATAACTGATTTTATTTTCTTGAAAATGGTTAACCTTCCAAACGCGCAGCTCATATGAGGCAGCGCCGTTTAATATTAAAAGTTACTACATCATCCCTTTTTGCCCTTAAGGGTTGAAATTTTTTGCTTTTAAATGTAATAACAAAACTAAATGGATTACTCTCTCCAACAGAAAAAAAAATTATCAAAATTCGGTTAAATGTCACTCTTTCATCCCCTATTTTCATCCTTAAGGGGTGGATTTTTTTCTTCAAATTGAAATGTGAACAATTTAAAGATACGTTGTACGTAATAGAAACAAAATTATCAAAATCGGATTAGCCAGGGAAAATTTATAATATTATGTCATCTCCAATTTTTAACCCTTTATGAGTGGAGTTTTTTTTTATTAAAAATGGATAGGAGATTAATTTAAAGTTGTGTTCTACAAATAAAAAAAGAATTATCAAAATCCAGTTATCCAATAATAAGTTAATATTTCATCCCTTAGTTTTCAACCCTTTAGAAATGAAAGATTTTTCTCAAATTAAAATGGGACCACACGAGAAGCACTAGCTTTCAAATAAAAAAAGAATTATCGAAATCGAGCTATCCAATAAGAAGTTAGTATTTCATCCCTAAGAAGTGAACGATTTCCTTCAAATTAAAATGGGACCATTTGGGAAGCACCAGCTTTCAAATAAAAAAAGAATCATCAAAATCGCTTCACCCAGTCGGAAATGCTGAGGTAACAAACATAAAAAAAGAACAGTCGAATTGAGAACCTCCTCCTTTTTTTTAAGTTGGTTAAAAAGTTCAGCCATTTTGTCACGTTACCTGTACATTTGAACTTGTGAGTGCAAGCGAGAACGCGATACAAGTGATAGAGAGGCACGATATTATTGTTGAATCCTAGGCAACGTAGGGATGGGCAAATGTATAAAATATATCGTTATTTACAAGCAATATCGATAGATGCAGAGTAAAAAATATCGATACTTTGATATATCGATATTTTCATCTCAAAACGCGATTACTTGAAAAATTGTCAATAACTATAAGTGGAATAAATTATAATTATTATAAAATATAATAAGGCTCTTAAAAAAAATATCGAATTTGATATTTTGAAATAAATATCAACTATCGATAGTTGGTACCCTTACCTAAGACAACGTGTTTTGTGTTTTTTTTTTTACAATTTACTTAATAAGATTTAATTGATTTGTTCCTTCATAATTTTTAGTCTGATTTCATTTTGAAAAAATTGTTAATTTTCAATTAACCCCTTTGTATTATACAAAGTAATGATAATTCAGTGATAATAATTCAATTCATAAAAGTACGCAATTTTTCATCCGTGTTTTTTATGACGTTATCACGTAAAACTATCGTCCGTAAACCGACTTTACGGACAACCAATTTTTTTTTCCAAAAAATTATTCCTTAAATGCTCTTTTCCGATCCGCAATTGCTCCAGGTGTATAGTTAATTAGTAATTCAATTTTTAAATATTCATCTTCATAAGATCCAACGTCAGTTGATGACGTCACAGTAAAACAATACATGTATAAATAATAGTTACAAATAATTAATTGTTAAAAATGTTGCAAAAATTTGATCAATTTTTTGCGTAATGAAAAAAGCAGATAGAGAACTTTACCAAAAAATTCAATTAAAAATTATTTTGGGTTTTATAGCGATTTAATTCAAGCGTTTGAAAATTTTTATTATTAATTAACTATTCACGTGGAGCAATTGCGGATCCGGAAAGAGCATTTAAGAGGCAATTTAAAAAAAAAAGTGACTATTTTGTATTTTACACTAATTTTAATTTTGCAAATTTTTGAAAAATTACTTATTAATCAATTAATAACTATACACTTGGACAACACTAACTAACTTAACTCTTTCTGGTTAAAAAATATATGCAATAATAAAAGGTAGTGTTGTCATTTTTATTATTGTAACTTGGTTGTAACTTAAAAACGTATTTTGAATCTGTTTTTACAGTAAAGTATAGAAAATGCTGAAAGAGAATAAAAAAAAGCTTCAAAAAATATGTTAAAAACTGCTAAACAAATAGAAAAAGAATTCAAAAAATCTTTATTAATCTAAATATCTCGCTGAACTGCATTAAGTCTACGGTCAAATATGAAATAATCAGTAGGCAGTGGATAGAGAAACATATTCTCTTCAGCCCATGCGCATTAGATCGTTTGCCCCATTCTATCAAAGCGACGAAAATTTCACCGCTTTACGCGTGTTGCTTGTAAAAATCACATTTTTTAAAACTTTAATTACTTTGCTTTTAATTAAGATATTGTGATAATTCTTTTTTTAGATAAGGACCAAGTATATAAGAAGTAAAACAAAAAAAAAATTGATCGAAATATACCCAGTAGTTTTTGAGTTAAAAGCGAACATTTGAAAACAGCTATCATTTTATTTATATAGAAGATTATATCCAGCTTATTTGACTTACATTTAACATTGAACGTTTTATTATATCCCATTTTATTCACATAAAATATTTAAATCGTATCAATAAGCTTCTCGTTAATTACGCTAATTACGCAAACTAGAACGACTGAATTTTACGACGAAAAAACGAATAAACCACGTTTATGGTCGACTAAAAATTTTCTCGATTAAATAAATATCGATCAAAAACAAGTCTTCGTGCGTTGTGCATTTTTTTGTATGGTCGATTGCACAGGAGAAAGAAAGAAAAAAATCAGAAGAGAAAACGAGGAAATAATTTGAAAACACAAATTGAAGTCGCTTCTCGTAAATGTGGAGCGGAAATCCTTAGATCGAAAATATTAAAACCATGCATCCGATAATGTTTTTAGGGGAACTTGAGGGTTTAACCCTGAACAAGTGGCCGAAGATTAAAATATTTAATAAGGGTAAGCATTCATTTCCTCTGTCTGTCTGTGTGTCTGTCTGTCTGTCTGCGCCAGTGACGATATAGTTTCATAAAGAAATTTCTTCAAGTCTTTCATCTCGACTCGAATTGATCGACCTCTTGAAACAATGCATTTGTAAATTGCATCATTGCCAGATGTTTGCAATCGTATGACGTAATATGACTTGTTGATCTTGAAGCTTGAAATTTTTTGAAGGTTTATCATTATAAAAATAGGCAAAAAATCGGTTATTACATGATATGGGTGTTGACATCAAAGACAAATTGGTTAGAGATAAGGGTCGAAGGTTGTAAACATAGCATGTATGAAACTATTATGAAGTTCAATTAATTTTTTCTTTTAAAACATTACGTCGTAATGATTTTCCTGTCAGCATTATCCCATTGAAATCAACATCGTCTAGTGAATTTGAATTAAGAAATATTCTCGAGAAATTATTTTATTGAGTTTCGATAAATATTTGCAGCTAATGATAAAGGCTATCATTAAAGAGTTCAAGCTCGAGATGAATTAGAATAGATTGAAATATGTCGTTCAAGATAGATCATGCTTTGGATTAGTATCTAAGGCGCGATCAAGGAAAATGTTTGTAACTTAGCACTTATTTAAAAAAAAATCTAGGTTGAAAATAGAACCAAGTATTATTGAAAAATGGAGCGAAAATCTTTGATATCTTAAATATTTAAACAGATTTCTAACGTTGTTATCATGTCAATGAAACATTACTTACCCCAAAATGGGGTAAGAATGCAATTTTTGGGGGCAATAAGGACATTTTTCCAATGTTTATTTTATATGCGTGCTAGTTAGATTGTACTCAAGATTGTTCTTACATCAAAAATTCCCAATTTCGAAATAATTGAATCAAACATAAAGGAAGATCATTTCTCCATTATCTGAAGGGGGAGGGGGGGTTGAATTAATTTTCTTTTGTCCAATTTGAGAAATTTAATTTGTTTGTACTACGTTGAAACTTAATTCCACAAATAATATGACATTAAAATTTACATGGCTTGTCCCCTTTTTAAAACGAAAAAGTAGTAAAAAAAAATTTTCTCGACCGCTGCTCTAAGTGGACTAATTTAAAATTATAGTTTCTTAGAGTATAATATTAAAATCTTAGGTTGGATCTAATTAAAATGCTTGGTATAAAAAAAGTTTTTATTCAAACACCAAAGGCACCTACAAAAAATCACCTAAAGGTGATGATATATAAGGTAAATTAATTGGCTGTGTTTTGAAATGGATTGTAACAGACATTCAGAGAAAAGGATAGAACATTCCAGAGTGTTCGATCAAAACTTCAATAATAAACATTCAAACCAATCATATAATGGTCAACGGTTTTTGGAACAACCGTGTCGAACAATGGAGAACATTCTAGAAGACCCAAGAAAAAGATGGATTTCCAAAGTGATTATATAACTACCAGGGCTCCATCGGATTGAGCCACGCTGATTCTCAACAAGACAATGAAAAAGTGATTAACAGTAATTGCTGAATAAATAAGCAGGGAGCATTCTGTAATATCTGAAACTTTTTTTCCAACCAATCCAGACAAACCTGAGTGAGTGAGAACTGGATAAGCAAGAAAACTCAATAAATTAGAGTAAACTCTGTAATTTTAACCTATTAAAACTCCTATGAGTAAGAAATAAATCCTTTTATAGGAGAAAGTTGTTTTATAACTGAGACCTCTGCCATTATAAGCGAAAGTCTATTTATGACACTTTTATAAGCTTCGTGATAAAATAAAATTATTGTTGTTTTCTTAAATTGACTAATCTCGTTTTTCTATTGTATTTTCATGGTATGGACAACCATAGAAAAGGATAGAACATTCCAGATTGTTCGAACGAATTTTTAATAATAGATATTCAAACCAATTCATCACATAACGACTAATGGTGTTTGGAACAATCGAGAAATTTCTAGTACGTTCTACTATTATCTCGTATGTTTGGTTGCATATATAAATACAAGTCCGCTGGATTGAGTCAGTCTGACTCTGAATAAGACAGTAAACAGTGCGATTTTAGCGCGAAAAGTGATCAATTAGTGAATATTTCCAAGGAATTAAAAGACCCTATAACATGAATCTCAAGGCATTTTTGAGAAATCCCGTTACAGTGTTCTATTCTAACGACCAAATATGTCTCATTTGATTTATAAACCTCTATAAGAGAGAAAGACTCTATCTCATAATCAACACGAAAAACAAAGTGGTGTAAAATTTACAACACTAAACTTGTAATTTTTGTACTGAACTTTGTGTTCACTATAACCTCAAAAGTAACATTAGATAACACACTGTGTTGTATTCAGCTCTAACGTATAGTATTTTTTACTACCATAGTGTAGTAAATATATGTAACTGTTACAACTGCTGAGTGTTGTACAATTAACAAATATTGGCGTTTGCGCATGCGGCGCAAACATAACCAATAATTTTGACAAATAAATGCAAGTGTCAAAAATTCAACTACATTTTTACTAGTTCGTGTTGTAAATAATACTACTTAACTGGTAAAAGTTACCACACGTGGTGTCATCCTATATAATACTAGTTAATGTAGTAAAATTAACAAGGAATGTTGTTAAAACTACAACACATTTTTTTCCGTGTAGAAATTAGTGAGAATCTTTCATAAGATCGCATTCCCTTGAAATTTCGCTGAACTCATCTAGCAAGTGAATGGAATAAACCAGAGATTCTAAAAATGTAACTCGTAAAGAAAGGTTTCATTTTTGGAAGGATCACAAAAAAAAAATGGCTGAAAGAAATTTTAAAGTTAATCTACACCTAGATTTCAACTCATTCAAAAAAAAAAAACGTTTGTAAATTGCGCCCAACACAAGTTTAGAAAACCCGATCCGCCTCCATTCCATATGATTTATGTTCTCTCTCTCTCTCTCTCTCTCTACATCGAAATTCCAATCCAAAGAGAAATCAGATGTTAAAAACAAAAATGGCGTTCCGACCGACAAATGTAGGTACAGGAGTGGCGGGACTCGATCGTTTCAATCCCACAGGCTATCTATTTATAACTTGCATAAACATTAAAAATGTATGCAGCTGAAAATTTAACACCCGTTTTTTTTTTTCCTTTTTTGAAAAACTCGACTTGTACTGTGGAGAGAGACAGACTCAAAGACATTTTAACGAACGTCTTAAATTACTGCAAGTGCAATTTAATATGCACTTGGCGCAAAATGAACGTTTTGTCTAAAAGGTCAACTAACTCTAAAGTCGATTAGGTCGAAAAGAAGTTGAATTTGTGTTAAGTTTCCTGCATTGGCTTGGGAGGAAATACACATGGGCGAGATTTATTTGAATATATTTAAATTTTCCCACGTATTTCCGTGAGTTTGAGACGTATTGAGATATTGATTATGTGCACACAATTTGTATGCACCTTACATAAGACGCTTATCGCGATGGATAGACGACGTAATGCTAAGAAAATCCCCTGTTAATCGGATTTCTTTTCCATCACTACTACGTCTTCTAATCGATTTTTCGATTTCGACTACAGAATAAATATTATCATAATAATATAAATAAGGCAAACCTTGACATCGTTTATTTTGTTTTCACCCGAATTTTTCGTGAAGGAATTTCCACTAGGTTCGAAACAAATAAATTCAACTAGTTGTAATAAATTCCAAGTTCATCACGTCTAATTATAGACTGATTTTTTAATATTCGAATAGGAATGATGTAATGTCCAAGTGTTGACTAATACACATGAAAAAATTTGCATTTTTTTTTTTTTTTTTTTAAAGAAAGATCTACGCCTCAATTTACATTCGAGCAAGGATAAAAAGATGCACTAAGATTTTAATGAGACACGAGCTGTAAATATCAATAACTTCAAGGCTCGAAATTCTCATATTTTGATAAAATAATTATCGACTTGGATCGTTAACAGATGTTTTCTTTAAAAAAAAAATTAGTAAATTCATACCATATGGTTGATTCTGGATCTCTCATTTAATTCCTTTTTTCACTCAAATGGAAGCTTTCAAGAGGACAATTTAAAAAGGACATGAATGAGACTTGAAGCTACTTTAGTTGTTTGAAGAAGTTTTTCTCGCCGAGTTCTCTTCTTTATGATTAGTCGTTATTTGTTAAGTTGAGAGGGAACGTTTTTTGTAGATTTATGATCTTTAAAAAAAAAAATTTTTTTTAATTTTTATCGTGACCGATAACCTTTTGACGTTAGATTTTGTTACAAAGTTAAAAAAACATTTAACATTTATTTCTTTGAATTGATGTCGTACCAATAAGAGGTTTCATTTTGAATAGTCCGCACGGAAAAAAATGTGTTGTAGTTTTAACAACATTCCTTGTCAATTTTACTACATTAACTAGTATTATACAGGATGACACCACGTGTGGTAACGTTTACCAGTCAAGTGTAATTAAAATATGTGCTGCGAAGCGTCACAGTACTTTCTTTTACATTAATTTATGAAACTCGCTGTTGGTTAAAAGAAATATAAGCTCTTTATAACTTATACATATAAACAGAACTATATGCATATATAATCCATATGAACCTATAACATATACGAAATGCCAACCCTCACCCCAGAATCGTCCTTATTCGAATTTTCCCAGGAAAAAGTTTCAAATAAAAGTTGTAGCCACTAATGAGTCTAAGAACTATAGAAAGTTTAAAGAAAATCGTTAGAGCCGTTTTCGAAAAAAATTGAAAAAGCTCAAAAACGCCAAGTGTAAAGTAGAGCTTTCGGTTATCCGATTACAACCAAAAGCTTCGCGGTACAACTAGGTATAAAATGAAGGTCAAAATTCAACTTTGGTGAATTTCGGATAAAGCTTTCGATACGATATGGCTGTCACACACACACACACACATTTTTTTAAAAACCACTTTTTTGGACTCAGAGGACCTCAAACCATGTATTTCCGGTGAAATCTCGAATTCGAAAATGCGACCCGATTACAATACTTCCCTTACTATCTATATAGTAGTAAAAGGAAGTAAAAACTGTAGTATTATTAAAAATGTAGTTGAATTTTTGACACTTGCATTTATTTGTCAAAATTATAGGTTATGTTGTTCGCGCCGCATGCGCAGTCGCCAAAATTTGTTAATTGTACAACACTCAGCAGTTGTAACAGCTACATATATTTACGACACTATGATAGTAAAAAATACTATACGTTAGTGCTGAATACAACACAGTGTGTTATCTAATGTTACATTTGTGGTTATAGTGCAGTAAAAATATTACTGGTTTAGTGTTGTAAATTTTACACCACTATATTTTTCCGTGAGAGATAACTTTTAAATTCTTATGCGGTAACATTTTTAACTAAGCTTGTGTCATGATTGCTCATCGTTTGGTCGCTTAATTGGATACTGATCAGTTTCTGATCAGATGACCAGATCAAGGGATGGAGTACCATCAGGAGTTGATCAGATAGCCGGATCAAGAGAAATGGTACTAGACACTGATCAGTTCCTGATCAAAGTACAGTACTCCATATTTTGTGCCGGTCATCTGATCAGAAACTGATCAGTGTTTAGTACCATTTCTCTTGATCCGGCTATCTGATCAACTCCTTATCAGAGTTTGGTAAGCAGTCCATGTATTAAACTTGTTGCGCAATTTGTTGGAACGCCACAATGTCGGAAGCTTTCCATTCTACTTTAGTAGATTCGGATCATGATCAGATGTTTTGGATCAGTTCCTGATCAGAGTACAGTACTCCATTTTTTTTTGCTGATCATCTGATCAAAAACTGATCAAAAACATCTGATCATGATCCGGATCTACTAAAGTAGAATGGAAAGTTTCCGACATTGTGGCACCCCAACAAATGGCGCAACAAGCTTAATACAGGAACTGCTTTTGTAAGGCAAAATGCTGAACCTGGAATAAGCAAGAATCCTTGTACAACAGGGGTATATGAGCAGAACAGCAGTACAATAAGCCTAAGCAGTGCGGAGGGAACGAGCCCTAACCTGGTTTTCTGCTAACGAGGAAAAAAATTTTGATATTGTTCAAAATTTATAGAAAGATAACGATGAGAATGCTCTCCGAAGAAAACCACTGGTTATAAATGGATAAAGTGGTTCAAAGAGGGTAGAGAATCGCTTCAAGACGATGATCACAGTGGAAACTAGCGACGTCAATCGCTGAAAAGAAATCCTAGATCAGGATCGACAAGATTCACGGCCTGTGATTGCTAGACACTTGCAGACTCATTCCTGATCGTTAAGGATCGAGCAAGCTTTCTGCAGATATATGACACGATATGCTTTAAACGTTTTGAACAAGTTTGATCCAAATCCTCAAGATTTTCTTTCCCACTTAATAATCGTGGATGAAACCCGGATTTGTCAAAATGCCTCGAAAAGTAAAATCCAGTCCAATTATGGCTACCAAGAGGTTCAAGTGGATACATTAAATTTCATACGGCGAGAAGTTCTGGAAAAGAAGTTTTGACGACGGTGTTTTGGCACAGTAAGGGCGTCGTTTTAGATGACATTTTAGAAGATAGTAGAACGGTATCGGGGGTTTTGATCCCCGGACAAAATATCCCCATGACAAAAATATTACATGCAATTTCAGGACAATCAGAATTTTCAGATGAAAATTTTTTGAGTTTAATAACTAAGATTTTATATTTAAAAATTTTTAGTAAAAACGTGTTAATTGACGTCAAAGTGGTCCCTCTGGCGGGGATTTGCGGAGACCCCAACAAAAGAAATTATAGTCCGTGTTCGTTTATCCAATATTCATTAATTGATTGAATGTGCACTTCTTGGCACCGCGAAGTTTTAGACAAAACTAAATGTTTTATCATCAATATTATGCTGCAAATACAATTTGCAATTATTCTATGAGGACTTTTTGTCTGGGGATCCAAACGCATTGAACCCATTAGAACTATTACTGGAAAGTCTTATGCAGATATTTGAAAGAAATGTCAGCTCAAGATGTATTTTTTAATCCTCAAGGACATCACTGATCTTTTTAAAAAAATGTTTAGTAATAACTTATATAAACAAGTCTCGAAAACTTAAAAAACAATCTAAGCCCTGAGAAAATTCCACGATTTACATTCATTAGATCTGGGTTACCTAATTGTAAGACCAAAAAAAAAAAAAAAAAAAAAAAAAAAAAAAAAAAAAAAAAAAAAAAAAAAAAAAAACACTTCAATGAAAAGGAAGTGCAATTCTCTCACATAAATCTTACAAGATGAACAAATCGTTTTCCAATGAATGAAGAACAACATGAAATCTTCAACTTTCCTCTCCAGAAAACTTTCTTTTCATCATCATCTCATGTAATTCGCGCGCATTTGATTCAACACATTTTTAGTTCCAAGTACAACTATTACCAGACTCCGCGAGACTTGAAAAAGAATTTCAATTTTAATTAAGAAAAATTAGATTTAATTAATTTAATGATCTGTTATAAATTTTAATTATTCACTTGATATATGACTAAGAGAGTGGTTAATTTAAACTCCTCATATAGCCACAGAGTGGATGGATGACACAGTGGCATTTCAAATATAAATTTTTTTTTCATTTCGTTTCTAGTCTTTGCAACATTTCAAAACCCATAATACAATATTTCCAATTTCTCCGGGTCATGTTTTGAGTCTCTACCAGTGGGTCAATGACCGTACACAATAGATCTATTTATAAAAGCAGCGGCTTATCTTAAACATTTTACCTACTAATTACCTTAAAGTAGTAACAAATTTCTGACCCGATCTTTAAGTTTTCAAACAAACTAATCAACATTTTTTTTTTTTTTAGTAGACTCTTCTATGACCGCCATTTTGAAACAAGAAACGTGTTGGATTGACGCTTCGTCCGCGTTCAATGTGGGACAAAATGGGATTGGTAAAGTGAACGTGATTTGAATTTACATACACCAAGTCAATAGACGTTCAACTAATCAACGAACAAAATTTTTTTGTCCCCCCTCCGGCGAAAAAAAAAAAGCAGACACATCCTATCAATTATTTACAGTTAAAATTAAACCAAAATTTCTCTTCCCTTGTTCCCAATTAAAATAACTACGAAACAACCCTAAAATCCTTTTCCACTCCAGGGATCGCTCATCCAATTTATTCACACAGGCGAAAAATCACTTGAAGTTGTCTCGTAATTTAGTTAAAATCAACACACACACACACACGTCGTTATTCGATCGATTACCTAATGAAATTTCTAAATTTTTAATCTGCACTTTTGTTTGTATTATTATTTTTTTTTTCTAAGTCCATAAAATCTAGAACACAATTTTAATTGGATATTTACATTTGTTTTTTTTGTATGTAATCAACATTCATTTGTTTTTAAGTTATGCAGTAATAATTTAAGTTTAAAACAAAAAAAAACTGAATAACCTGTATTTTAAACAAATAAATGTTGTTTTTTCTTCTTAAAACTGATATTTTTGTTTTCTAGTTTTAAGCAATAATTTAATTTTCCAACATCAAAGAAAAATATCTTTGAAGAACTTGGGTTGATTTTAAAAATAAAAAATCTGCTGCGATGTGTCACAGCACGTTAATTTTACATGAAATACGTTGTTGGTTAGGAGGAAATAGTTGTAGAAAATTTGCTCTGTGAAAAAAATAAAAAAAACAAATCTATCCTACGAGAAATGTCCATTTTTTCTGAATAAAAAGTACACTATATATTATTCCAGACTCTAATCGATTTTTTTACCAAATTTTATTTAGATCCGTTCAGCCGTTCTGGCGTGATTGAGCAACAAACAAACATCCAAGCATTCATTTGTAGAATTAAAATTACAAAACAACCGTCATTTTTTGTTTCCCAAACAAAAAAAAAAAAAATCATTTCAAAACAAAACGTCATCGACACTAATCTATAGGATTCAATATTATTTACAGAAAGTTTTAAAAATATTGACACTATAACAATCATTTCTCAGATTTTAATAGCAAATTTAGTATAGCCTTAAGCAATTCACCCCCCCCCCCCCCGAAACAATTTACGTTTGAACAATTGGTCCAAATTGAATCATTTCGATCAAAAATCTAAATGGTTGATCTTCATTTTTTTGTCAATTTCAACAATGTAATTAAAAACAAACAAAAACAAAATTTTACTGTTAATTTAAAGAAGATACAATTTGTTTGCTATTCATTTGTTTTTTTTTTTTTCAACAACGAAATCTTTAAATAATTTTACTGTAAATTCGATCTATTATTAGTAGGGCGTATAATGAAGAGATCGAGATTTGTGGTGAACTCAAAGATATAATAATAATAAATCAAATGCAGCCGATATTTCCTATCAATCAACGAAATTAAAACCGTGATGAGAGAAGATTTCGTTTCAATTACAGTCATTCATTTGTTTATTTTTTTTTTTTTTTGTTCAATTTTTTTTTAATAACCTAATTACTTTTGTTTCGACCATCTTTGGTTGATAGACCGTTAGAGATGTTTCAAATGATATATCAATCTAGTTCTACTTAATATAAACATGGAAGTTTGGTACTCTTTCCTAGAAATACCACTGAACAAATTGTGATAAGACTTGGCAATATTTTAGCTTATACATTAGAATTAGATATGAGCTAGATTTTATTCTGAAGAATATATTGAAATGAAGAAATTCTGTTGTTAATTAAGATTGATGTAGGTTATTTATAGAAAATGTCGAAGAGTAGGTGCCCCATTGGGCACTTGCTCAGGGGCCTCAAAATCTATAGGGGCTCCCTAGTTTCTGCTAGACCATCAATCGATAATCGATTTGATTACCTCAAAGATACCCATGTACCCTAAATTAGCATCTTCACAAAATCGGTAAGGCCGACACCAACATATGCCGTCCTTCCCAGAAAGCGGCAAAAATGGCAAAGCACATTTTGTGCTCATATCAGGCAGCTTTCAAAAGAAAACTGCAGGATCTCGAAAAGATGGATATGGCGAGACCGCAATGGCAGCCCCTAGGCAGTTGCTGGCTTTCTTTCAAAGCCTGATGCTTCCCTTATTAATACAGAAGGTCATATCACAATAGAATAGACCTCATTGGTCGCGGTGATAAAGAGGAGGAAAATCCTGAGACTCGGACAACGAAGAAAAAAAACCAGAGACAACAAACACCGATAGAAAAAAAAAAATGGAAGATTCGAGAATTCGATTGGCAATAATAATAATTCAAACTTTCATTATCTATACCAGTGCTGCTTTAAAGTGGTGGGCCGCGGTTCCCGGGGAAATCGTGGACTACCTACAGGAGAGCCGCCAAGAGTTTAAAATGTAACAAATAATTAACAAATTGACTAATAAGTATATGCATAAACAAAATTCAAAAAAATAGGGGGGGCCGTGACTTCAAATCGTTTAAGAAACATTGATCTACATGACAATTTAATAGCCGTGAAAGTTTTTAGAAGGTTCGTGAATCTGAGTTTCTGGAAGGAACGAAAGCACATCGTTTGCCTATATAAGGACAATTATTCATTGTACAAGGAAAAAAATAGTGGTGTAAAATTTACAACACTAACCTAGTAATTTTTGTACTGCACTTTGTGTTCACTTTAACCTCAAAAGTAACATTAGATAACACACTGTGTTGTATTTAGCTCTAACGTATAGTATTTTTTACTATCATAGTGTCGTAAATATATGTAGCTGTTACAACTGCTGAGTGTTGTACAATTAACAAATTTTGGCGATTGCGCATGCGGCGCGAACAACATAACCTATAATTTTGACAAATAAATGCAAGTGTCAAAAATTTCAATCATTTTTACTAGTTCGTATTGTTAATAATACTACAGTTTTTTAATTACTCTTAACTGGTAAACGTTACCACACGTGGTGTCATCGTATATAATACTAGTTAATGTAGTAAAATTAACAAGGCATGTTGTTAAAACTACAACACATTTTTTCCGTGTAGGGAATTAATTCTATAATTACCTATAAGGGATTTAAATAATCTGAAGTGATTTGTGATAAATCCATAGACGAATTGAAATAAATAAAGTAGTTCGATTCATTAGGCATTTTGTTATATACAGTAGAAATCGTTTATAACGAACTTCAGAGGACCGTCAAATTTCGTTCGTTATAAGCGATATTCACAATAACCGATATGTATCGTCTTATCTAAGACATATCACGGGGTCCGATGGTTTTGTACGTTACAACCGGTTGTTCATTATATCCGGTGTCGTTATAAACGATTTATGCTATATTTCCATCGAATTGAAGAACCCTCAACAAGTAGCTCAATACAAGTTTTAGAACATCCCATTTTCTTCGTATACCAATACAAGATACTCGTACACGGTAAAAAATGTGTTGTAGTTTTAACAACATTCCTTGTTAATTTGACTACATTAACTAGTATTATATAGGAAGACACCACATGTGGTGACGTTTACCAGTTAAGTGTAATTAAAAAACTGTAGTATTATTTACGAACTAGTAAAAATGTAGTTGAATTTTTGACACTTGCATTTATTTGTCAAAATTATAGGTTATGTTGTACGCGCCGCATGCGCAAACGCCAAAATTTGTTAATTGTACAACACTCAGCAGTTGTAACAGCTGCATATATTTACGACACTATGGTAGTAAAAAATACTATACGTTAGAGCTGCATACAACACAGTGTGTTATCTAATGTTACTTTTGAGGTTATAGTGAACACAAAGTGCACTAAAAATATTGCTAGTTGTAAATTTTACACCACTATTTTTTTCCTTGTAGAGGAGTATGTAAAAATCATAAAGGTCCTACAATCTTATTGGCTCCAAAATTTGTAAACTGGATTTTGATGGAAACTTACATTTGCCAATCTTATTAAAATTGTATGATGACATCACAATTTACAATATTACGTCAATTATCAGAAAAAAAAATCTTCAAGTTCCCAGTTTTGTCGTTATCTTTATATTTATACCAAATATTGCCTTTGTATTATACAAACGAATTGTGAATCAAATATTGATGAAATTTGCCCAAAAATAAATAGATAAATAAATAAATGAAATAATTGGTTTGAAACTTGAACTTTGACTGAATTCGGTCGACAATTAACGTCAATTCATTATTGTTTGTAGGTCACCTGAGTATAATATATAGTCTATATGGAGCAATGTATGTACCTATATATATAGAGATAGATTGATATAGAGAGTGGATACCTGGTAACCTACTTCTGTTACAGAATACCTAAATAAATTTCATAATGCATTTTTTTTACCTGCTTAGATAATTTATACATCGTTTTGGTCTATTGATACCAAAACCAAATTTGCATTCTAATTAAATAACGCCACTTTTACTTCCTCATTTTATTTACTCATTCATTTTTTAAAGATTCTATATTTATGAGTTCATGTTGTTTTAGGTCAACCCAAAATGAATGAATGTATGAATTTCAATCAACATATTGTTGTCCGAAAATAAAATTTTCCTTGAATTTTAATACAGAATAAATCACGACGTAATTCTTGAAAAATCTAAAGAAACTAAGTAATAAACAAGTTTACTTGACCCCCCGAGTCGAGTTAAACGAAAGAAGAAGAAAAGAAGTAGATAACGGTTGCAGTTTTATCTGCATTAAAACCCACCCCGATTAACGATAGGGGTGAAAAGTCCCCCGGGTAGTGAAACAAACCCAAATGCACGGATAATGAAATGTTTAAAAACCAAACTTTTAACAAACCTTAATTTGATACAAATTTTTAATTTTTTTTTTTTTTTTTTGAAGACCTTGCCTGATGAAACCGACAAATTAGATACAATTAGCACCACGATAAAAATCACCCAATTTCACAACTCATTAAAATTTTTTTTTTTCTCTCTCGTGTAAGTAAAAACACAAATAGAAATGTCAATATCCTCTACAATCGATCAAATTTTAACGCAATGAAAATGGCAAAAATTCCATTTCCGTGTTTAAACCAATAAAATTATTTCCCCCGTCTAGTATATACGAATAACGTGAAATTCCTGAAATTTTAATGTGAAACGAACCAAAATTCCTGGCCTTTGTTAAATATAAATTGGACGTTGAAGCATTGAGATTCCAACATTTATATCAATTGAGTCTGTGTAATAAATTTCAGAGAAAATTTTTATTTTGCTTTGCTCGTGTAAGGGCCAATAAACCGAATATTCGTGTTAAAAGAATTTTTTCTTGAAAAAAAAAAAAAAAACAATTGAAACTTTATCAGGACATATTTGCCCAACCACAATATCATTTCGTATTATCCGAATTGCGTTTTAAGCGTTTTACACGGTATTGTACGATTTCGTCATTCCATTAATTTATCGTATATAAAAATCTACAACAATTTTTATCCAATTACAACTGTCCTGCAGGAACCATACATTTCTCTTTGTTAAAAATTCCCTGGCCCGTTTCTTTTTCCAAAGTCTAAGCTACAATCGATTACTACAGTTAATGTAACACTAAATTTTATTAAAGGATAAAATGCATTCTAAAATACTTAATGACAACCCGACTGGAAATTAGTTCAGGGGACACCCGGATCATGATCAGATCCGGATCAGTTCCTGATCAAAGTACAGTACTTCACCATGGGCACCTGATCAGTGTCCAGTACCCTTTTTCTTGATACGACTATCTGATCGGAGTACAGTATTCTATCCGTTAATCTAGCCACCTGATCAATTCCTTACCAGAAATTCTAATATGTACTAGAAATCTGCTTATCGTTTCGGTATTTTAATTATGATGGTGCATTTACTTAACTTAATTTTTTTTCTGCAACAAATCCATTCTTATTCTCTACGGATATTTAAATAATTTTTTTAAAAATTAATTATGATACACTCAAGTTTACACTTGAGTACATACTTAATATTAAGTAACTGCGGTCTGAGTCTAAATAATTGATAAATATTTTTAAAAAATTTATACGGAAAATAATGATGATCAAGAATCAACACCTCAACTAGATGCTGGTGAAGAAAATGATACTTTAACAAATGAAAGAAGTCATTAATTTAAACTAGCATAGAAACTCCACATAAAAGAGTCCATGGACCTTTAAGCTGATATTAAATGGCGTGACGTTTTTTTTATTATATCCAGATCAGGAAGCCTGATTTAACCCTGATCAGTCATCAGGCAATTCTGATCCGGTCCGGAATCTATATTGAACTAATTTTTAGCCGGTGATGCATTTTTTTTTTTTTTTTTTGATCAAAACCATCTACAACCTGTTCTTTTCCAGATTCTTCGTCCGTATAAACAACAAATTCTTTTGCTTCTAACCAGTAAGAGGGGCGTCCATTAATTACGTGAGGCGTTAAAGTTAAACATTCCTTTATAAACAAGTCAATCGTAAAAAATACTTTTTACAGCATCTTTAGCCTTTTAAGCTTCACATCTGTGCATTATCAATAATTTTTTTTACGTTTTTTATTACTTATTTTAATAGACCTATTGAAGTCTATTGGGAA
Organism: Sisyra nigra; assembly: GCA_958496155.1. Classification (NCBI taxonomy): domain Eukaryota; kingdom Metazoa; phylum Arthropoda; class Insecta; order Neuroptera; family Sisyridae; genus Sisyra; species Sisyra nigra. The sequence continues at coordinate 3,414,666 of OY292313.1, read as the reverse complement.
TTTGAAAAAAAATGATGTTTTTTTTATGTATTTTAAAACTTTATTATTAACAATAATGATATTTAATGCGAAAAACTTGAAAAAAATTGTTTTCAATTAATTATAAGCAATTAAAAATTGATAAAATTTAAAAAAAAAAATCACGTGACTGTGAACGCGCCCTGATTGGTCACCATAGTTTTGACGTCATAATGGTAGGGCTATTTAATAACAATAGAGCGTTTACGGCTATAACGTGTGATTTTTGTCAATAATATTGAAACTTTACTGTTAAAAAACGATTTAACCACGACAACAGAATTAAATAGATCAAAACATTGTATAAAAACTAACATTAAGACGTCACACACGCTCGGATTTGTTCGGGAGCTGTCGGCGTGTCTCTGGTACTGGATTTAAAAATTTATTTTTATATAAATTTGGAATTGTTGCGAAAAAATAAAAATACTTTTGTTATAAAACTTATATATGATTTTTCCATTTATCAAAAAAAAAAATTCAAAAGCCTAATTGAATTCTATAGAAGTCTATGAAATTTATGGCGACGACATACATACATTGCACATTACACATAGCGATCAGTAAGTGTAGAAAAAGCTTTAAAAAATGGCCAAATATTACACAAGTTTTGAATAAGCTCACATCTCACCACTAGAGGGGGTCTAAAAAGTACCTTGCGTAATTAATGGATGCCCCATAAACTATCCGACAATAAATTTTCCTCGAAAATTTTTTTAATATAAATTTGAATTGCTCTAAATAAGAGGATCCCTATTAGAAAGCTACAAGTTTTCCAGTACAAGAGCCTAAATATTTAAACAAAACAGAACCGTATTTAAATAAAAATGTAAACCCTTACAGCCTACGGGGTATTCTACTTTAAAATACCTCGCTAATGTTTACGAAATAGAACTGATATCCATAAGAGACTAAAGCCAAAACGATTTAAAGATTATGGCCATTATGGTAAAGATAAAAATAAATTAGTCTTTTGAAATTGACCTGGAATGACCCAAAGTGGAGGCCTCAACACTTTCCTTTCAATTGAGACACCTGTGCATCACAAAATTATTGACCTGGGCAAATAATTTCAAAGGTGGCCATACAAAAAGATACCGGAGATATGTTTTGATTTAAAAAAAAAAAACAGAAGTTCCAAACATTTTTTGATCTTTTCCCAAACAATTGACAACACCTAAAACATTTGTACAACTTTCCTACATACGAGAACAATTTCTTACAACCATTTTAACGGTTAAAAACAAAGTTGTAATAATACAGTAGAAATTGTTTTTAACGACGGACCGACAAATTTCGTTCGTTATAAGCGATATTCACTATAACCGATATGGATCGTCTTATCTAAGATATATCACGGGACCCGAAGGTTTTGCACGTTACAACCGGTTGTTCATTATATCCGGTGTCGTTATAAACGATTTATACTGTTTAATGAACCTGGTGGATATGGTCATTATGGGAAATGAAAATTGGGGTACCCAAAATGTATACCCTTAGCAAAATTAGAATTTTATAGCACTCTTAATCTAAATCGAAGACATTTTCGATTAACTAAAGCAATTAAGGGGTGTACTCCCAATGGATGTAATAAAATCATGCAACTCGGATATACCGACAGTTCGCAAATAAATCGATTTTATTTCACGAGTATTAAGGACACCTATAAAGGAAGAGCATTCCGTATTTATTACGTGGATTTTCTGAATTCCTCAAGCCAAATTAAAATTCCAAAAATTGTTGTTCTGTCATCTACTTTTTAGGGTTAAAAATAACACGCGATTGGGCTTATCGTTAAATAAAATTAAAAAAATGGGTTGAAATTATTTTCAATGTCAAAATAATAAACTTTATATTACTAGTTTAAGAAGGGTTATTATGGTATGTAAAATGGGGTAGATTTAAAAAATAACTCACCTCAACAACTTTGAGATTTTGTTTGTCGAGCAAGAACTCCATGGACTTGTGTGGTCTCACGGTGGCGGCATGGATGTCGTGGAGATGATGATTGGCGGCCAGACGGCCGTTGGCAGTGGGTACACGACGGTCATCGACAACGTCGACATCGGCATCGACACCACTGTGCGTGGCTCCGGTCGTTCGTGGCGTGCCGTAGCCGAGGTTCATCAAGCTCCGGGTCTTGCCATTGACGCTGGCGGCGGCAATGCCCGTCGTCGTCACACAGGTCGTGATCTGCGTGTCGAGGTCGGTCTCGATCAGGCCCAACCGTGGCACGGACGACTCCTCCATCGACAGCTCAAACGCATCTCTGTAAACGCCCCGCGACAACTGGCCACCACCCGCACTATACTGCAAATGTCGACCACCACCATGCAACTCGCGCTTTCCGGACGACGATGTCCCGGAACAATCGATACCACCGACCGGAGTTTGCGTCTGGCACGGAGTCGTCGCATGACTTCCGCCCGACGACGTTTGACGTTTCACACTAGCGCCAATAACACGCGGCGGCACTTTCGGCAACGGCGGCTTCGAACTTAGTCCTCGATTTGAATGCAACGGCGCCAATCCACCACCATCATCCAAATTTCTTCGTTCCAAACCATTCACTTCATGACCACGACCATTTAAATTTTCTCTCATCCCCGGTCCCTTCAAGGGAATATAAATATAATCTTTTTCCACGACTGTATTTTGTCCTTGATTTTGAACGAGCGGCGCCGAAATCGGAGGCTTCGATAATTTTTTATTTTTTCTACTCGAAAATCGAAAGTTGGTGAAACGAGATAAAAATCCGCCGAGTTTATTGGAGCGTTGTTTGACAGGAGCTGCGGCCGGTTGAGGCGACGCCGTCACCGCATCGCTCTTGTTGCGTTCGTGCACGTCCATCGCTGTCTCACTATGGAATGATGACAACACGGGCGGCCGCTCGCCGACTCTTCCAGCAGTGGCGTGGGGCGTCGTCGCCTCACTCTCCAACAACACGCCAGAGTCGTTCTTACGCGACGCCACCTCGTTGTTGTTCGTCACATCGTGATGGTGTTGTTGGTCAATTTGATCGGCCACATGGTTCATGATCGCGTCCAAATTCATTCCCGAATCAGTGCTGGAATTCTCTTCGTCACTACTACAACTGGACACTTCACGCCAACTCACTTCACTGACAATCTCACAAAAATGCACCCCTTTCACACTGCCCGACCCAGCCAAACTTGACCGTTGACCCCCTTCCAATCGACCCTCCGAACCACCCTTCTTACGACCCTTGTCAATTGTCTCAGATTTAAGCGGCACATTTTGCATCGACCCCCGATGCGAACCTCGAAAATCGACTTCATCGAAAACATCCCGCTGTGCCAAGTTTGGGGTACTTAACACAGTTCGTCGATTCATCGGCGTCGAATGAAAGAAATAATCGTCCTTATCCGTAAAACTTGGAATACTCGAATTTGAAATTGCCTTTTGTAAGTTCTCTTCAAACTCCATAATATCGGCTTGGATATCGATATTATAACATCGATTATCGGCACTGATATCTAATAATTTCGTCACGCCATCACTGGTCGTGAAACTTTGAGAGACTTCCCGATCGTTTTCGTAGTATGAGCGACGATCCGCGTCCGAGTCTTTCAATCGGATAACAATGACGTTATCGTCTCGTTTGGTATCCATTTTTTTGACGGCATCCACCACCTGGGTCTCGGGAATACTTTCTAAGTGGCTGAGTCGAACTTGTTCTAGCGTTCGTGCAAATTTCTCGGTCGCTACTTGGAAGTCGTCCGAGACGAAACAATCGGAAAAGTTGTGCGTTTTGTTGTTCGACGATGATGTCGTGGTGGGCCACGGTGATGTTGTCGCACAACTAGTCGACTCGTCGACGACTTGCACCAAGTTCGGTTCACTAACAGACGCGATACTAATAATAGCCCGTGACGTGGTCGGCGGCGTCGTCGAAGACAAATCCGTCACACATTCCAAAGAGGCGGCCGATTCTAATTTCAGACGCCGACTCCTCGGTCGTTCCAACTCGTCACGCTCATCAATAGCACTATAAAAATCATGTCCACCCACACCGCCACGTTTTCCCACCGCCATTTTCTTTAAACTATTTTTAAAATGTTTGTTTGTTTTTCGTGGATCCAACACGCTCAGGTCGTGGTAACTCGTACCAAAATGTGACGCACTACTTCCATTCACCACACACATTTCGCCGTCGTACGCGTCAAACGTGTTTCGTGTGCGTTTCTTCTCGAAGCGTCGCGGCTCGACCACATTTCGTTGCACTTCCGAAACACTCGCGATTTGTATGTTCGGTATACTCGACGATCGAATCGTGATTTTCACCCCGTTTAAATACTCCCCATAACCACTGTCCTCACTTAAATTCTCCGAAGACATCTTCTGCGTACGTTCACCGATATGATCCAAACCGTCGTAACTTCGTGACAGTTTAATCTTTCGAGGAACCACGTCATGAATCACTTCCTCACTATCATCACTCTCCTCCGACTTGGTACCACGTAAAATTTTCGTCTTGTAAAACAACGAGTCACGATGATTCCGGGCTACTTTTCCGGCCCCGTCAATGTTGATCGATTTGTAATATTCGCACGAATCATCACTCGAAGTCGAATCGATCGTGTTTAGACTGTCCGTTAAACACGTGTTGGTATTATTGGAACTTCCTGCCGTATCGAAGTAGTTTTTCGGGGCTTCAAGCGAATCGAAACTAAACGTCGACAAAATGCTCGGCGAACTATTGTAAACGTCGTCTTGGCACCGTTTTTCTAATGTTTCGAATTGGAGCAGACTACTAGAACGACTTAACGAGGGCACGGGCGACGTAGACGTTGGATCATCATCCGAAAATCCATTCGAGTCTCCCGGCACGATCAAATACGTTTGATTCAGTGCTTCAGGATGTCGTCTTCGACGTTTCGCTGGACAAACAATATCGCTCTCGGAAACACAATCCTCCTCCACATACGAGTCCTCATTCACGTCTGTCCCCCCCCCAAAAAAAAAAAAATTCTTATTCCTTATATTATCAATTAAACGACGCAATTAAATTTCAAGGGCGACCACGTGCATATTTGTAGCAGAAAAAAAAAATTACCTCGAATTTTGAGCCGTACTACAGAGCTGGTCGAGTCGCTGTCGGTTGCCAGCCATCCGAACGCCGTGTCGGAGTCATCGCGAAAGGACGCGCGCGACGTCGATCTTTCACTGCCGTCACTGCGTAAGTCGTCCGACGTCTCCTCGACAATCGTCTCCAGCGACACATACTGATGGCCATAGGTCGCATTACCATTCAAAAACAATGCGGCATCTACACAGGCCAAATAAAAAAAAATATTATCAACCACATGCAATCAAATCATAAATAAACCTTATCAATACAATAATAATAAACGTATAGTCAACCAACAAAACATTCGTGTTACACGGAGTTGCCTATATGGAGCATTCAAATCACCTCAACCTGAATCTTTGTGGTTACTTTTGTTACGTATTTAAATCATTTCTACCACAAAAACCTATATAGGGAAAAATATTTTAAAAAATTATACACCACAAACATGCAATAGAAACATTGATGGTGGTGTTAAAGTAAAAATAGCAACAAGCCGAAAACTTGGAAATTTTTATTACATAAATAATTGTAATAGAAAGAATTAAGAACTGAAAATTAAATTTTATTTTATTTAAGTAATTTTTAATAGAATTTAATCATTTTTAAGTGGATACCAAACATTAATTTAAAACATGGTCATGGTATTCAAAAGAATTTGAAGTAAATAATAAAATACGAATATATCGAAAATTATTGAAAATAATACAGTTAAGTACTCATCAAGTCAAGTAGCTGGGCATTTTCTTAAATAAATTATATTTTATGTTTTGACTTGAAAGTAAAATAACTAACAATATCAGTGCTTGACTTGATTTGGCAATTTGAATATATTAATATTAAACACAAAGCCAGTTTTAGGTCACGTAGATCGAAAATCAATTCACATAACTTAAAAATCAGGTTAACTGGTTAATCCCTAAGCACAGTGGAAGAGATTTATAACGAAAACATTTGAATGAAATTCGGTTAGTGCCAAATAATATCATTGATCTCTACTAAATCGGTTTTTCACTGAACTTGCCTTTTTTTAAAAAGCAATTCCAAAAAGAATGTTCTTAAAACGTTAGAGTCAAACAACTTAATTCACACATATTATTGAACCGTATTTAATCTTCTCATTGTCATTAGTCAGCGTTATATACAAAACTTTATGGCAAGTCAATTTTGGAGTTAAAACAAGCCTAGCCAATTGGTAAAGATCGTTTCAACGCTACAAATAGGAAAAGCACTAGGACATGACCAAATCACGACGAAAATCATAAAAGAACTCCCACGAAAAGGGATCATGTGATCAAAAATATTAAAAATAGCGACAATACAAATTGACAATAAATAAAAATTATAACAAAATGAAAAACCGATTTCAAAATATATAAAAAATCTTAAACATAAAATTGCACTAAAAAATTAAAAAAAAAAACGCGTATCCTTGCAGTAGAGTGATATAATAAGTACAATTATTGTTATTTTTGGAGTTATATTTCTTTTTTCAAATGAACTTTTATTCAATATATTCGTACTGTGACAATATCTAACGACCTTTAAACTAAAAAATACCAATAAAGGTAACTTAGTGGCGTGGTGGACTAGATAGTTGCCCTATACACCAGTGGTCCTGGGTTCGAATCCCAATAAAAGCCAAAATTTTTTTCATGGGTTTTTGGATTCGACGGTCGCTAATGACCATAGTAGTTGATGTGACCTTAAATAAACCAAAAAAAAAAAAAAAATAAAATACCAATAACCAACTAAACTTTTTTACAAATTAACATAATACATTTATTTCCTTGGCTGACACCAACTCCAAAAATAACAACAATTGTACATTATATCATCCTAATGACACTGCAAGGATACACAATTATTTTTTTACTTTTTAGTGAATTTTTTTATTTAAGATTTTTTATTTACTTTTGAAGTCAGTTTTTCATTTTTTTATAATTTGTATTTATTTCTCGTTTTTAGTGATCTGAAGTTTGATAACTGATTTTATATCTTTGAATATGGGTGAACCTACTAAACGCGCTGCTCATATGAGACAGCGCCGTTTAAATAGTAAAAGTTACTACTTCATACCCTTTTGCTCTTAATGGTTGAAATTTTTTGCTTTTAAATGTAATGAAAGAACGAAGTGGAATATTCTTTCCAATAGAAAAAAAAATCATCAACTTTCGATGAATCAGTTGAACGTCACTATTTCATCCTGTATTTTCATCCTTATGCTATGGATTTTTTTCTTGATATTAAAATGTTAACAATTTAAAGATACGATGTACGTAATAGAAAAAAAAATTATCGAATCGGATTAGCTAGGAAAAAATTATAATGTTACTTCATCCCTAATTTTTAACTCCACTCATAAGTGGAGTTTTTTTTTTTTTTAATATAATATGGATATGAGATTAATTTAAAATAATGTTCTACCAATAAAAAATTGTTTTTTTTTTAATAAAAAAATGGTTGTCTGTATAGTCGGTTTACGGACGATAGTTATACGTGATAACGTCATAAAGAACACCTAATTGATGAAAAATTGCGTACTTTTATGAATTGAATTATTATCACTGAATTATCATTACTTTGTATAATACAAAAGTGTTAATTGAAATTCAACAAATTTTTCAAAATGAAATCAGACTAAAAATTATGAAGGAAAAAATCAATTAAATCTTATTAAGTAAATTGTAAAAGAAAAACACAAAACACGTTGTCTTAGGTAAGGGCACCAACTATCGATAAATCAAAATATCGATAGTTGATATTTATTTCCGAATATCAAATTCGATATTTTTTTAAGAGCTTTATTATATTTTATTATAATTATAATTTATTCCACTTATAGTTATTGACAATTTTTCAAGTAATCGCGTTTTGAGATGAAAATATCGATATTTTTTACTCTGCATCTATCGATATTGCTTGTAAATATCGATACGATATATATCGATATATTTTATAAATTTGCCCATCCCTACGTTGCCTAGGATTCAACAATAATATCGTGCCTCTCTATCACTTGTATCGCGTTCTCGCTTGCACTCACAGGTTCAAATGTACAGGTAACGTGACAAAATGGCCGAACTTTTTCAGACTTGTTGTTGTAGTTCATCAATTTAAAAGACGTTATCACGTCAAAAAATAATTTTCAAAATCGAGCTATCCAATATGAAGTTAATATTTCAATCCATAGTTTTCAACCCTTAAGAAGTGAACGATTTCCTTCAAACTAAAATGGGACCAACACGGGAATCATCAACATCGGTTTACCCAGTCGAAAGTTCTGAGGTAACAAACATAAAAAGTACAGTCGAATTGATAAACGTCTCCTTTTTTTGATGTCAGTTAAAATTGAACCAATATACGAAACTGTACCTGCCCATCAATTTGGGTTCAAGACTCAACATTCATCCATCTAAAAATGTAATCGTGTGGAAGAACAAATCGACTAGGTACTGCCATTCTGTATTCATCGATATAAGCCAAGCTTTTGACAAAGAATAGCACAATGGCTTACTATATAAAATAAATATCTGCTGCGAGGCGTCACAGTACTTTCTTTTACTTTCGTTTATGAAACTCATTGTTGGTTAAAAGAACTATTAGTACTTTATAACTATACAAATACATATAAACAGAACTATTGTATATGCATACAGCCTATATGCATATGAATATACGAATTCCCAACCTTCACCCCAGAACCGCCCTTATTCGAATTTTCCCAGGAAAAACTTTCAAATAAAAGTTGTAGCCATTAATGAGTCTAAGAACTATAGAAAGTTTAAAGAAAATCGTTGGAGCCATTTTCAAAAAAAAATTGAAAAAGCTTAAAAACCCCTAGAATAAAGTGAAGCTTTCAGTTACCCGATTTCAACCAAAAACTTCGCGGCACAACTAGGTATAATATGGAGGTCAGATTCCAAGTTTGGTGAAATTCGGATAAACGATTACGGATTACGATATGGCTGTCACACACAGATACACACACACACAAATGTTTCTAAAAACCACTTGTTTGGACTCAGGGGTTCTCAAAACATGTATTTCCGGTGAAAGCTAGAATTCGAAAATTCGACCCGATTACAATACTTCCTTTACTATATAGTAGTAAAAGAAAGTAAAAATTAATCTATTACATCTATGGAAACTTTTACAATCCTACCTGGAAGATCGAATATTTAAAGCACGAGTCAACACATCACACTCTGATATATATGATATAAAATCTGGAGTATTTCACGAGAATGTTTTGGGACCCTTTTTGTACCTGTTGTATACCTCGGTTTTGCCTACAAGCGACGCTACTCTGACCGGGACTTTCGCGGACGATACAGTGATCATGACAACTCATACCGATACTTTAACCATTGCCACTCAGCAGCTAATATAAATGAAGCCAAATCAGTGCAAACCACTTTCGCACTCATAAAGGAAGTATGTCCTCCGGCCATCCTAAATTTTGTCGAGATCCCCTCATCCGACAGTGTTAAGTACCTTAGGGTTCTATCTATCTACCAACCCTGGAACCTCAAAATAGTAAAGAGCAAGGTGCCCCGGTTATGGTATAAAGAAATACTTCATTGGAAATATTCTCTAACAAGTCTAATCCAGGTAGCAGAATGGATAAAAGAAACGTGATGGCCAATAAAAATAAATACAAAAAAAAAGTAAACTTAATGTCGCCCAAAATCTTTTTAACAGTACCGTACTTTTTGCAAGTGCATTTCATTTAAATAAATAAAAAAAAAATAGCAAACAAATTTCTAAGAGAGTCGAATTACGAAATAATTGAGTGAAAATATTCTGTATAATGCATAAAGTGCATCTCTCTCACACACCCTAATCGCATCAGTGTAAATGGAAAATGAATTTTTCGACCCGGTCGAGTGCATCGAGCCGTAAATGCACACATCTCAATTTTCCTCTCTTCACTACAATATTAAATAAAAAATTTCATTTTTATGTAACGATGCAAAAAAAATGAGAAAATGTTTATGTGTGGATTTGCAGTTTAAATATACAGTGATTTGGGTTGCAACTTGCATTTTTATCACGACAAAGATAATAATTCAATTTTTGTCTGTGTTTATTAAAGATAGCTATAATCTTTGTTTGAAATAAATAAAAAAAAAACATGCGTTTTGCTTCAATATGGCAAAAATGTATGACTTATTAAATTTTGCGGCATATAGGCAACCCATGTAACATTGACGATATACAAATGCCTACGTTATACTTAAGAACTGCTAATATCAGGCAAATTATTTACTATTTCTTATTATTGGAATAAAAAAATTGTCCATTTAAACATTTCATTGCAATATATGCAACGTATATTATCGTTAATTTTTTAATTTTTTTTTCTCTTTTGGTTTTTTCTCTGACATAAAAACTCCATTAACATCAATTAAGATAATTTATTCCTCGCTTCCCAACCAACCAACCAACGCAACACATTGAAATGACAAACACAAAAATTAAAAAAAAAAAATAAATAAAACAAGCAATCCTGAATAGTTCTCGGAAGTAAGAACCGCAATATACAACATAAAAACATTTTCAAGTACAAAAAAATTTTTTTTTCTTGCATTTGATTTTCCAGACTTTAAAATACTAAATCTCACTTTTTTTTTTTCTTTCAAAGTAACAATATGTAATTAAACACAGAATTTCACCGATTAGATCTAGATTTTAATTTTCAAGTTATTCAAGTGTGATAAAAATGGAAATTAGTTGTAATTACGTCGGCTCTTTTAAAATACAAACGAAAAAAAAAATCGACGTTAATTAATTTTTTATGCGAAATTTATATTATAATAAATATTTCTAGGTCTTCAAACAACTCTTTTCATAATTTTGTTTTTAACCCAGAAACGTAGTAAAGTTACACAACAGAATTAGATCATCGATTTCTAATAATCCGGATAATGTCCTTAATTTCAATTACAATAATCAAATCAGACAAAGGCTTTGTTCGACCTTTCAACTAACTAATAAGAGATACTGCAAAAAACTAGTCATCACTAAATCCCTTTTATGTTGACATTAAATTACAATTCCCATTAAAATTGAAATCTATCATTAAATGTTTCTTTCTAACTTTGGGGTTTCGGCATAAGTTTGTCTTTGTTCCACTTATTGAGTATAAAAATAGTTCACTATTTTTATTTAGATTTTTTTTCCGCTTTATGAATTCGCAATCTGAACATTAAGTGAATATGATGAATGAACAGGTGGGGGAAAACCCCCTAAAAGGGAGTGCGGTAACCCCTTAAGTGGTTCTCTGAATGGTAACTCCAGAAATGAGACACGATTCAGTCTTCGATGGTGGCCCGAATTGTCCAGAAGGTTGACAGTCAGATAGTTGGGATGTTCGTCCAGTCTCTTTAGATATTTTTAACTGAATCTGACTATCTTAATAAAATTGGGACTTTTTCATGTAAGAACAATTTTAATAAAGTCTTCGGAAATATTAACACGTTGATAAAATAGCTATGCCAAAAAATTTCATTTTACCCCATTTGGGGTAATTTTCCCTGGTTTCCCAACCACTGGCTTATGTCAACACTGATTTGGAGATGTTTAAGCACTGGTTAGCCGGTTTGTAACTCAAGCGAACTTGTCACTCCATGTGTTTCACTCACTCTTGTCTCTTGGTCAATGTTGTCTTGTTTTTTGTTTGTTTGTCAGTGTTTGAACATCACCAGAAGGACGATTGGAACAAACCTTTAGTTGATTACGTTTGTGGAAAATGTGTTTTAATCGGGTAAGGCGTCTGTCTAGGTGCATTCCGAGGTACCTGACCTACATAACCCGGGGTATTTCGTGGCCATTTTGTAAGATAGGAGGACACCTTGTGATGAATGCCACGTGGACAAATTTATTTAGATTTGATTTGCAAAATATAAATGGGGTTTATTGGCCGTAAAAAAGTTTGAGAACCTCTGAAGTATTTAATTAGGCAACCAGTTCAATTAGATTTGTCAGTGATTAGAAAATCAAAGAAAAACGTGAAAATTACTTGTAGATATAAGAAATTTAATGGTGTGAACCACCAGTGGTTCACGTTGATACATTATAAAAATTTTTTTCAATGATCATTAGTTTATAAAATCATACAAAATTGATCATTAAAAAAAATAAAAAATTGTTAAATAAATTATTTAATTACTTAAATGTTTGTCCGAGAAATAGTGTGAGCCACCAGTAGTTCACATCATCCCTACTATTAACACGTATATTGTCAACCCCTATTTTCCTAAAATAATTCCTCACTAACAATAAATTGCCATTTCGATATTTGTTGATACTTGTCTCTCTAAAAGAAAGAGAAAACACGATCGATCCATGTGTTGAAAAAGGATGCAAGGAAATCTTAGATCTTAGACGATTGAAGAAATCGACAAAAAATTTTGATTCCATAACGTGTCTTGTATATATAGGTGGTACTTGACTTGACTTTCAGTCGACTTGACTTAAAATCAAAACAAATGTTAATATTGAAAAATTCAATCAAGTCAAGCAGTTTAAGTTCAATTTAATTCACCAGATACTTGACTTGACATGAATCCCTTCAAAAGAAACAATTAAATCAAGCATTCGAAGAAAAGTATAAACTGTAAATTTTAAAGAACCTTTACAACATTGGCTAGCGACAGTTTTAAACCAATCACGTGACAATATTAAAACTAAAAATTATCAAATCAAAGACGGCTATGAAACTGCAAATCAAGGGGGTCATGAAACAAATGATATATTCGATTATCTCTGTTTATTTTCTTTAAACAAATGAGGCGGAAAAATCAAAGATCGACTTGATCAATTTAAATCGAACAAATGGTTATTATATGGGTGTACCTACAAGTGAAGGGAGGAGAAAAAGTTTTTTTTTTTTTTTTTTTTTAATTTTATTTTAGTTCATTATTACTATTTAATCCAAAATTTTCAGAAAAAGTTGATGGCCACTGTTAGAAGTAATAATGGTCAGATTTGGATTTGGATGCAATTTGTTAATCAAATTGCAATGAAGGATAATTACAGATGATTTAACGAAAGATTAAGAAACTTATTGCTTGATATTTGCATAAGATCTCGGTTTGCACAGATAAACTGTGCAAACAAAAACCTCGTCATAATAACGTTTTATTGTTTGCATAGATGAACTGTGCAGATAAACTGTGCAAATAAACAGGTGTAAAAATCCAACCATTTTTTTTTTAAACTTTTCTCTCTGTTTTGATGTATTTTTCTTTTTGGTTTTCGTTGAAGAGGTGCTTCCATAACGGCCGGAAGTGGGTCGTTACAGTTTACCCCACAACGGAAGTGGCACCATGCGGAAACTGGTAATGCTTGGTGGCTACACAAACCAACCGACCGACAGACAGACAGACCACAACAGGTTCGAACAACCGACACATTGTCGAAGATCAGGTGGTTAAATTTAGTCGGTTAAAAAACAGGTGAACACAAACCGAATAACACTGGGAACATCGTGGGACAATCATCTAAAAAAAATCTCTCATTGCGGGGGTAGAAATGAAAATACCACATCCATATTATGATGTTACTGAATCAACGCCTCTCCTTTCTCTTCTCGATTTATTTGAATTGAGCTCGAAACACGACTGGGAATAATATGCAGGCGATCCAATGATTGTGGAATTGACTGCTATTAATTCTTCTATGCTCTGGCCAACCCAAAGTCAAAGAATTCGAGAGAAAAACCTTGAGGCACGGCGACTTGTAATCGAAACGTTAAGCAATCTAATTGTTATCTATTTAAACATTCATTTTTTCTTTTCTTTTAACACGACAAAAGCCATAAAAAGATCAAAAATCAATATAAATATAGATGGCTGTGAAAATCTACACAAGTGGATTGGAGCTTTTTTTTTCAAGGCACCCTAAAACTTTTCCATGGTTGGACAGTTCAAGATCAAAAACAAAAAAATTAATCATGGAAAAAATTTAGAGTGCCTTGAATAAAAAGCTCCAATGCACTTGTGTAGATTTTCACAGCCATCTATTTATTGATTCCTTTTTCAGGTCTTCATATTTTTTTTTGGCACTTAGCCCATTTTTGATATCCAGTCTTCAATTGTTGATCAAAGGCCACTTGAGATTCGTTAAGAACCAAGTTAAAATCGACCACTTGAGAAATTTTTGTTGACGGAAGACGTTTACAATTAAATAATAATAAAATTCCTCGTCTCGTCGACATTCTCTCGTTGTCTCTGTCTATAGCATTGACTCTCAAACATATCGACAATGGGTGCACACTGGCTATTTGGTCGACGTAACACAACGACGTTCCTCTCGGCCATAAGCTGCCTTTTTTCCAATAAAACCGGTTATTATAAATGGAACGTGAAGTTATTTCTGAACATAACGTACACACACACAAAAAAAAAATTAATTATCCTGCAGGCCAAACAAGGATGGCAGGTACGAGATAAATGGGATAATCAACGTCTAGGATAGAAAAATAATAAATATAATTTATGAGAGAAGGAATTCAACGACAACAAAAAAAAAATGTTAAAATATAAAATTCTTTGGTTCCCCCATTTATGTGTCTCCATCTCACATCGAAATTTATGATTATTTAAAAAAAAATTGCAAGACGATATTTTGTAATTTTCATATACACATCAGGCAAAATTGAAACGGTTCAGATAAAATCTTTGAGTGAGTCAAAATTCTTCACATTCCTTTGTATAGGTAGTGGAAGTAAGCTTTGGACATTTACGCCAATCAGATTGATAAATAGTTTTTGTTTCATGGCCTTCTTGATTAAGAGTTTCACGGGCTTTTCTAATCTTAAAATTTCGTTCTTTAAGGTCTAGTACTCACTAGTAGAAATGTTGGGCGATTTGTTTAGAGATGGTCTATAGACACTGTTTATAGACCGTCTAGAGACGCTGTTTTTGGTCTCGTTTAGCGTCCACAAATGAGTTTTTTAATCTCATCTTGGCAGTTTATCATGGAGGATAAAATAAAATAAACAAAATGAACAGAGCTGGCTTGCCTCTAGACCCATATTTCCCAAAGTATTCGAGCGAATATTGAGTGGGCTCTAATGGGCGATTATAAGATTGTATAAGTATTAAATTTATAAATAATGGTGACTCTGAGCATTACCAATATTTATGCCCTCTTTTCTTTAAGACAGTTAAGCGGTGGGTCCCAAGATTGGAAATCTTTGTTAGATGGGTCGGAGCCCAGACAACTTTGGGAACCACTGCTCTGGACAATGGTAACGTCCATACTGTCAAAATGTTGTGAAAAATGTCTAACGTTGCATGTTGTCTCCTAAAGTTTCCCATTCCAATCGGGAGATGTTAGACCTGTGATTTTTGGTCTCGTAACAGGCCCTAGACGGAGATTCGTCTATAGACGTGTCTATGGCGACAACCTAAGACACGTTTATGGAGACCAAAATCGCGTAACATGTCTACTACTGAGTACTTGGCTTGAGAGATGAAAATGTGAATTGAAGTCTACTTAGTGGCGCAGTGGTTTGAGCAGTTTACTCTCTCCGCTACATGTGTTAGAAGTACTGGGTTCGACCCGCGTCAAATTCCTAGATTTAAGACTTATGATACTAAAATTTAAGATCTACAGAAATTTTCGGTGTGTAAGACAGTCGTAATATGACCTTAGATGTTAAAGCGACTTAACACACCAAAAAAAAAAAAAATTACATAAATTTTTTGAAAAATCTAATATTGTAGCATGCTTTGGAAAAATGTTTCTCCAATCAGATTTAGATTTTCATTTTTCATCAGACCTACTCTGATCTTATGTTAAACATTTAAATGAAAAGTCTATAAATTTTAAATAATTAAAACAGATGAGAATCTAACACGCGCAATTGCCATCAAACCAAAACGGAATTGTTTCGAATGAAAGAAAAAAAAAAGTCAAGAGAAAGTATTTATAATATTATCGTTAATGTAATTTCTTTCATCTCATTATTTATCACAACCATAAGACAGATCGAGCAATCAAAACGAAGAAACAAAAATTTTGAGACCATCTAAAAGAAACAATCGCATTTATTGTTTTGTTCGTTGTTCGTTTTTTTTTTTTTTTTTTTTTTTATTGTCGAAACACGGAAAAAATTTGCAGCCTCATTAAGTCCCGTTTATATTTTAGGTATTATTCGATTTGCATTCTCCGCTTTGGGGCATAAACAATTCGTTCAATTTCAGTCTCAATAACAACAATAAATTGGTAAAATTAGTTTCAGAGTTCCTCGACCATAGTCCATATTATAATAGAACTGATAGCAAATATACATTCTCTATATAGCAGGGATTGTCAAAATTTTCGATTTTCAGTATGTTTAACTAACTAGAATTTTTCTGTTAAATAATCATATGGAAGCACTGGTCTATGGCATTTATTTAATACTATTTATATAGAAAGATGCGAATCGATCGAACAACGAGTTGTGTTCCTCATCATCTACGACGAAGAACGCGAGAGAAGAAATTCGATTTGAATAAAATGCGATCTCCAAAAGCTAACTGTTCACGAACCTGTTAATGTGAGAAAACAAATGTCGATCTTCGTTTCATAGCTGATTTTTTTTTTCATTCTTCAGCTTCATCTGCCCAAGAATTTAGGTAACGGTACAAGTAAAAATCAAATCTTAGACACATAGAACCTAATCAATAGATGCCAATTGGTCGAGACTAGCGGTTGGAAAAATCGAAACAAAAGAAGATCGTCGAATTGCGAAAAGTTGCTCCCCCCCCCAAAAAAAATGTTGAATAGACAAACAAAGGACTCACCAGGAGAGCCGAGGAAGTCGTCCTTGTCGAAAATCGGCTGCTGGCATCCGTAGGCCGGCAACCACGTGTTGCTCCCGTTAAGTTCCACATGCTGCTCGGGCCAATCACTGAAGGCGATATTTTCCATTTTGCATAGTTCACTGCATGTCAATCCCGGGATTTCACAACAGAAAACGCATCGAACCACAAATTTCTGCAACAAGAGTCAAAAAGAGAGAAAGTTAATTGGAAATCCGCCATTTAACAAGCAACAATTAAATAATAAAAAAAAAAAAAGCAAATCGGTAACAATCATCAATGTGGATTTTTTCCTCAAAAAAAAAAAAAGAAGTACGATGAGAACAAGAAACGCTCTAAATCTCAGATAATTTTCACCGTTTAATAGACTATGAAGAGATTTTCTTGTTTTCTTCACTTGTCTGGTATTTAAAGAAAATTTCATTATTTTTGTTTATGACTAATTGTAAGATGGAACTTAATATATTTAGTTTGAACGACCGACTTCATCTTTTAGTTTGGCTAAAAGTGACCGAATAACAACTAGATATATACACACACCTTATTGTGGCCCCCATTTTTTAGATTATATTTCGTACATAGTACCATATAGGTATATATAAGATGATTTTGTTTGATCATCGCACATATTTGGGTAAGATAAAGTTAATTAAAGAATATAATTCTAAATCAATAATTTATTGATTTCTTACTTTTCCTTCATTTTCCATGGGAAAGTACACTTAGTAAAAAGTATCTTAATTTGACAACTTCCACTAATACACTAACCGTTATAGATAACTTTTGTTTTTTTTCCCCAAGCGAGCTGTGAAAAAATTAAACGTTCGAATTACATTCGCGACACCATCTATCATTTTTTCGATAAAACAAAAATTCAAAGATATTTTTTTTTCGATTGATTAATATTTACGTCAATTATTTTAATTTCTTAGAATCAAAGTAATCTTTCGTTAAATTGTATAACCTTCAAATTTCAATTAGCATAAACATTATATTTTTTTACAATTTTAAATTAGGAAATTTCTTAATTTACCCTTATTTTAAGCCACTATCACGATAAATATTTAATTTTCATGTGTTTGCCTAAAAGAACTGATAACTCGAAAACTGTCGACTATCACAAAAAAATTATTATTAGCAAAATGAAAGATCATGAAATTTACTATAAAAATTGTCCCTGGTATTTTTACCATAATCCTAATATTTTTGGAACTATCGAAAGTTAAAACTAAAATTTCATCAATTAGGTTCGCAAACATCTTGGTAGCCTATGAAAATAACAAGGTTTGGTCATTTTTGACCAATTAAATTTGTAGATTTTTTTATTAAACAAATGAAAACTTGACATCAATAACAAACTAATTGCCAAAAAAAAAATGAGCTAGACCCGAAAAAGCAAGCTATTTGGCATTTATCCCATTATTGATGCCCAGTCTTCAAATAGTAATAAGATAAATTATAGCCTACTTAATTCGTTTAAGCCTACTTAAAAAATCGTTTAGTCTAACTTGGTATAATTAGAGCTATAACTATGGCTTTTCGTGAAAAAATTGTTTTCATCAAACTGATGATAAATTTTTACAATAGTTAATAAAGCAAAGAAGCTCATATCTTAATGACCTAAGACCCCCCCCCCATCCATGGCCCATGAAAGAGGCAGAACTTTTTTTTTCGTAGTACGAGTCTCAGAATTTTCTTTCCCTTTATCACGGCGACCAATGAGGTCTATTAGGATGTGACCCTCTGTATTAACTAGGGGAAAGTCAGCACCTGCCTAGGGGCTGCCATTGCTATACGGCGAGCTAAGTGCCAAAAAAAAAATGAGTTAGACCCGAAAAAAAAGCTAAGTGCCATTGCCAAGAACCAGAGAAATATCGCATAATAGTAACCAAAGATGACCGACTAAAAAAAAAAAAAAATTGAAAAAAATAATAATACTTAACATTTGACTATGTAACAACTCTCAAGAAATTCACCATCTTAATGACCCACGCAATTTGTCAAATGTCAACATATTCATTCAATTCTTACAACATTATTTCTGTCAACCAATAGATACCATGAAAATCATAGCCTATTTGATCATCACTCGATTTTAAATCTGCTTAATTCAATGCGTTAAACATATTTTTGCTATTAACTTGACAATTATCGATTTCCACAAAAAAATTATACTTAATAAAATTAAACACTATAAAGTGATCTACCAATATATGTCCTTAGCATTTTTTCCTAACTCTAATATTTTGGAAAATATCAGGTCTTAAAATTTGACTCTACTTCAACTAAGCTAGAAAAGCCATAGTATTTTAGTGACCCATGAAAATAGCTGGCATTTGTCTTGTTTCAACCAATAAATTTCACAAGTGCTTTACATCCATAGCCTACTTTAATTTTACTTAATTTCAAATCTAATTACTATTTTGACAAAAAAAAAAAATCAAGCAAGCTTTGCAAATACTTGAGCCAATAAGAATTTGAGCTTTATTTTTCAACCAATCAACCTATACTTAATCATACACTTCTTGATCAAGTTTTGCTCAGTAAATCAAGCCAATAAACACACCATGAAAAGCGTTATCAATTAAATACCATCATTATATTTAAAACTATTGCCTAATTAACATTTTTTCTTTAAAAATAATAAGCAAAACCTTTATCTATACATTTGTCGGGCTAGCAAAAGACCAAAAGAGGAAGATGGTTGATATTTTAATTGCTCAATTCGACCAATTATAGATCTAATTATTATTTAGATGTGTTAAATCCACGTATATAATAAAAAATAATTTCTTTGAACTTTTCATTCCCATTAAACATTGTTGATAAACTTTAATGAGATTCACATTTAAATACAAACGTAGGTAAATGTAAATTTTCAACAATTGTTTGTTTATTAAATTTAGATTTCGGTTTTATCGTAAAAGAACAAAAACCGAATC